>OW028577.1:21218453-21633453 GCA_932294295.1 Alitta virens
GTGTGACGGCTGTCCACAATGAACCTATGACTAACATACTAACCAATATGGGAGATAACCTTTTATCTTTAAAAATCCCATGACAACCTATTTGTTGAGGTAAATTTCAAGAAGCACCAGTTAACCAATTTACCTGTTCACGGGACGTGCACGTTATAAATATTACTCCATTAATATATCCCATTTTACATGCATTAGTAAGATCCATTTATAATGAATATGCTTATAACTTAAGTCTGGCCCAGTATTGGATTTTTGCATTTTACACTACAACCCCCCTTTAACAAACCCCATTATTCGTTATCATGGCTCTATTTCTCAAACCTTCAGCCTTTTCCAATTTTCTCCCTTTTATTTTGTTCTTCAGCCTTCTAAAGGAGTCTCGTTTCACAAACCTCATTTAGTTGAACGAATTGAATCTCTGCCTGAAGGAGCCTTTTAAGTTCCCTTCTAAAAACACGCCTTGGCAGAGTGGAAACACGTCTTGGCTCTTACGGTATGGTGTAAATGAAATTCTGTCAGCTTCAAAAAGAAGTATCAGTCTGAGAATTCAGTCATCTCATAATGCACATTTGATAGTGTGTTCATTTACACCAGAAAAGACCAAGGAAATCATCATGCTCAATTTGGCAATTTTTTGGTTTTTTGTTTGCTAAAGGGCAACCATTCTGCTGGCATCATTGTTTAATCGACTAGGTTTCCAAAGTTGGGAGGTTTTTATTTGCGTTTGTGTATGGACCACCTCCCAAAATATTAAAGCCACTTCTGGTACACTTAGGGGTTTTTTTCTAAATTATCAGGAAGCCTACAATTTCTTCCATTACCTAAAAATGAGATATCATTTATCACCCGCTTTTATCTTTTCTTTGATCCTTCATCTACGACAAAACTAAAAATGAAAAACAGACCTTTCGCAAAAGCAAAAAACTAGAGAGTTATCTGATGAACTTTTGGGTTTCTGAGTTTAATATCATTGTGGTACAAGATTTTAAATTGTCTTGCGATGTAAAGTAGTATTCACAAATCATGCACGTAGTCTTAAAGCATCATGGGAATGTAAGCACAACGGTTGCCTAGTAAATGTTTCACAATTCCTTAATGAAGTTCGGCCTTCATATGCCAATCGAATTTAAACAATTTATCGATGTTTTGCTTCATTTGTTTTTGCCTCTTGGTCAATTAAAATTCAATTCTAAAATAAATCCAGTGTAAATCGATAACATAAATGATGAATGGTTGTTTCACCATGGAATCAATCACTAAAATCAAATCAATTTGTTTTCTCCCATGGTGATCAGCCCAGATTACCTCGCTACATTCAGTTGATTATGTACAAAGGTGAAGCAGATCCATTAACTTGATTTGGTTTCTCCGGCTAGGATTTTCAGCCACTTGAGAATTGGGTTCTTCAAAAGAACAGAGTGAAAAAAGATTCGGAGCCAACTGGCTGACAGAACTATCAATCTTGCAAAGCGAGGAGCGCAGTGTTTTTGTCTTCCTTTGAAGAAAGCTTGTGGTGGTGTCTAGGAAACCGTTTACAATTTATATTTCTTGCATCACAGGCAACATCAATTATTTCATTGAAATGTCAAAGCAACCTATCTCCAGCAACGACAGAATTACTGCTTTTACGAATTTATTTATGCTGAGGTTTTAATTTTGAACTAAGCCTAAATTACAACAGTGTAACTGAGTTTGGTCGAATTCTAATTAGTGGTATACAATAATGTGACGGATTAAACTAAAGGTGGGGTACAGAAGTAATGTGAATCTCATGGTCATTACACAATTATACATGAGTATCATTTTCTTGTCATTCTGTATACGCCAAAAATTAGGAATACGCATATCTGCCTTTCCAATGCACTAGAATACTTAAATAATTTTACAATATTAACTCTTTACTCAATAGGAAGAACTGCTATGGACTGGCAGGAAATTGAAGGATAACTGACAATAACTGACAACCGAGTGGAAGAAGGGGGACAAAATGTCAGATAAATTGCGTGTGAAGATGACAGCGATAGCATTAACACCACAGTCACATTGTCACGTCGCAAGAATCAGATGGGAGGACAAGATTGTGCCTGACAGTCGACAAGGCTGGTGTGCTGCAAGGCAATTCTATAACACCCTACCCCCACGGCACGTTCAGTCTTCATCAGTCTTCCTTTGTTTGGCCATCCAATACAAAAACATATTGTGTGCTATCTTCAGGTCCTTTTTCATCCCATATGCCTGGTTAACAAATGGCACGTAGGTGTCATAAAAATGCAACAAAGACAAGAATAGAAACCGTGATTTATTTGGTAATAGATTAAATGTTATTATTAGGCATACATCGTTCCCTCTTGCCAACTGATATATACAGTGTATGCCTTCAGTGCTAAACAAAACACTGAAACAAATTTTTGCAGTATTCCGAAAAACAATTAAACTCTTAAAGTTTCGTCATTGTAGTTTGTTTACAATCAGTGGCGTTCACTCTACTTACACAACCACAGTGCAATCAACTTTTTGAAGTGACTGTTTTCAGAATTGTTCTGTCCTCTCTCTAGACATCTGTTATTTTAGTGGATCTATCCACTGGCAGGCTATCCGTATGGCTAAATTAACAATGCCATCTTGGTTGTCCCTAAAGGTAGTGTCTAGAATGGGCAAAATCTGAGGATCTAAACAAGTTTTGTGAAAATCTACACAGGAAGAATTAAGGCAATTTCAGTTCATCAATGCATGTAACCTATTGTTCATATAATATGTGCGCATGTGACGATTTTATCAATTTACTGCATTGAATTTCATACTTACAGCATCAATTTGAAGAATTTCCGTGTGAGTATAATATGGAATATCGTGTTGTAAAAAGATACATATGTCACACAGATTGATGTCAGACATCCCAAAAATGTTTACCATAGAACATTCTTGGGTTCTCCAATAGGGCATGCAAGTGGGTAGAATCGCGAGCGTAGTGCAATGACGTGGCATAGAAATGTGTTAATAATGGACTTATTACAGACATTTAGTGATAAATACACACCAAAATAGTTAGAAGAATCATGCCTAAGCCCGTTAGGTAAACTCAACTACTTATCATACCATTTAATCACAATTCATGTTATCATTTTCACATTTCCACACTAATTTCGACAAATCAATATCATAAGAACAAATATCTCCTCATTAGCTGAGCTCATTCAGACACAATTACTTTTTCCAAGAAAGGAATCATAAGAAAAGGGCAAATTTGCACATAATGTGGAACTGCGAGCTTACTCGTGAAAAACGAATTACACACACATTTATTATCCTTTTTGCTAACGTCTGAGACCAATTTATGACTGCAATAAGTTGATCAGCTTTATTACAGTCATTCGTCATTTCATTAGTCATAGTGACTCAGTCAAAAACATGTGCAATTACTTGAAAGCTAAAACTGAGCGACTTATTTCAAGAATCCTAACACTATCTTTGCTTATTTTTGAAAATAGTTATGAAAAGTCAGTTATTATAGACGATTAAATGTGTAATATGAGAGAAATTAATAATTTCGATTACATTAATTCAGAAACGCTACAGATGACAGATGTTTAAGCTAGATATCAAATCTGATTCGTATGGTTAAAATACTGAAGCTGTACATTGAGTCCTTTAGTCTAATTTTGTCAGCTTTAATATCAAGTTTACCATGAGCAGTTGAAGGCTAGTTTCCAGATAGATGCTGGTTTCTGCGGTTGGCCAAACATCAGTTAAGAGCACAGACGTGTTTCCACTTCGCCTGAATGTGACTTTCAAAAGATCTTAAAAGGCTCTCACGACCCGTGATCCATTTCACTAAAACATAATTGAATTCCTGCTGTAAAGAGAACAGCTTCAGGAAAAATAGAGTGTAAGGCAAAAATCCCTGCAAAAGGATGGAAAACCGTGTGTGGATATTCCTGTAATTTGTATATCATTGTAAGTACCATGTATGCTGCAAGTTAGTGTTAGGAAATGTAATTTATTTTCGTGTTGTGAGTACTTTTATAAGTTTTTGAACCAGATCTCAATCTAAAATACCTCATACTAAGATATCCTACTGCTTAAGAGTACTTCTAAGATCAGTTTTAAAGTTTTGAGGACAGAAGTTTTGCCCATATTAGGATTGACCTTATAAGGAATACTACCTCTGTTTGGGGGAATGTGATGTATAACCATAGTTTCAGCTAAGAAGTACTGGTCACCACATTCAAAATGCATAAATTCATGTTTAAGACATAATTGAACTGGTAACAATGGAATTGTACTGTAAAACAACATGGTTCTTCCAGTTGATGCAGCACATGACATACATACACTCAGAACATTTCCAGAAACATTGGGCTATTTATAGCCTGCTGCATATGAATCCAACCCTGGGGAGTTTTTTTTTATTTTCTTTTTGTTATGTTTATATATCATTTATAAGATATATCATCTTAAAGCCCCGGTCTCACATAGCCGGTTTTCCCGTAGTGAACCCGTAGTATTATATAACAGTTACGCAACTCACTTCCTGGCTCCAACCCGACGACTACCCGTGGATACCTGGCGATACCCGTCGAGTAACACCTGGGACTCGTGGCCAAGCCAAGCCGGGAAACTCGGGCCCGGTAGCCGAGTATGTCATGCCTACATGGCTCACCCGTGGCAAACTCCCGGGTGTCCGGGAACCGGCGAGTCTATTGTACAACCCTGCGAGTTACTCCCACAACTCGGCGAGTTACTCCTTGAAGCAGTCGAGTCTCTCGTGGAATTCTTCCACTAATTGGCCGTACCCGCCGAGTCACCCGTAGAACCTGCCGAGTCACCCATAGAACCCGCCGAGTCACCCGTAGAATCCGTCGAGTCATCCGTAGAACCCTTTTTGCATCCAGAATTTGTCGCCAACCCGGCGAAAAAAGCTGTTGCATAACCGTTATGTAATACTATGGGTTCACTACAGCAAAACCGGGTATGTGAGACCTAGGCTTAAAGTTAGAGAAGAGTATAATTTTTCCGTATCCTACAAAACTTTTTTTTTCTACATTGACTATCATAATATGCTATCACACAAGTCTGGTACAGGTCTCTTTTTTAATGAGAGCTTTGCTTGTTGTGGATATAGTCCAGCTATAGCATTCCTGGAGAATATCATCTTTCGTCACTAAAAAATGTTGATGAAACCATTCTCTATCGTAAACATGGTGTTAAATTAACCTGGTGTTCTTCATGATTATTTTATTACCTTCCACAGTTCTGAAAAATGAAATTAGACAGTACAAATTGAACCTTCTGAATAAATGTCTTTACGATCACTTCACTATGAAAACCACTTACCAAGACACACAACCATTGTTGCTTACAGTTGTTCCTGAGGGGGTAACATTTGCAACGAGAATGATCTTAATGTCCAGATTCCATTCAGAGTTTCTTTGCACGTCTCTGAAAACTATACTCTATGATATTCTAATATAGATGACCAGGAATATTCATTAGCCTGCTTTTAAAAACTAAACTTTAACTGAATAAACATGACGACATTTAGTAGCTGCCGATAAGTCCTTCCATTTTTTCAAAACACGACCAATATGAATGCCATTTAAATTCATCATGGTCATAATATGAGATAAGAACTTAAAACAATGTTGATTAGATTGCTACTGGAGGACCCCAGGAGCCGATGGCCTTTGGACTATCATCCTACAAAGTGCAGGTGGCTAGACTCTCATAGCCACAGCTTTTTAGTGGGAAGGCAGGGTTGCTATCTAGAAATGGTTATCATTCAAGTGTCAAATAGCTTTTACCTAACTAGCTGCACAGTAGACCTGCATTCAGACCACCTCACTATTAAGACCACCTCACAATTTTAAAAAGTCACAGTATTGTGGACGAAATCATATTCTCGCCATTGTATTTAACATCTACATTAAGATCACCTCACTATTAAGACCAGCAGAAAATGTAGCTGGAGCTGTATACAGCAGATCGAAAATTAACCAAGCAGTGACATGGGCCATCACCCAGTCATATCATTCACATTTTGTCAAAAATATAAGCAGAGATATTACATAGCCATAGAGATATCTACCAACAAATCATCTTTGCACTAAGTAGCTAAAAGGAGTTCACAAATGAAGAAGTGGGGAGGGGGGTGCCCCCCCCCCCCCCTGTTTGCATCATCAACAAGCAGAACCTTTTGTTGATTTAAGTAAAGCCAAACAATTTCGTCAACACCATAACATAAAATTATACTTTCATTGGAGTATAACTGTTTCATTTACTCTTCAACCTCAACCCTAAAAATATCTCCTTGATGCGCCTCTGAACAAACAAAGTAGCTTCAACAGAATACGCCAGAGTAAACCTGGTAATACTGATTAATATAAAACTGCTTCTTCTTAAGTGAAGTATCTGATTGAGCAATCAGCAGTTAAATGAGTTTCTAATTTGTAATTGCTGCCCAGAACTCTGCAAATTGATGCAAATGATTTGGCTAACATCATTTTATGTACCACTCACCAGTGCAATTTACCGATTGGCAGGCAGCCAGAAAGTGGGCGGGGCCTGAAGCAAACGTAATTCATGTCTCACATGTAACCATTGTATAATGTATACGTACAGTGTCTTTATTAGCCTTCATTTATCCCATATTTAGGTAACAGGAAATCAATTAAAGCATCATGATTGTTTTTAGAGGTAGATTAGACTTAAAATTGAAGCGCAAAAAATTTACTTTAAAGTTCTGCCTATCTAGCTGTGTTGTTAAAAACCTCTCTGCCATACAAATTACCAGAAATGAAAATTATAAATTTTCATATGCAGTAATTTAATGTGAGGGTGGCCAAGCCGGGAAACTCAGGCCCGGTAGCTGAGTATGCCATGCGTACATGGCTCACCCGTGGCAAACTCCCGGGTGTCCAAAAAGTTGGCGGATTACCGGTGGAAGTCGGCGGATTATCGTGGCTTGGCCACCCTCACATTAAATTATTTTAAATTTCGCAATCTTTTGTGGTCCCTCATGATCTTTCACTTTCTCTTGTGAAAGAATGCTTTCCTCTCACGAATAGAATGCATCTCTTGGGACGATCACATTCCTCACAATGATGACGTTCCCTCCTGATGATCGCATTCCCTCGCAAAGTTTTGAGTACCCTCACTCATTATGAGTGTATTATTATACACTTTTAGCAATAAGGATTAAACAGCCATATCTGCAATGTATGTCACTTAACCAAACAATCTAGCTGTCTGCTGAAAGCTATAACTAAAATAGCCCTTTATTATATAATCATAGGCGGATCCAGGATTTTAGAAAGGGGGTGCCCAAAATATCTTAATCCTGCCGTACATGCTATGCAGGGTGGAAATAGTTATACTATATAAAAAAAAATTGTATTCCCTCGAAAAACAAAGAAAATAACCCTGGGAAATGAAATGAAAGTATTCCCTTGCCATGACCACGATCCCTCATGTTGATCAGTTCCCACGTGATATGTTGCATTTCCTCAAAATTTATTTGCATTCCATTGTGATAACTTCGTTTTAACTTCATTAGGGATTGCAATGCGAGGGAATGCGCTGTACGCAAGATAACATACGAGGGAACTTGATACAACTGTGAGGGAACACGATAAGATCACAAGGGAACATGAAAACATTGTGAGGGATTACTAAATTTCACCATATTTTGCAGTCCCTCATGATCTTTCACTTTCTCTTGTGAAAGAATGCTTTCCTCTCACGAAAAGAATGCATCCCTTGGGACGATCGCATTCCTCACAATGATGACGTTCCCTCATGATGATCGCATTCCCTCGCAAAGTTTTGAGTACCCTCACTCAGGTAATCGTCAGGGAATGCATGTTTTTGTGAGGGAACGTAATTATCGTGAGGGAACGTAATTATCGTGAGGGAACGCAATCATTGTGAAGGAATGCATTTATTGCACGCAATGCGAAGATTGTGATAGAGCACCAGAAGATTGTGAGGGAACGCAAATACCACGAGAGATCATGTAAACATCGAGAGGGAACGCGATAATTGTGAGCTGGAGTGACTTATTTCAAAAAGATATACAAAGCAACAAAATTTTATTTTTCCAAATTACTTTGTACATATTGTGCTGTGGCATGAATTGTTATGGAGGAAAGCATGAAATTTTAGACAACAAGTGCCCTGACCACCAAAATGCTTGAGGACTATGAAAAAAAAAGGTCTTCACTTTCAGCAGGAATGGAAAAAAGTGGGTCACAAAAAGTGGAGCACACCTTGTGTGATGCACTCAAGCCAATGTGGTTCAGCTTTTTTCAACCAATTCTCTTTTCTTGTTTGTGCTTGAAGTTCCATGAACTAGCAATCCTACAATTTAACACTGGAATAGGAGTTTCTTGCATTGTGATGCACATACCTCTGTACGTTATTTAAGCACGTTTAATGCTGGTAAAATGTATTAAGTCAGCAGTGCACTGTCAGTTGTATAGCTGGTGCCACAGATGCATTTTCCTGTCAGCTACACAATGAAAAAAAAGGGCTGACATGAACTTTTCTTTATGCACTATCAAGAGCCTTGGAGTTTTCCAATATTGCTTTCAAATGATCTTGGCAGTTTTTCCTGCTGTCATTACCATGTTCAAGAGTTTTGGCCAAAGCTATTCCAATATCATTAAAGCCAACGAAATTTCATGACTATATGGCACAGTTTATAACTATTAACTAAGTCAGATAGCTGAAATACAAGTGCCACACCAGTTCAGCAATAGCTATGCTGGTCAGGATATCATGGCTACTTTGGCTTTCATTAGCCTTCTTTACTCCTACTAACACAGATGTCCAAGTTAAATGTGGCTGCCAAATGTAAAACCTCTTTTGCATTTGACTTGCCACAGATGAAAGAAATTGTGGTGAATGGTCCAGGAATTACTAATTACCACATACTATATGCTATGTAATGATAGTGACCCATTCCTTTAATGTCCTGATGATATGGCAGGTGCAGTAAATGCATCATGCAGTAATATAATAGTGTAAAATTTTCAAAGTGATTATTGAATAATAACAGTGCTATATTTCTGCCCACTACATAAAAGACATCTGCAATCATCACAATTTTTTTTTTTTTGAGAAATGATTTAATGCTTTAAAGGTTATGCTTGCTTTGCAAACATAATTCACACCTGTAGCTGGACATGGTCCTACCATATATATCTGTAACGGTCAAAAAATGAGGTTTAGGTTTCCCTTGCATCACCTCATTTAATATACATCAATTTGTGATTTCGCTAGTGCTTTTTATGTTTCCATTAAAATATGTCTTAACATCCAACAGGCTGCCAGTCACCATGAGACAAAGATATGAAATGCCCTTGGTCAAAAATTTCATGAGCCTTGGCCCACTTGCATGCTTTATTCCAAAAATGCATAATTGGGTTTCTAGGCACTAGCACTATATGTCTTGAAGCACAGCATAAATTAACTTCATTTACATTTAATAAAAAAACAAATTTAAATTTATTTATTTTATTTATTTAGGGGGGGGGGTGTGCGCAGGCACCCCCCCCCCCCCCCCCTCCTTGATCCGCCAATGATAATTATTGTAAAGTTTGAGTCCACACCTGGTAGAGCATTTGTGTGATGTACATAATATCATGTGTATTCAAATTACAGCTAAAAATTGAGCATTCTCAATGAGTCATATATATATATATATGCCTACTAAGTAAGAAACTAAACAGAATTCGAGGGCTGTTGTCTCCAGTGTAATTAGTTTGAAATTCAAAGATGGCGAACAATAACTCGTGTTTACCTAGCTACTGCATCCACGCATAATGGTACTTTTATGACTCCATGATCTGAGATACATAATGATGAATTGAAGTGATAACACATGTAGCATTGTCGTTTTTATCACTTATTAACGTCGACACTTGGAACATTCATTAACAAACTCACATAGATAATATCAAATAATAGAGTTTATGGTGGACAATTAAGAATTAGGGACGCACCCTAAATGACACAATACGTTGATTTTTCCTTTCTTTTTTTCTTATTTTATTATTTTTAATTTTGATCGATTTTATTTGTGACGGTTAATGTTACATAGGAACATTCACGCACACTCATGAGTCACCTAAACTTACGTGTACATGAAATGCAGATGTCGCCAACATTGAATCTCAGCTTCAAAGCCCGGCATTTTGCTCAGTGGTGTGAGGAGCATTAATCTCAGTGAGGTGCACGGCTTTATGAGGTTTCTTTTGAACCTGATTACAGATTTCCAGATGGATTTTCATGGAACCAAATCACCTAATTTCCCTAAGTGTCAATATCGTAAGTGGCAGAAAAGTAGAACAAATGCAGTGAGTCCGTTTTTTTCTGCATTCGGATTGATAAATTCAGGAACAAATCGCAAAGGGGTTCCAATAAATCGTAATGGCTTTTACTCTCCAATGAGTAAGTAAGTAAGTAAGTAAGTATAATGTCGTTAATATGCTAAATTCTACTCAACTTAGTGTTAATTTATATAAACATGATAAAGCATGGCTTGGTTTGGCGCATTACATTCAGCGATATATTAGAAAGACTTAACTTCTGTCACAGTGAGAAAGAAACGAAGGTGAAATCACAATGTTCATCCCGATAAGAGAAATTGATGAAGGGGAGAACCGACTGTTATCATCTGCAGATGTCTTGATAGTAGCCACAGTCCTCATCCATAATCTCCATATTTAATGCATATTTCCCTAATTATGTTTGGAATCCTTACACAACTAAAATGCGCTTGCATAACTAATAACCCATGAGGCATTCCAGCTGTATTCATATTATTATTCTCTGGTTTTAAGTGACCAAAAAACAAACAAAAATTATATAAGGATCATTGGATGCCTATTTGTAATTCAGGAATTTATTCACTGGCATCTGCTCTCCAGTTAATGCTCAACTTATTACTTTGGTATCAAATTGTTGTAAACTTTTTACGTTTGTCAACTGAGCTATGGACCACTATTCAACTACCCAGCTGTCGTTTTATACTAGAAACGGTACCTGGACCACATGCAAAGACTGATTGATGGTCACTTGGGTTCTGTTGGTTTTAACCTGCCCTTGCTGTGTAGTTTGTTTTGACCCTATAGTGGTTTCCTGTGGTAGATGCAGAATTAGTGAGATATTGAAGACCAAAAATTACCCATGATTTTGTGATAATATTAAGTACAATATTCACATTATACCAACTTATAATAAATTTATTATTGCTTATTTGGGTTTAGTGCAGTATAGCTCCCATATGTGGCATCCATTAAATACGAACATAATCACCAGTTTTAGCCAAATTTGGTCTTTGCAAACAATACGAATCATATTAGTGTCCTGTAGAAGGGGTTTGAAGGCAGCAGCCTCCGATAAAATAAACATAAACGAAGTTCTGAGGTTTGTTGGTGACGTCATTCATTATTCAGCATTTCTACGTCATTGGCCTGGTAATAAGGCTCACTAAATATGGACATAAATCTGGGTCCGCTATACTGCATTTTTTCCGCTTATTGTCCTTGTTCCCAATAAATATCATTTCAGTAAATAAAACATTCAGTTATCATAATGGTTATGGCTGTGCTTGTCTCATCCCATGAAAAATGAATGGAAACTGAGCATTGATTATTACATTCCAGATATTAAAACTAGAGGTGTACCGATATGAGAATCGGGTATCGGTATCGGCCGATACCGGGCCTGTAGTATCGGTTCGGTGGATCGGTTTTAAAAGTGGCCCATACCAAGTACTGACCACGCCCTCATCTACAGCGGTCAACTGCACTGAAAATGAGGTCATATGCTGCGGCGTTTATGTGGATTACAATATAATCAGGGCTTGTTCCAGATTTGCTTGTGATGTATAAGTCTACAGCATAACAATGACAAAATCTTTAAATTTGTTTTTTATTTCATTGTCTTTGACATGATTTGAAATACAACAGAAAAATGTAATGATATTTCATTTATTAAGTTTATTATTATACTTGGCTCGTAAATTTCTAATTGTAAATTAAACAATATCTAGATGGTTTATAATACATGATCATACAGACCTAATCATTTGATTTCACAAAATTGCATGGTGAATTGCAAAAGTCGCATTCCATATAATAATGATATGTACAGTGCTCAGAATTTATGAATTAATGTAAAACTGTCACAATAGGCCTATAGAACTCATAAATTTGTATATAGTAGATACACATTGGGACATTAAAACTACAGTATGTAGTATGTTACACATTTATGTGTTCATCCAAAATGATATCACTTTATAAATAATTGAATACTAAAAGTGTTTGAATGTATGTACTATAAGACTAATGCATCATGATATACATGTGATGATTACTAAGTTTTGACCATTGAATTATAGATGGAATGGACAAACATACACACAAGGATCTATCAACAGGAATGCTTACAGGCTATAAAAGGCTACTTAGAAGAGCTTGTTGGGAGGGCAGCTATTTGCTTTAATGCATTTTGGCAGATGGTAGCCAAAGGGCAGCTACTTGAGAGGCTCTTGATGCAACACCCTGGGCAACTGGGTCCCACATCTCTCAGCAGTACTCAGTATTTGGCGAGAATTCAAGACTATCTGGTCGATAACTTTTTTGCACACCCATTAGATGAGGATAATTCTGGTGTGAAAATAATTTTCAGTTCACTTGGTGCCAATGTACCAATGCACTTTCTAAATGTTGTACTGTATGTCCAGCAATACCTGGTGGCATACTGTATTGATTCAACATTGGCCCATGGTTAGCGTCATCAGCTCAGTGTCGGCCCAACATCTGCCTAACCTTTGTACAAATTGTCCCAAGGTTGATTTGACATGGAAACATGGAAAAATACCCAACCACCGCTAGAAAGCATGTTTGCTTCGAGGCTCTTTTGTGTACAAAATAGGTTGGCAGATGGGCCAATGTTGATCAATACAGTATGCCACCGTGTATCGCTGGACATAAAGTACAACATTTAGAAAGTGGCTTGTTACTAAGGCTATGATTTATGTTGCTAGCTATACCACTATTGTACACCATCTGATTAAAATGAAAACTTCTCTTAGTACTTACTTATATAGAGTACAGATGGTTTTGTTTGGGGCACGTGCAGAGTGTTTAAGTAGGTGTATGACTCCGTGTATACTCTGAAAGACTGGAAAATGCATTAAAAATGTGCCAGTAGAAATATAGATGACTTAGGTGGTGACGTAACGGAGATAGGGGTCACCATCCTGTGACGTCATTTGCACAAGGGGAATCCCCTGCTCTTATTTGATTTGGCCACAGCAGCAGACAGCAGAAGACTTATAAAGGACTGTGTCAGAACCTTCTTTGCCTTGAATTGGCCATGTAATGATGTAATACTCTTTTCTTTCCACATAAAAACTAGGACAATCTTTACATAGCATCTATAGAGCTTCACATATGTAGCTTCCCGGAGCTTGCAACAACACGACAAACCAAGCTGGAGACACGTAATGATCTGCTCAAAAGAAATTCATTATTAGTATAATTTGTTTAATATACATTAATTATCAATGGGAGCACTGTTTGCTTAAATATATAGTTTTCAGACTGTCAATAGTTGTCTAGTTAAGTGGCTCTCCTCGTATGAAAAGCACCAGAGTGAAATTAACGCTTTGTGTGCCATCTTTGATGTCGAAACAGTGCCATTTGCCATGTACGTTAACTCTTTCGATTTGCCAACAGAAGCACCCATCGTATGACTGATGATGTTCTGAGTGGAAAAAATAAGACAGATTACTTTTAAATGGGCAGATTAAGGCATATCTTTCGGCCAGTCTATTTTAACCTTGAAGCGCAATCAAATGCCATTGCCATACTAAAATACTGGGACAAGAGTTGCTATATTTAGCAAAAAGCAATTGCCACGTGAGAGATTGTCTAAATGGCGAAGATGACTTGACTGATGAGTTTTGTGATGGAGCAAAAAATTTAAATTGGTGCCACGCTGAGATGTATGAAGTAGTTACTTGGCATCAATTCATCAACTTTAAATGAGAAAATAATACCACAATGTAGATTAGTTCCTTAATCTTTGTAATTCATAATGTATTATGAAAACAATGTCACAATCTGATTAAGAAAGCATGATTTATTGCATCAAGGGCTTTGCAATTAATTTTAAGGGATGCCACCGTGTTTAAATGTCATAACTGTGAATGACGTAGTGTAAAGTCGAGGAATACATTTGTTGGAATCAGGGGTCATTGCTTCAGATCTTCCCGTCCAAGTTCCCCAGATGTTCATTAAAGAACTGTCCACAACAAGGGCAGGTCAGACCGTAATTTAATGTTTCCTGAATGAAAATATCCAAGAGCTGTATCACACTAATTGCCGACTAAGATGATAACCTGCAAATGGCAGACCTTATGATGAGATAGTCATGTGTAGGCATCCTCTGCATCGATAACCAATGAAAGACACCACAAAGTCACGGTTATGTCTCATGCCAACAGACTTCAGACTAGAATTAATTCTTAAAGAACTTCATCCATCAATCTTCCCTAAGACCTTGGGAATAAATTATTTGGTCTCCAACGAGCTTTTCCCATATTCAGTGTCTTAATAATGGAGCAAAATTCCTTTTTAATGTTTAAATTGATTAAAAACTACAATGGTTCATGCAATATAAAAGGCTAAAATGGGGTGCCCAACTGCAAGCTTTATCGAACTAACACTGCACCAATATTGCCAATGCTCAGCCAACATTAAGACGATCCCAAAGAGCATTCCAAATCGTTTCAGCGTTGGCGCAACATTGGCGACGTCAAAATGATGCTGTACCAACGGTGACCTACATAGAAACGAGGCTGGGTCGATTGGAATGCTACATGGGATGCTCAGCCAACCTTAGGCCAATGCTCAGCCAACATTGAGCCAATAGTACATGCACCAGACCAACATTGAGGCAATGGGACATGTTATCTGGCCACATGTTAAAAAAAAGAAGTAGGTTAGATAATGATTTGTAGGAAGCACGAAAGGTCGGTTTGAAGTTGGCTTATTTGGGCATGCATATAGTCATTCTGTGTGGTATGAAATGCCTGGCATCAATCGTATGTTGGTAAAGCAGGACCGAAGTCATGCTGATGTCATGCTGATGTCAATATGTGACATATTTTATCTGGGAACTCAGTGCAGACCAATCATGAGACTCCAGAAACGATAATACTTTATTGTGAATATATTGTACAAATTTATCTCCCTTATTTGAAGCATTATATTCATTTCTTGAGGGAAAATTACAATAACATGTTTCATTAGCACACATTCAGTGTTATTATCACATTTACACTTTTGCCAATATCTTGTCCTTAAGCCAGATAATAAAACTGCAAATTATGTTAATGACCACGGACACACCCATATTGTGTGTCTCACGCTATTGTTGAAAACTAAATTGAAACAATGTATTGCATGCAGGGTTATAGTTCCTTGTTAATTTGTATTATCATTATACAGTCTTGAGCTTGGCACTAGTAATAATCAGTTACAATATAATAATGCACAAACATGAGTCATGACTCCAATACTTTAATACAAATCCTTGGTCACAACGATGATTTCAAGTATGTGAAAATTGACAAGAGGGACTCAGGTCATGGTAAAGCAAAGATAGAATGTTTCTTCAGATCAGGAGGGAAGGGACTCACTAATGAAGAGCGATTCAACATGATCAGTGTCTTGAATGGTGGATGTTGCTGTACTGTAAGCGTTGTTTCGATATTTGTCAAGCCGACTTCCACCTCCTAAAGTCATTTTACGTTGTCTGTATTTATAGACACAGTACCCGAGAGCCAAGAGACAGAGCACTAGGGCAATCATGGCTCCTTCACATGCAATGTAGATGTATGCGAAGCGGTCCAAGGACGCACGATGTTCGGCATCGAATGCTTCGCGTGACGTAAGTTTTGACAATGTCGAGGTCTTTGGCAAAACGGAAGATGTCATTCCTATCGTCGTTGTTGTGGTGTTCATTGTTCCTTGTGCCTCATGGAGAGGTAATAGCGTTTGTAACATAATCAGAGCAGCGAAGTAGGCCGTGAAAGCATTCAGGGCCACTGGATCACCTTGACATGTTTTTGCTTGACCAATAAATGGTTGTCAGAAGAATATCACCATGGCCCTAGGCTGGACAACAAAGCCAAATAACCAATCACTGAATCATTATCGGCACCATCAGGGTTATCCCCAGACCAATAAATCCTGATAGCGACACGTCGTAAATCTAGCACTTATCTCAGACTTAGCACATCTCAGATCTAGCACTTATTGCATCTCAGATCTAGCACTTATTGCATCTCAGATCTAGCACCTATTGGCTATGGGCAATAAGAATGCTTACTCATATGAATCAGGGTCTAGTTTGGCTGCGCAATACTCACTGAGGTTATCAAAAAATACACGAATTATGATGGTGCCATGAAGTAACTGCACCATTTATCGTGGTGCCTCAAAGCTGGTTATTTGGAGGATATGAAAACATTAATTCTCAAACAATGTCCTAGTCTCAGCGTGATCCTGCGGTGTCTCGTGGGCACGTAACACTGAGGTATCATGTGTGAAGGTTTTACGAGCGACAGATAGATTACAAACGACGCAGTCAGCCACAGTGTCCACAATCAGCTAGGGTCTTATTACCAAGTGCAATCTGATTTATATGACAGTTCGTGTAGCAGTCACTTTATGGTTCAGTTTCCTCTATGTCTGCGGCTGCAGGTGATCCATAATTCTACTTGTCATGCAGACCTCTTGGCTTTAGCCACTTTATGAACTTTTGAGTTTAATGGTATTCACTTCAGTTGACGAAGAAGTCCGTTCAAATTTTGGTTCAGGTGTAATGTATTTCAGTTGCGTATAACATACACCAGGGAAAGTTCCTTCCTTTCTTCTGTTATGTATGTCTTATCTTAAATGGCAATTCAACTAATCCAACTTCCTGCAGGAAGCTCATATCATTCTCAACAACAAAAGCCTGAATCTTGGGTGTCAACCAAGGACCAGTTATGTCCCAGACCAGTTATGTCCCTAATCATATCCTGAGCCATCCAGGTAATCCATGGTCTTATGGCAACTGCAGCTGAGGCCTTAGTAGGGACCAGTGAGTTCCTGTGCTTGGCAGTCCCTAAGTGACATTAGAAACGTTGCACTTTCTATGGCTTCTTACAAAAGTAAATCCTATATATAAGATTTAGTGCTTGAGTTAAGAAGATATGGTGAGAGTTTTACTTTTGAAACCACAAGCCTACTTATAACACTTACAAAAAATCGACTTCTGCTTCTCCAATATATTTCCAAAAGAGTAACTAGGAGTTTTATATTTCTTGACGGAGTCCAACTCAATAATATCCAACTCATGCAACATAAGAAATTACAAATCCATCAGGCAGGCTGTAACTTACAAACTATACAATGCACCTTTGCTTAGTGTGACTCCAGTTGCAGCTGTAACATCCACAAGTGGCTGGGTGATTCTGACTGATGCTTCTTGGCCACCTTGTTTTGTGAGACGAGTTTGCCACTGGCCCGGTAGGCAGGCCACTGTTACGACAGCAGAGCCTTCGGAAGGCACAGCCAGCCTGCAGCGCGTCATGAAGGTGCTTCACTGTGCCAGCCGGCAGGGATTTCAATGTTCTGCAGAATGCAACTGCAGTGCTGCAGGTTACGTCAGCAAGTAAGGACTTCAAGCATTACTTTTGGTTTGTTCTTAATGGCCTCATGCACTTTAAATCTGAATTAGAAATAAGACATCTAAAATAACAGAAACACATATTTGTTTTAAATGCTTTTCCTTGGGTGCTTTGAGTTAATCATTTGGTCTATTGTATAAATGGTTTGCCTGAACTAAATCATTACTGTGTAAACCGGTCAGAGCAATAATACAATCGTTAAAATAGAATACAACGAGTCAACTGTAACTGTTATTGAAGCAGTTACGAGGTCTTCACCCAGTTATATATATATATAGCCTTCAGTTACTTTGTTATGTAATGTAAGGTTGCATTGAGTCATCAAGTCATGTTACTTTATTACTGTTACAAGAATACACTCAAAGAAAATGCACTGAAAATAATAATTTAGTTATCTTAGGTATGTGACCTTGATGTAATGCTCAAGGTCATTCTGTGACCTTGAGCATTGACCCAACGTCATCCAAAGGTGAAGATCTGGAAATTCAGTCATTAGTAATAACAATGTTACACCATTTTGGAGGATTACCCCCGGGGGTCATAAATGACATGTGGATGCCACAAAATATCACTCAACATCAATCAGCATTAAGTTTTGAGTGAAAATCAGGTCCAAAACCTGTCAAAAATTATCACTTTTTACATTTGACCTTGAACTATGACCTAACACCACCCCAAGGTCAAATATTCAAATATTCTACAAACAGCAAACAAAGTTCGAAAAGAGTTTTTGTTATCAATGTCCATCCGACAATTAGGCGGGTTGGCAGATGGGCTGGCATAACACTTTCGTTTCCGGAGCAGAACTCTAACACTACTGCACTTACCCGAACAAAATTTTGTACAGTAACACTCTATATGGCCTTATGTTGGCTGTTTTACAAAATTTTGAAAAAATAGAAAAACTATTTTTTTCGTTTCCAGAGCAGAACTCTGACACTACTGCACCTACATGCTTAAAACTTTGTCATAACATGTCTAAAATAGTGTAGTGGTGCCTTTTTGGGGGTTTCATGGCCGTAAATACTTTAGAATTTTCAAAATTGGGGCAAAAAAGGGAAAATTCCTACTTTTTCAAACCTCCATACAAAAGACACTATTTACCTGACATGAATGAAATTGTATCAGTAACAAATCTAAATTATGATATTTTCACTTTTCAAATGTCATTTTGATATTAATTTCATGCTGATTGCATAATAATGGAAAATCAGAAAAGAAAATTTTGTTGAATTGTGTTTCCGGAGCAGAACTCTAGCATTAATGCACTTACCCTAACAACATTTTATATATTTTTACTCTATATAGCTTAGCTGTGCATTTTGATTGACATATTGACATATCTCATCTGTGTTTTAGAGTATTTAGAGAAAAATGAAAAAAACATAAAAAGCTTAAAGGGGAACTAACACCTTCAGCACTTTGCCTCTCAGATGTTAGGTTAATGCCTTAACATTAACCTGGCCTATTAAATGACCCCTCCCCCCCCCGTATAGTCGAGGCTAGATCCGCCAGTGATTATCATGATAAATATTTCTGGTTTTCTACAGGGACTATGTAAATATATACATGTGTGTGATATTAAAACTTTGAGATTGACTTGTCCAATGGACAATTTCAAACTGAAAAACTGTCCTATGAGTGAATGTGAAGGCATTAGAATCTATATTCTATCTATCTATCTATCTATCTGGGGGAACATCCTTTTTAATTATGAAATTGATTATTCATTCAAGAAAACTAAATACACCCTTGAAACTGATTAAATGTTAGGAACAGGTTATGTACAGTGAAACACAGAACGATGGTCAGAGGCCTGTGATAACTGCCAAGAATAACAAGTTTTTCCAAGGCATGGGTATCTACCTATTTAATAATTTTTCCCCATCAAAGGGTTTAAACTAAATAAATAATTGCAGTTCTAATTTCCACTATGTTAAATATTACTATTAGATAAGAATGAATTCAGCTCAAATTAAGTATCCCCATTTGAACATACCCAGGTTTTTTTTCGGGAACAGAATGAAGTTAGTTCATTTGAATAGTGCTTTGTTTTTCACTCCATGCGCATATCCTAAATATAATTTTAGATTCTGAATTAAATGTTATTTATTTTTTGACAATTTAAACTACATATATTGTTTATGAATACAAATCACTTTATTGCAATCAGTAATTAATTGAAGTAAATTCCCAGTAATTAATGAAGTACAATAACAGCTGGTGTGTTATCTCTTCAGATTGTTCTTTTCAAAATTGCAATGAATGAAACGGATTACAAACTGTATTCCTAGAACTCAGCTTCATATACACCTTTAAAGGGTTTGGTTTTAAATACTAATTTAAATGCGATAGATTTAAGGCATATCAGCAACCCAACAATTCCGCAACTGTTGAGGGTAATATGGCAATTAATAATATAAAGTTCCTTGCCAGAAGAAGGTAAACCACAAGCAAAAAATATTTTGACTTATAAAGGCATTAAAATGGGTGTGTTGAGTACCATTCCATACACAAAACCTGTATGATGTGTATTTATGATACAAGTAAATACAAACCTTAAAGGTTCATTTTGTATGAAATTATACCCAATATCTTTATGTGGCATAACATTGTTGCTGAATTTCATATATATTCCTGAGGATCATTGCCATAGCCCATACTATTTTGGACATATAATATATTATTTAAGGGAACATGCTATTGCGTTGATGTTTCTAGTAAACTCAATACTCCTTATTGTGCATAAAATCTTTGAAACAGAACAATTAAATGGCAAGAAAAGAATAGAGAATACTTTTTATGCTCACTTGGTTTTACTCTGAACAGAATGCATTGCTGTTAATACAGGGTTCCTGCAGGTTTACCGTCATAAGAAATAAGATATTTGCAAGACATTATAATATCAGGCGCACATGAAAAATAAGACCACTAATATAGTAAAAAAAACCAATATTTTTAATTTCATCGTCCAAAAGGAATCAGGGTATTGGTTATTAAGTAATAAAATAAATGCAGTTCTTGTGTATTTAAAGAAAGTTCATAATTTATAATCATTTATATAAGTGTATTAGTGTTAGAGTTCAGCTCTAGAAACGAAAGTGTGTGTTAGAGTTCTGCTCTGGAAATGAACGTGTAACGCCCGCTGTCCTGCCTGTCGGACGAACACTTAAAAATTTAATGATGCCTGGGTGCCATGTGGGATTCAATGAGGGTTTAGCTGCAGCACAGCCTATGTTTTTTATCTTAAAGTAACCTATGACCTTGATCTTTGACCCAAGGTTATTCACTGTCATAATTTATGTTTATATGCTGAAAGAATATATGTTTTGTAGCTCTTTCATTGGTTTAGTTATTGTAATTGGAATTGTGACCTTTACAAATGGGTCAAGGTCATTCATATTGGGTAAAAGTGTTTGTGTTACCCCAAAGTACAAACTGACCAAGTTTGATTGAGCAACTAAAAAAAGTGCCAAGAACTATCAAATGTCTATCCCACTTGAGTTATCCAATGATACCACGGTTTATATCAGAAGTTTATTCTTATTTTTGTGTCTTGGTATTTAATAACGTATTTGTATTCTCTGAGTCATTGTATCACTGATATTACAGGCTGTCAGTATCATGCAATGCCCCTGAAAGTGAAGTGGCAGATGTTTCAAAACTTCTTAGTATAGTGCAACTTCTCATTGCAAAAGATTGCATTGTCTGATACAAGTCTTTTTGTACAATGTTATAAGACAGAATGTAGTGCAGTCCCGGAGTCGATAGAAAATTAAGTCATACTTCTGGTTGTATGTTTTCCACGAGATAGCTAAATCCCTTGCTATTGCATTCATGGAACTGTGGCAAACAACAGATAAAACTTCCATCTGACTTTCTAAATCAACAGTTATCCTGTCTGACAGGACTGCATATGCCTGCAAACTAAAGGCAATTTACTTGCAATTAATTGTGCCTTCAGGGAACACATATAAAAACCGAGAGCTCTGCCAATCATTTGTATATCAGAGACTTCATACTTTGTGCCTGTATAATGTCAAACAACAAGCAAAGCAGACAATTGAGAAGCTTAATTGCTAGGAGCATGTAGTTTCCTGGCCAAAGAGAATCATAAGGAGCTTGTCAGTAGTTGTCATTTAGAACAGGATAACATGCTGTAAGAAGGGCAAGTGACTTACCCTATTAATTTTGTATATATCTGAAATATTATTGTTACAATTCATGACATAAGGGGCATTCACACTGTCACGTATAAGACCAACAAGTGACCACGTACATAAAAAATTAGCTATACGTGCTCACTCGTGGCTCTGTTACAAACGTGGGGCAGTCGTAGATCGCTTGGTGGACGTCCGTCGGTCAAACGCTCGCCAAACGTTTGCGTCGCCAGGCATCCGTGAGGCACTTGTAGGCACTCGTACATCACTCGTAGATCGCTCCTGCGAGTGGTTCAAGGATGGACACTCGCAAGGACATCCGCTGAGTGTTTTACGAGCATTCTACGAGTGGACACGAGTGGATGGCGAGTACATAAGGAAGGACAGTGGCTACATATGGCTACGTATGTGGCTACGTATGGCTATGTATGGTTACGTATGGCCATGAACATACATAGAAGTATGTAGAGTGTATGTAAAACGTACGTAGAACGTTCGCCGAGTGAATCACGAGCGAGTTATGTAACTAATGTAAACAATTCACTCGTAGAACGTCCGCCAAAGTTTTAAACATGATTAAAATTTTTTCCTCTCTTCACGTATGCTCGTGAGTGGTCAAATGCGACCAGGAGCATCCTACGTATTAGTGCAAGTATACGTAAAACGCTCGGCGAGTGAATCACGAATGGCAAAGGATGAGCATGAGTAAAGAAATATTTTTATACACGGTCAAACAGATAACAGACATGTTACTAGACTGTAGACAACAATGAATTACATGTATCATTGAATGCATGGATTTTGCCGACATGAAGAGATCACAAAAGACCTACATGTGTGTTTATGTCTAAACTGAGATGTAAGGCACCAAAAATAATCAAATATGAGAAACGTCGTCGAAGTTATTTTGATAACAGACATGAGACCAAGTCCTACAAACTGCCTCAATCTGAACTCAGAACAAACTAAGCCCCCCCCCCCCCCCTTACAACAGCACATACAATAAATCAATTAAAATTTAATTTAACTTAAACTCACCAAGTACAACTGACGTTTATATTATAGATATTGTGATGGAGGAATGACATTTATCTATCTGAAGCAGATCTTTTTGATTTTAAGAAATCAAAATGGCCTATTTAATTAGTAATAAACTTTTAAAGAAGGCCAAAATGGCCCATTACACACCAAATAAACTTACATTTCAAGGAAGCCAATGGAACCATTTCAAAAGAAACAAAACTTACATTTCTACAAGGCCAATCGGCCCATTTCTCACCACACAAACTTACAACAAAAAGATGCTATATTTACATGTCTCATATGTTTTAAAGTCAAAAGACTCAAAACAAGAAAGTACTTGCTAATTCAGAGTAACTGGTTCCGTGGACAAGCAATTAAAATTGATTTATTAGGTGCGACAAGTTTTGTGTCGCACCCTGTTAGCTGCTCAATACACAATGTGTCAAAAGACAACATTTTGCAGTGTCGATCAATATTGGTCCCAGAGTATTGGCTCTGGGCCAACATCGAGCCTATATTGTCACGACCGGGCGTGTACGTTCAGGTCCCGTCTGTCTCTACTGAATCAGAATCATTATGTCTGCCTCTGGTTGCTGGTCATATAGGCTGACGAAGCTTCAGACAAGTGGCATTGAAATATATAAAAATACAACAATACAATAAAAAATGACAACTAATGAAGCCCTGCACACTTTAACTGGTTGTTCATTCATTTTCTGATGTTTAATATAAGATGGTAAATCAAATCCAAAGAAGAAAAATAACTTTTGCTAATGAAATGTCATTAAAATATATCTTCCCAAGCCACATAAGAAGCCTATTAAACAATGAGTTTCATATGGTTTCTCTAACATATTGGAAAAAGTCTGATGGGAACTAATTCAACAAAGAATAAGCTGAGATGACATCACGTCAATCAAGGTCAAACAAGAACAACAACTTTCATAACTTATCCAATACCCACTAATTATAGTAGTACTACTAATACTTGTACTGACAATGGCTAACTTCACAAACCAGCCATTGGTGGAAACATAATGTTGAGATGGCATGACAAAAAATTCAAATCAATAACTCATTACCTCTTGCCAAAATACGCTTTCCATCTTTGTCAAGCTAGATTTATATTAGCCAGACCGACACTTAAATACAACAACAGAACAATCTACCAGTAAATAAAATAAAGTTTGCATCATCATGGCAGCAGTGACAAACACCTGACAACCAAAGCATTCCATAAATGGACTACAAACATAACAAGCTAATGGAGGCCACTTATATCTTGGCACGTTCATATGTGGGTAAACAAGACTTACTGCAGTCTGGCTTGCCTTCGGCTAACACTAATCAACCTAAGTGGTCACTGCAATACAATATATGGTGTCCATCTAATGTTGCCTCACCAGTAATTTCCTGTGCACAATAACATCATAACAGTGGAAGGAAAATCCCATATAGGTAATTTATAAAATAGTTCCTATTTCTGCCATACATGCGCTAGATCGGAAATGATGTGAGAATTGCTGGAGTGATAATAAATCACTTCTTTGTAAATTTGATGAACCAACATGATTTTCTTGCTTTGTGTTGTTTTAGGTTTCATTGCTCGAAGCAGGATCCATATAACTCCATGCCAACTATTAATAGAAGTTGACCAAAATTTGTAGGTCTATCGGAAGACTTAAAATCTTCTCATTTCATCACATCTGGATTGCTGAACTATGAGGAACATAATTGCATACTTTTTATCGTAAAATATTGCTGTTCTAGTCATCAAATCAAGAGCTCTGTATATCCCAAATGACATGACACATTGACTCAATGTTGGATAGTCATCAGGACTATAAGCTTAGTGTTGACCCAGTGTTGGCCATTTTGGAATGTTATTAGGGGTAATTAACCCCTGAGAGCTTAAGCTAAACAGACCAAGATATTACGTTAAAATTCAGGACAAAATTAGGTCAATGTAGCCGAGGCCTTACTGGCTTGTTTGGTACAAGCTGGGTGTGCTTCATTATCACCATGCATTAAACAGGTTGGTTACTCTTAAACAGCTGCACAGTGCACATTCTGTGAAATCATTGTTAGCAAAAGCTACCATTTGTAAGAATCCAAAAATGTCACGTACATATCGTACTATGACCAGCTGCAGGGAAATCATAGAAATGAGTCAAATGACATAAGCTACAATGGAGTTCTGCCATATCATTTTCACTTGGACTTCCCTGTAGCTGGTTAGGTACAACCAACCCAAAATCTAACCCATGACCTCTCACATGGAAGACTAGAAAATGAACCAGTAGGCCAAACTCTTTTTTGTATTGCTTTGTGTCAATTGCATCTTAATTGTGTGGTGGTCCTAATGATGACATGGAATTGTACAGAAACATAACAATAAAAAATAAATACAATGATGTTTTACATAAAGAAAGAAACATAGAGGGTCAAGGGACACCCTTGCATGGGTGCCCCTTGTATGCAAAAAAGCATAGCGTGAAATATAGCGTGTTTACACAATCTTTTACTGTACAATCAGTTTTGTTTGTGTCCCAAAGCCAAATTTTAACCCTCAGCAAATGAAATTCGCAAAGGGTTTTTGTTATCATCAATGTCCCTCCCACGGACGGACAGGCGGTAGGGCGGGCGGCTGTAAAAATTGTGTTTCCGGAGCAGAACTCTAACACTAATGCACTTACCCTAACAAAATTGTGTACAGCAATACGCTATATGGCCTAGTGGTGCTTTTTGATAGTCACATTGACATATGCTGGCTATGTTTTACAAAATTTAGAAAAAAACAAATTTGTTTGCTTCTGAAGAACTCTGACACTACTACACCTACATGCTTAAAACTTTGTCATAATATGTCTAAAATAGTGTAGTAGTGCCTTTTGGGGGTCTCATGGCCGTAAGAACTAAAGAAGTTTCAAAATAAGGACAAAATAGGGAATATTCCTACTTTTTCAAACCTCCATACAAAAGACCCTATTTACCTTAAATGAATGAAATTGTATCAATAACATATCTAAATTATAGTATTTTCACTTTTTAAACTTAATTTTGATATTCATTTCATGCTAATTACAAAATAATGGAAAATCAGAAAAAAATGTGAAAAATCTAGTTAAATTGTGTTTTCGGAGCATAACTCTTCCATTAATGCACTTACCCTTACAAAATTGTATTTTGGCTTGGAAAATAGAACAGCAGGCGACTCTGGGATAAAATGTTTAATATGTAAATTATAAGATACATGCATTGACAATAGGTAACAATACACATGAATTATATTGCGAATGACCTAGGTATAATAATCATCCGAATACAATAGAACATGAAGATGAATTTCGTAAATAGTACTAGTGTTTGACTATGTGTTAATGCACACAATATAACATGAATATTAAAATAAGTAATACTAGCAAATGTTTGACTAGCTATAAGAAGTGAAGCATTAACGTGGTAAGCTAAGACAGTATGGACAATACAGAGTCACAATACAGAGTTACAATACAGTCACAATACAAAGTCTTCATAATTAAATCATTTTGGTTACCCGTTCCCATGACCCCAGTGACCTCCTTGCAAGGCCATTGACTTAGAATGTGGGGCATTTCCTATGTAATTACTCTATATAGCTTGGCTGTGCATTCTGATAGTCACATTGACATATCTGAGCTGTGTTTTAAGATATTTAGAGAAAAATTAAAAAAATAAAACATAAAAAACGTCTTTTTCCAGAGCAGGACTCACACACTACTGCACCTACATGTGTACAAAACTTAGTAAGAATATGTCTCAAATAGTTTAGAGATACCTTTTTGGGGTTTTATGACTATTTATGGCAGATAATTTTATTTAATAAGGATCATATGAAACTTTGGACAGTTACTCTTTCAAACCCTCATATCAATGACTCTATGATCCGTAACATTTTGCCAATGATATATCTAGATTATATTACTTTCACTTTTAAGCTTCCTTTTGACATTTGTTTCATCATTCTTTATTTGATAATATTGGAAAATCTGGAAAAAATGCAAAAAATTGTGTTGCTTCCTTCATATTCCTTAGCATTCCATACTTATCAATGACAGCCATAAATGTTGTACAATTCATGTGCAATTATTAAATATTTGATCATAGTATTGCCATGCTCAACCCATTCAATAGCTTTTGTTTATAATTAGTGATTTTATAATAATTAGTTGCATGATGATCTATATTACTTTCACTTGACTCCAATACTTAAATTATTGTTTTCTTCATATACACCTGTAAAATGTTCGGTTATAAATACTAATTTAAATACCATGGATAAATCAGCAACCCAACAATTCAGTAACTGAAGGAAATATGGCAATTGATAATATATAGTTCCTTCAATTGCAAGCTAAATTTAAACAGCGAGCAAAAAATATTTTGACTAATAAAGGCATTAAAATGGGTGTGTTGAGTATCATTCCATACAAAATAAACCTTTAAGATTTTGTATTTATTTGTATTTAGACTTTATTTATTTAAATACAAGTAAATAAAAACCTTGAAGGTTAATTTTGTATGAAATTATACCCAACATCTTTATGTGGCATAACATATTGCTGAATTTCATATATATTCCTGAGGATCATTGCCATAGCCAGTATATGACTATTTTGGACATATAATATATAATGATAATCTTAGTTGTAGATTAGTTAAGGGAACATGTTATTGTGTTGATATTTTTAGTGAACTCAATACTCCTAAATGTGCATAAAATCTTTAAAACAGAACAATTAAATGGCAAGAAAAGAATAGAGAATACTTAGTATGCTCATTTGGCAGGAGGGCTCTGAACATAATGGATTGCTGTTAATACAGGGTTCCTGCAGGTTTACCTTCGTAAGACATAAGATATTTTTAAGACATTATAATATCATGCACACATGAAAAATAAGACCACTAATATACACCAATATATTTAATTTCATCGTAAAAAAAAACAATCAGGGTATTGGATATTAAGCAATAAAAAAAATGAAGTTCTTGTGTATTTAAAGAAAGTTACACACTATATAAACACTCAATAAATAATATTTTTGTTAAACGTAGCCAATATATGTCAGTGTGGCTATCAGAAGGCACCACTAGGCCATATAGAGTGTTACTGCATAACATTTCATAAGGGAAAGTGCATAAGTGTTAGAGTTCAGCTCTAGAAACGAAAGTGTGTGTTAGAGTTCTGCTCTGGAAATGAAAGTGTAAACCCCGCCCTCCAGCCTGTCGGATGAACACATAACAATTTTAATGATGCCTGTGTGCTATGTGGGATTCGCTGAGGGTTTTATATGTTATTCTATTTCACCTCCCTGTAGTCCAGGGAGTTCCCACGAGATTGCGCATGCGTCTAGTCAATTGAGCGCACCTTCCAACCGAAATAGCACACGTTGTCGGTCAATGGGTATTTTTGCGTTGTTTAAGCATCTTTTGGGGAGATTTTGCCTCCTCTTTACCTTTATTAATGCTTGTAAGTCCCTGTAAACTGGGCAGGCTGTGGGTTAGAGAATGTCAGCTTTCTTTCCACCTTGTTTTTGGTCGTTTTTGGCTTCGCTTTGGTGCAATGTTTTGGTTTTTCTGCTCCATCGCATACCAACCAATCAGAAACGCCGTCTCTTACACAGCGGGTTGTAAGCCGGGCCCTCATTGGCTGTTGCCACTTCCACTTTCTCCTTGCTCGATTTGACGCAATGGCAGATGAAGCAAATGCAGAAAATATACAGACTGATCCTGCAGTCACAGACCCTTCGGGCATGGACACAAACGATGAAGTGGCATCAACGTCTTCAGGGATACGCTCGGTTGACAAAAAGCGATCGAAGTCGAAGAGGCACAAGCAGCCACGAGACGACAGCCCTGATTTCGATCACGTGCTTGCACAGGGTCTAGAAAGGGTAATGTGCAATTTCCTACCTGGATAACCAGTAAAGTGTCACCGGGGCCATGGCAGATGCCACAAATGATGGGTCCATACACTGGGTTTTGGCCAACTTATCCCACGGGGCCTTTTTCGACAGCAGATACGGGCGACCAGGGCTCTGCATCGGGCAGTGACGTCCAAGATGATGAAACAACTGGGCAGCCTCCGGCACCAGTACCTACGCCCATAAAGGGAACATCAAGAGTTTCTTTGTACAAACATGTCCAATCTCTGGCGACAGATGATGACGTGGGCCCAAACGTTGCGCCAACATTGGCTACTCTGGTAGAGAAGCTTTGGAATAGGTCCAACAAGGACGAAATCAAGTCCTTATACCAAGAAAACAATCGCCATGCCAACACGCCATTCCTTCAAAAAGTGTCACTTGACGAAGATAGTGCAACAGGGCTGACCGAGAAGTTTCCCCGGGCCAAGCGCACTGATGCCAATACCATAAACACTGCTCTTGTCAAATCGGCTGTGTGCCTTACCAAACTCATTGATGTAAACATGAGTGACATGGCAGCAGAAGAAGCCAGCCAGGTTACGGTCGACAAAGCTATTAAGGCTATCAAAATGCTTGCGTATGCCACTAGTCAACTGCACCAAACTAGGCAGGAACAATTGAAGAACGTGTTGGACCCGAACCTAAGGCAGCAGTTATGCAAAAACCAGTCCCTTGAGACTACAAATACATCACACTGACTGTTTGGGGGTGACATCCACAAACAAGCCAAAGAAGGTGGGTGTCTGTACTGCACTTTTTATGATTTATGTGGATTTCATTCACCATAGGTGCCCTTGAATTTTTCAGCAAAAGACAGCAAGAGCCTGCTGAAGCGCCAGTCTTTTTTATTCCAAGCTATACTGGGCCAACAACAATCGTAGCCACGGCAATTACAACAGCTACAACAGCTACAACAGCTACAACAGCTACAACAGCTACAACAGCTACAACAGCTACAACAGCTACAACAGCTACAACAGCTACAACAGCTACAACCACAGACAGTCTGGTCAACAAAGAGGCAAGCCTTACCGCTCTGCAGGTCGGACAAAAAACCGCATACATCCACCCAGCCACCAGCTCAGTAGATCTCGATCCACCCATGCGGACAAGGCCTTCCCAGCCAATTGAACCTCAACTGACAGCTATTACTGACCAACTAAAGGACCAACCTGACTTTCAAGCGGGAGCCCTGTGTCGTAGTCTGGCACAATGGTAGGCCCTCACTTCTGATCAGGCCATCTTAAATATTGTGCAAGGATTCAAGCTTGATCTGCTGTCTATACCTTCCCAGCACACATGGCCCAAGCAGCTCACAACTAAACCCCAAGAAATTGAAACTGCTACTCAGTTGTTGCAAGAACTGGTTACAAAACAGGTCATTGAGAAAACCCTCCCTGATCCTACTGGGTATATGTCCAACATCTTTCTCAAAGAGAAACGAAATGGTTCCCACAGGGTTATTCTGAACTTGAAACCACTTAACTTGCACGTGGCATATTTACACTTTGGAATTGATAACTCCAAATTGCTTCATGGCAAGCCTTGACCTTTCTGATGCTTACTATAGTGTAAATGTAGCAAAAGCTCATCGCAAATTTCTCCAGTTCACCTTCCAAGGTGAACACTATAGATTCACTTGCAACGACATTTCATCTGCTCCTCGCACATTCACCAAGCTACTGAAAGTCCCTCATTCTTATTTGTGGGAGCATTATAACATCAAAATTACAGCTTACCTAGATGATTTGCTATTGATTGCTGACACTGCAGAGCAATTACTTTCGGCAGTAGACTGTACCCAAAAACTTTTAAGATCTCTGGGGTTCTCGATCAGCTTAAACAAAAGTGTAATAGAACCATCCCATGCCCTACAGTTCCTGGGATTCTCACTCAATTCTAAAACCATGCTAGTCACATTGGGCATTGGTAAAGCACAAGACATACAATAATTATTGACAGAAATGTTACACATGAACTCTACCACAATCCGTCATATGGCTATACTGATGGGTAAATTAGCAGCTACACTGCCCGCTAACAGATATGGCCATATCTTCATAAAGAGGCTAGAGAAAGAAAAGGCAAAGGCCCTTGAGACCAGTTGCTTTAACTATGAAGAAACTTACACTCTTAGTGCAGAAGCCAAGCAAGACTTGATATGGTGGTTAACCAACATTGACAAGGCCTCTCGGCCAATAACTGTTCCCAACCCAGATTTCAGCATATTTACAGATGCCAGTTTCCTGGGTTGGGGCTGTCATGTGCCAGATACTGACTTCAAAACTGGGGGCCCCAGGAGAAAAACCAACACATTAATTACTTGGAACTCAAAGCAGTGCTGCTTTCCCTGCAGTCATGCTGCAAATCCATTAACAATTCCCACATTTTAATAAACAGTGACAACACCACAACTGTCGTCAGTATTAACCACCAAGGGTCAACGCATTCCTCAAATTGTAACAATATAGCTCGGCAGATTTGGCTATGGGCTAAGAGTGGGTCAAACTGGCTGTCGGCCACTCATTGCCCAGGGAAGTTTAATGTAGAAGCTGACAGTGCCTCCCATATATTCAACGACTCGACAGAATGGACAATAGACAAATGACTATTCCGAAAAGTTTGTGACATTTACAGCCTACCTACGATAGACTTGTTCGCTTCGCGTCTGAACTTTAAAGTAAAGCCATACTGTGCTTGGCAGCCCGACCCTGAGGCTTGTGCCATTATAGTATTTTCACTTTTCAAACTTAATTTTGATATTAATTTCATGCTGATTACATAATAATGGAAAATCAGAAGAAAAAAATTGTGTTACATTTTTTTTTAAATTTCCGTTTTCAGAGCAGGACTCACACACTACTGCACCTACATGCATACAAAGCTTAATAAGAATGTGTCTAAAATAGTGTAGAGATACCTTTTTGAGGTTTCATGACCATTAATGATGGATAATTTCATATAATAAGGAAAATATGCAAATTTGGTACTCTTTCAAACCCTCAAATCAATGAATCCATGATCCTTACATTAGTATTTTGCCAATGATATTTCTAGATTATAGTACTTTCACTTTTAAGCTTCATTTTGACATTTGTTTCATCCTTCTTCTTTTTTTTTCATAATAATGGAAAATCTGGAAACAAAATGCTAAAAATTGTGTTGCATCCTTCATATTCCTAAGCATCCCATACTTAGCAATGACAGCCCTAAATGTTGTACAATTCATGTGCATACAATTTATTTTAAAATGCCATAGATTTGATGCAAATCAGCAACATAACCATTCAGTAACTGTTGAAGGGAATATGGCAATCTGGCAATAATAGATAGTTCCTTCAGTTGCCAGATGAATGTAAACCGCAAGAAAAAAATATTTTGACTTATAAAGGCATTAAAATGGGTGTGTTGAGTACCATTCAACGCGAAATAAATGTTTAAGATGTGAATTTGTTTGTATTTTAGACTTTATTTTTTGCAAAACAAGTAAATACAAACCTTAAAGGTTAATTTTGTATGAACTTATACCCAATATCTTTATGTGGCATAACATTGTTGCTGAATTTCATATATATTCCTTAAGATCATTGCCATAGCCCATACTATTTTGGACATATGAATAATAATCATATTTGTAGATTCAAGAGTTAAAAAAATAGGACATCTTGGACTCTAATTACGCATTGCGTAACAGGCTATGTAGGCCAAGTGGCAATTGGTTCGGTTCATCGCACACACTATATATAATCACTCAAGAAATAAAAAAAATTCTAAATTTTGTAAAACATAGCTAAGATATGTCAGTGTGGCTATCACAAGGCACCACTAGGCCATATAGAATGGGACTGTATACAATTTCATTAGGGTAAGTGCATTAGTGTTGGAGTTCAGCTCTAGAAACGAAAGTGTGTGTCAGAGTTCTGCTCTGGATATGAAAATGTAACGCCTGCCCTCCTGCCTGTCGGACGAACACTTAACAATATTAATGATGCCTGTGTGCTATGTAGGATTTGCTGAGGGTTTAGCTGCAGTACAGCCTATGTTTTATGAACAATTTATAACCAATGTTACTATGTGTATTTAGTTTTTCAAGTTTTTCAAGTACGTTATTAGGAGTTTCATGAAGAATAATTGGCAGAATATCGGATGCTATTTTCAGCAAATTTATGTTTTACTTTATGTGTCAGTTATAATCTATTTCCTGTGTTGAAATTCTGGGTTTCTTGCTGATGCATAATTTTGAATGTAGAGATAAAATAATCTGGGAGGAGAATTTTTGAAAAGTGGTTGTATGTGAGCATTATATACAGAGTTTGTAATTATTCTGAGTGCTATCTTCTGTAGCTCAAATAGTCTATTTGTTCGATAGCCCCAGCATAGGAGACCATAGTGCAGATGTAAATTTATTAAAACATTTTATATAATTTTCAGGGTTGGAAAGTGGAAGGGTATGTTTCAGTTTTTTCAGTATGCCTATTGTTTTGGAGATTTTATTGGCTATTTTTCAACTTGACCGTCTCATTTCATACAAATTCTAGGGCAGTGCCATCTATGTGTATTGATGAATAATTGATGAGGTTGTTAACAGTGGTGAATAGCATACATTTTGTTTTTTCAATATTTAGGTACAATTTGTTGAGTTGTAGCCAAGTATATATGTTTTGAAGTTCTGTGTTCAGGATTGTGGCAGATGGTTCAATTGCATTTTTAGACAAACTTAAAGAATATCATTTAAATAAATGATGAAAAGCAAGTCCTAATATTGAAAAACTTAAAGCTTTCAAAAGAGTGATATCATCTGCATAAGAGATTGCATGGAAAGTATCTGCAGATATATCATTTATATAAATAATGAAAAGCAATGGTCCTAATATTGACCCCTGGGGCACACCTGTTGTTACTGTGATGTATTCTGAATATGTTTCATTGCACTGTACATATTGTTTTCTGTTTAAGAGAGCTTTTGAATAGGGTCAAGGCTTTGCCTCTTATTCCGTAATAATGGAGCTTTCGTAGCAATATTTCGTGGTTTATCGAATCAAATACTTTCGATAAGTCCATGCGTATGATTAGGTTAGTGGTATATCACCATTGTCCATTTCAGAGATACATCTATCAACCAATTCAAGAGCTGCGTGTTCTGTGGAATGTCCTTTTCTGAACCCGTATTTAATTTTTATTTTACAAATCAATCTGTTATAAGAAGTCATGTACTTGATTGTTTTCTCAAATAACTTAAGAGATCATTGGAAGTATAGAGATAGATCGAAAGTTTGTCATCTTGTGTGTATCACCTTTTTATAAACTGGTTTGATTTAAAAATTTGAAGTTTTTCTGGAAAAATTCTCTGATTTATAGACTTATTAATTGTAAAAATAAAAGGTTTAAGAAGATGAACATGTATCTTCTTTAGTAATATGGTTGTAATTTCGTCAGGACCTGCACTTAGTTATGATTTTAATTTGCATATCATCTGCTGTGTAGGTTTTTTTTCAGTAAAACTGAAGTCAACTGGGAATGGGTTCATCAAATAATCTGCAAAACCTTTATATTGTAGAGCAGTAATGTTTGAAGCAAGCTGTGTGCCAATACATGCACAAAATTAGTTTAACGGATGTTTTCTTACTTAATGGATAAGTAGTCTATATCACTTCCTTCTTTTTTATTATCATTTATTATATCTTTTATTGTAAGCCAAGTATTTTTAACGTCATTTTTGAATTTAGTAAAAAGATTGTTGTAGTACTGATATTTTGCTTGCCGGATAATTTTTGTAAGTATTTTATTGTATGTACATAGATTGAATTTTTTTTTGTCATATGATGGATGGTCGATGGGTGTTTTTCTCATTTTATGTTAGAGTTTGTCTCTATATTTGATGGAATTTATCACACCCTTACTGATCCAGTTTGATTTCTTGTGTTTATATTTGCAGAATTTTATGGTCTTGTTTGGCATAAATCTATTTATACCATATATGTGCCATTGTGTTATAATTTGTATTTGAGTCGGCATTTGGGTTTAGCTTTGTCATAATATTCTGTTGAAATAGGTAGTTGTTCAATTCTTCAATTGATTTGGTTGATGGATTCCTGATACTTATACATTTTGGAAACCATTTTTAAATCTTTAGAATTCTTTTGTAAATGTTTCATAATTTTCATTTAAGTCTTTTGGGGGTCGATAGATGTTTCCTAGAGTTAAGCTCTTATTATGCAATATAATATTGACAAACTGGCCTTACTATATTTTTGAATGACTTTCTTCAGTCTTGATTTCACTAAATGCTATGTCAAATTTTATGTACAGTGCTAGACCTCCATGTGCAGAACTACTACAGGGTTACGTCACATACCTACAATGCAATTCTCCAAAAAAATATGTGTGACGGAGCGTTCTCACTGTCATGAGTGGGGTTGGCGAGTGAGCGCGGATGACATTTTTTACTTTGTTCATGCGTAATTCACTCGCCGAGTGTTGTACAGATACTACTACTAATCCATAGAATGCTCCTAGTTCCTCCAGATCACTCAGATATCCAGGTAAAGGGCAAAAATTTTGAAACATGTTTAAAAATTTAGCAGACGTTTGACGAGTGAAATTGTATATCTTTTTACGGGAATCTATTGGGAGTGTGCTTGGCGAGTGATCCATGGACATACGTGGCCATTTGCGGCCACTCGTGCTCCGTAGCCCTCTCCTACTTATATTTGGACCACTTGCCGAGCGGCCGAAGGACATCCACCGAGCATTCAATGGACGCCCCGCGAACGATCGTCGAAATAATTTATACATGATTAAAAGAGCCATGAGTGAGCACGAGTGAGCACGAATGGTCTGTCTTCGACGTCCGTGGTCACTCGGCCCTCTTACTCGTGACAGTGAGAATTGGGCTTAAGAGTGAAGATTTAGGGAGTAAAAAATTGTGCATGATGAGTCATTAGTGACCCATATCCCTATATTTTCTATCACAAATGTATATGCTGTATGATGACTCACGATAGGCAGGTCTGAAGATGTGTCAGAACTTCAAAATGCACTTGATTAGCTAAGTGTTTGATCAGCTGAATGAAAGTCCCAGATTCACTGATCCATATCATCAGTGGGCAGATCAGCCTGCCTCCTGGTGTATAAAAGCCAGACAGGCCATGTTACAGCTGTTTCTGATCCATAATGAGTTACAAACATGACAAAGGTAACACGGGACACATAGGAACATGACTCATTGTGCTTTTCAGTTACCAAAAAAGCAAGTCTTCATTCTGAAACATATCACTGCCAGTAACCACCAAGAGGCCATGCTCCTATCTGCAAGATTTTGAACTACTTGATCGTTGGAAGAAGCAGCATTGCTGAATAAAACAGTTAAAAAGAAGAAGCAGGGATTCAGCTGGAGGGAAGATATACATCAATTATATGTGCTTACGAAACAAGCTGCTTCTAGTTGGTTCCTTAGTAAAATGACAATACTAACGGTTCTATGGAGTACAAGAGTTTCCACTCCGTCTTTTCAATTACAGGCAACATCAATTATATCTCGATCAGCCTTGAGAACAAATTACAATTTTCTTAAGATCGGATTATAGGATGCTGTGGAACATGCTATTAAGTAGTGTGATTGCTTCGCATCTCTTGGGAATGTGTAGTCTACCATCTACCCTACTTATGTCTAGCTTCAATTTCGTTTCTTGGATTAGATTTTAGCTCAAATTAGAAGTGTATCCCCCAATCCGCTGACACGATTCCCTTGTTGCAATGAATATGCCAAGGCTATAAAGTGAGAAAAGTCTACAAAGAGGAAGAACTTGTGATACATATTAAAACTGTTATTAGTTGCATTTCTGAACTACACATTGAACATTCTAGTAAGTTATAACTCTCTGATCTAAAGTTTTCGTAGTAATTAGAATTCATTCGAAAATATTACTCAAGATGTTTCAACAGTTTTTACAAAAAAAACTTTGTTACAGCCCCAGACGCAATGTTTCTTCTTCATTTAGATGATATGCGGACCTGGCATGAGTATAGAATACCTTTATGTTCCTTCCAGTGAGAAAAGTTGCCAACAATACCTGCCTTAGATGGTAAGTTTTTCACCTCTTGTAACATATTGCGATGTGTACATTATTACTTTGTCAATTTATATTATTCATAGCATCATTTATTTCAGCTTATCAAAGCCAAAATTCAATAATTAGTTTATTCAACCTGTCAAGTAGATATAAACAAGGACTTACAATATAGTCTGGCTTACCGTGGGACGAACACTTATCAACCTAAATGGTCACCACAAAATAGCAAGTTTATATGCTGGATTTTTGTACGACTACATGTCCATCTAATGTTTTCTCACTAGCAATATCCTGTGCACAATAACAGTAGAACGGTAAGAAAATCCCAGTTTATGGCAGAAGCACACATGCCAAGCTTCAAGTGACATACAGTATGCAGGTAAAATAATTCTACAGGACAGTGTTAAATTATTGCTCCAAGAGGGTAGAAAATGGGAGTATTTTATTTCTTATAATTTTTTTTTCTGCCTTGAGCAACTGATACCTGTGTCATAATCTTAAATTGGGAAGCCTATAAAAATTGTGACTCGTAGCTTGTTTTTTCGTAAAACATGAAGGCCACAAACTCAAGGGCAAAAAGAAAGCAGCGAGCATCTCTTTGTGCCATTTGCAAGAGTCGTAAGCCCCGTCTCTTGCAGTTTATATCGTAATCATGCAGAACAATGCCGATGGTCCAGAGGGAATAAAGATTATTTGGTTGCTGTAGCAACGAAGATGGGGGTCGCCACCATGTATTACTATTCTCGTGGTGGGAAGGTCCTGCTCTTATAAGATTTGGCACCTCTGCGGGAAAACTGGAGGACTGTGTCACAACCCTCCCTGTCTGAAATTGGCCATGACAAGAGCTTATTCTGCTTTAAAAGGACTTTTATGCAATCTCTGGCTTTTTTTTTTTTTTTTTTTTTGGCAATGTTGTCACGAATCTTCCTTCCTAAAATCTGAAGTCACCATTTCTTATAAGCTTTTGTCGGATATATATGACCATGATGAAAACGTGTGACAGCGAACAGCTAATAAAATCAGAATTAGCCTATGGAAAGTAATACTTTTATTGCCAAAAGTAAATCAGAAATACTAAAGAACTATAGCAGAAATGCTCATGACATACATATTGAACGAAATAACCTACATTTGCTCTTCTGCGTGACGTTGTTCCCAGAATCCCATGGAACTGTACTACTTCGTGTAGTATATTTCTGTGCAGCCTTTGATGTTATCAGTGTGCCATTTGTCAAATACATCAAGTCAATTAAAATACATATCATACGACTGAGAGGGAAGAAACATACGCCAAAAAGGTATGTAGCACAATATATCGTTTGGCATAAAAAGGCAAAAGTAAGCTAAAGTGCTTTCAAAAAGCACAGCAAATACCTTAGTGCAACATCTTCTATGATCTTGAAGGAAGGCAATATCAGATTTCAGTTATACCAAGCCGCACCCGGAGTGCTGCTTGGCAACTAATCATCTGTACACTGAAGAGGTAAGAGGATTTCATAGACGACTTGAATTATTAGGCTCACAAGTGATTTGAAAGGGAGGAATTATGTTGCATGCGATTACAACACATATTTAGGTACCTCTTCCTGATATCAAAATAAATTAAGCACCATTTAATATTGTGTAGTTATCACAGTTAGGCTAGTTAGATTATAAGTGATATATGTTTAACGATGTGGTAACTGGTAAGATCATGAACGTCTGTGCCAGGTATGTGATAGCTGGACAGCCATTATACAGGTCATTTCATCGACATGCATATTCCTCGACATACCAAGTCGTTGACAGATCATTACTATCTCGTTGACAATAGCAACCCAATACCCCAAAAATGGCAGGTGTGGGAGTTCATTTGTTCACAGGTTATGTAACATTACATACATGTTGAAAAACAGCAGTAAAATTAGCAAAATATGACACATAATCACATCCTCAAAAATTGTGATGATTGCATTTGTCATGTCCTGTGCAATGTTATAATTGGCATATTTTCATGCAAATTCCATGGGGGTTGAATAATTCTGATTCCAACTGTATAATGCATTATAGGACATAATGATTTATTACTGGATGAAATAGCTCATTCTCACCAATCATGTCTCACTTAACGAGGTGGGGTAAAACAATTTCCTCTATGGTGTGAATAGAGGAGCTCACCTGCTCACGCGATCTTAATTTCCTGTGTAGGTAGATAATTGTCCTGCAAGATTAGTATGCTTTCTCATATTGAATGGCTGTGCTGGGACAGATGGCTCTGGTGTTCTGATGGCTTCTAAGGCAGCATATAGCACTTGGTTGGAACCCCCTCTCATTGCATTGTTAATAATCCCCATCTCTGTCCCTGGCCCATTGCGTGGGACATACTCATTTCATCCTTCAAACTCATTCTAAACAAGGTGCACTACAATGCCCACTCTAGTCATGTTTATGTAGCTAGCTCTCCAATGCCAGAACACAGATAACAGGTTAATAATGGCCATAAAAGTTAAACATCGTTAGACATGTATCATGTATATACGACTCATTCATCTCTTTACAATACTCTTCAAAATATATTCTATAGAGAAAAAATAATTTGCTATTCTCGTGCCTTGCAAGATAGAGCAAATGACATTATTTTAATAAAAAAAAATTAGTAAAGGATTAAATATATGGTTTAGTAAGGCCACGCATTTTCCTGAGCTATTTCCTTGATTACCAGACTACTCTGGTCCCATTACTTGGCAGTCGCCCTTGAAAAGGCTGTAACTTTTTTTGCTCATGATGAAATCACCTTCTTGATATGAACTAATCCATCACCTACTTTTATCTTGTCTCTGATCTTTTTATCTAACGAAATATCAAATAAAGGAAGAGGCTTCCTGTAAAATGTATGTGGCACCTGTCCCACTGGATTGGGATAAATGAAGGGTTCGTGTTTCTGGGCGCTAAATCACTGGTAATTGTCTCTAAGGTTTATATTATTTACTTGGATCTTAACCCTTATTGGAATGACTAACACCTTTAAGCTTCTAAAAGATCTGGATATACTTGGGAAACGAGGTAGGTATGTACATATATGTCGGTATTTTATATTTAATGATTTTTTAACTGGTAAAGTGAATGAACGATATAATAACTAGACACTCATAACTGCAGTGTGCATTGGGTAGAGCCATGTGTTGACCAAAGGGGTTTGTGCAGTCTCCTATGCAGTAGAAATGAGCGCAGTGCGGGTTTCAACCCGCGGGTTTTAGCCTGCCCCGCCCCGCGGGGTGGGTCAACTTTTCATTTAGACCTTCGGGACAGTGCAGGTGCCGGTAGAGTCTCTGATGTGTGGGGTGGGTGTGGGTCAAACACAAAGATGAACATTGCGGGGCAGGGCGGGTGAGGTAACCTTGCCATTATGTTGCTGGTTCATTAATTATTGTTAATTCAGGTTCAGCATTTTTCGTATTATCATCATGATTGATACATATCTATAATAATGTTTCCATTGAATTACTTTCAATACAATTCAATACAATTCAATACAATTAAGATATGTCATAACAGTCTGATAGATTATCAAATCGGAAAAACAATACACCATGCATGGGGTAAATGTCTGACATGATGTGTACTCAAAATACCTGAAAGTGTTTCAATGCACACTTTAATAGCAGATAATAATTTTAGAAAATTTAAGTATACACACCTGTCACCAGGTCCTTTCGCAGTAATACATGCCCAGGCCATCACACTACCTCCTCCATGCTTCACAGATGCAGAGGTATACCTTGGATCATCAGCTTTGTTCTTTAGTCTCCACATTGTGCACTTACCATCAGACTGACACATGTTTATTTTAGTTTCATCTGTCCACAGGACCTTTACCCAGTAAGATGTGGGTTTATCAACATGTGCCCTTGTGAATTCCAGCCGTGCTCTTCTGTTCTTGGCACTTATCAGGGGTTTGCAGCGTGCCCGACGTCCTGAACCATGCTTCATGTAACGTATTCCTGATGGTTTGGTCACGGATGTTTATTCCTGCATCCTTCAATACTTGGTTGATCTCAGGGGCAGTTAGTTTTGGGTTTTTCTTTACCATCCGCCTTATGGCATGGTCATCAACAGCTGAAGTTGTCCTTGGATGCTCTGATCTCAGAAGGTTGGCTGTGCTGTCAGTTTGCTTGTACTTCTGTAGGACATTGTGCACAGTGGTTTTAGCAACTTTCAACAATTTAGAGGTGTTGCTAATGCTGATGCCAAAATTTATTACTTGACGCCAGATAATTCTAATAGTCAATAGTCAATTGACACCAGACTGCCAAAAACAGTCTCTCCTCACTCAGTGTCACTTGGGTTGATAGTCTGAACTTAACATTACTCATTTAACATCAAGCATAATAGCAGATTAGTGTCTAGCAATCAATTAAGGCTTAAATGTTAAGGTTTTCCAAGACTTTTTTAAGTCCTCTGTGACAAGGTTCAACGCTTTTTGTGTAACTGTGTGCCTAATCATGCATGGAAGGATAACACAAACAACAAACATTCTCACAACATTCAACAGAACACCATGAAACAGTAAATCTGAATTTTTTAATGTCCATTTCTACAGAGAAAGTAAAAATAACCCCAATGCATATCTGTCCCATCACTTTTTTGAGGCACTGTAGTTATAACTGTTCACTGGTGTTACAGTTGGTTCATGTAAAGTGCTTACTTTTGCTTATTATTCATATTAAAGTTGCCTATCATGACTCATGTTGCTATCTATTCCATTATACACACCCTGGTGATTGTGAATCACTCCCTTGCCATGAGGAGTTCCTTGACTTTTCACAGTCGCAACTGGCAACATTGTGTGATCAGGCAGTAGATTGCAATTGTGACATAACACAAGGCTCCCATCATGCGAGCTGCTATTGGAAATGCCCACAAAAATGATACTTTTTTTAACCGTTCAGTTGGGGTTGGAGAGGTTATACTCTCTAAGTCAAAAGTGAGTTTCTGGAGCAGACAATGGCCAAGTTTGAAAGCAGACGCAATTCCACTTAGCTAAAACGTGACTCTGAAAGGAGATTTTAAAAAGCTCTCGCAGGCAGTGATCCATTTCATTGAAACCTAATTGAATTCCAGACTAAACTGGCAACCTTTCTGTTTATGTGAAGCCGATAGATGAAAACAAAAGTAAGGAAGAAGCAACTCACTAGACTGGAAACTCACCATCGAAGCTACCCTTGATGCACACCTTACAGGTCTTAATGATGAGATGATTTTAACGGTGGGGTAAATCACAATGAAAATATATTAAGACATACTCATCTTCATCTCTTTCTACATGGTCATGTAAATAAAGTCACCCTAGTGCTCTCTGGTCGTTGTTTACAAAATATAAAATATTAATACCAATGCGCATCATACCTCTAATAAGATGTGCACTATGCATAAAACAAACATAATTCTTATATCTAGCTAAAACAGCTTCTGAAACTCCTCGGTATTCATAATGTCAAAATGGGAACAAAAATGATGATTAAAATGTTATCCTTCCTGCATGGGCGTTAATTCACCTTAAATGTGTTGCTTGTGATAATGACTGTTCACCTGTCACAGTGACATTACTGGAATATGAATGACGTTTTGTCATTTAATTATCTACCACGCCTTCATGGAGCAAGTGCAATTTGCTAGTTTTAACAGGTCATGATAAACTATGATAAATAGCACGTTCAGCCCTGGCTCGTGGATATTACATACATTCATTTAGCATAGTGTGGCAGACACAACAAACATGTATCATAGGCCTATATAATTGCTTACAGCAATGCTCCTGCCTGAAACAAGCTGTATATCTCCACCATGTCCTATTCTTGAAGGGAAGGGACGGGAAGGGAAGAGAAATGAAGAGGACAGAAGAGAAGAGAACAAAATAGAAGTGAAGAGAAGAGGAGATAATTGTTGTCGTCTATAGGCTGTGCAATATAACAACAAATTTAGAATGAAATATAACACGGATAAAGGTCAATAAAAAAGGATGGATACAAAACTGCTGTCTTTTGTTGCTCTCAATATTTCATAAGCAACGACGAGACATTAATTAGGCTGATAATTTATCTAAAAAGGGACACCGACACAGATCTAGCTAATAAACAGCACAGGGAACAGCAAGCACACCCTCATGTGGCTATCCAACCAAAAACCCAAAAAATATATGGCACACAAATAAAAAAAAAATTTCCAATGTTACATTTATTCCTCTTTTCTAGGCATCTTAAGGACACAAAGTACAAGAAACAAACATGTGTATTGCTTTGGTGTCCTTGACAGTACTTTGGCGAATGCAAGGAATCTCTCGTGGAACCAAAGGAATAATGCATCACATCTAAATTATTCATTGAGGACATACAGTACAGGGTAGCAGCTATTGCCAAACAGCCATCATATTTAATACACTGATACATCTGGTCAAGCCACATTGTTAAGACTTAAGGGTTTGTTACCCAGTTACATGTTTTGAAATGAGTGTATTGGCAATGTCATTCATGTCAGTCATTGTCAGTGCCAGGTATGGGATAGCTAGACAGGCGTTTTGAGGTCTTCACTTAGTGTTACCAACTTACCACCTTCATGACTTCATAAGGGCTACAGAAACATCGTAACCATCAACTATTAAAATAAAACCACAAAATCATAACACCACAACAATTATAACACAAATTATCATTACAGAAATCCACGTAAGTACAATTTTCAATGAGATGGTATTAACCTGTTGCAGAGATATTACACATTGGTAGTTGAAAATAGGCTTAAGAAGCTTAACCATCCAAATACGATATCACTTGTTTAATGCATGGACTAATATAGCTACAGTAAATCCAATTTAAGGCTGAAGGCATGATATTGAGAGCAGATTTTGAGAGCAAATATTGGATTAATGCCAGATGATAATCACAATGACATTATGTCTAGAGGGCAATGTCTTCAAGACACGGAAAGCCACGACATCGACATGTGACTAGATGGATGCCATTTAACACGTATCCTGGCAACACAGCTTTCAATGCACTGTAGCTATGACTGTACTTAAATAGAACATGCATATATTAAAAAAAACTTAACAAATTGATAAAAAAATCAATGTTATTTTGAACGACAGTCCCAAATATAAGCCTATATATATATATATATATAACATTAGAATTATTCAATTGAATTATTAACTGACCATGCATGGTATTTCAATAAGAATTTCCAAAATAAATCGATGACTTTAACTCCCTGATTGGACACGGCGGCCTGATGACTTGCAGCATATGTGGCCTTACCAATAACAATGTGAAATAATTACAATAATTACAGAATTCAATGACGAATTACATTGCATCAATATTAACAATCACATTTAATTAGCTGTCTCAGAGAAAACCCTGCAAAGTTAGGGCAATGGATTGGATGACCATTTCAGGCAATTGTTAAGATGGACAAAAAAATAAGTTCTGTGTAATTGTTTGCTAAGTTTTGGCATTTGCAGCAAAGTTAGAACTGTTTAAAACATGTGCCTTCATATACATGTCTTATTCAGGCAGATAGCACTGAGGTCAATGGGAAAATATGCTTAGTTGAAACTCAAATATCGTCTCTATGTAGTGTCACTATTTTATTAAGATAAAAAACAAAATATCGGAGTGAACATGCTTCTTCTTTATACACACTGTGGACTGAAAGTTTTGTTCCTTTGTTTATTAAATTTTGTCATCAATTGCAAGCATTTTTGTACATTTCTGAAAGTTTTATCCATATTCAATGAAGCCTCAAAGATAGGTATTTTTTCCGATGCGACAGGGCAAATTTAGGTGAAAAATGGCTCCAAATGGCATCAACTTTGAGATGCTCCTGTAGATAAACTAAATACAATTTAAGAGTTCTGACTTAATTAGTTCTTATAAGTAATGATACTAATATTGTGATGAAGCAATGTTTCATTTAAATATTCCAACTTTGCCAAGATGTTTTGAGATTTTCTCCGTGCAATATCCCGGACATTCGGTATGCCCTCTTTCCAAGTTCTGCTTGGATACTAAAATAGAAACTCATTCTTCAAAATAACAGCGTTGAATAATTGAAGAACATTAAAATAGTTTCCTCATTTTTCCACAAACAGAATATTTTAGACAATGTAATCTTTCAGAGTGCTTGGACAAGAAATCGAATCTAAATCCATTAGAGGAGCTGATAAGTGCTTTAAAACCCACTAGACCAACCAAATGTTGAAGTCAATCGGTTATAATTGGTAATGAATACAAAATAAATATTCACAGAAATGAGTGGTAGACTAAATACACAAGGGATGTCATTAGCAGTTCATAGAAAACTAGTCAGCTGCCTTTAAAAAACTAAAAAGTTTATTATAGAAAGAAAAGGTTATGAAAACAAAAATAGAAAAAAGGATAACAATGTAATGACTTTCATTCTATTCTCATTCGGCGGAGGGCACTGTCCCCCAAGGCCTCAATTTGTTTACACTCATTACCTTGAGACTGACAAATGTCATTGAACTTTTTTGTTTTAATCCACTTAAAACTTTCAAAAAGCACTGTTTTTTGCTTCATTAATGAGGAGAGAGAAAACGTGGCTCGCTTAATATGCTCCTAGCAAATGGCAAACTTTGTCTGATTACCATAATTCTTGCTGTCAGAGTTGACAGAGTGCAATTAGCTATAGATTCATCTCAATGCAAATTAATCATAATTTTCTCCATATTTATTCCTTAACAAGGTCTTCCATTCACGTGTATGATAAATATGGATAGAAGAAAGTCTTAAAAAATTCAACTAGAGTATGTCAGGAAATTAATTGCTTAAAAGTTAATGAAAACACCATCTATCAATTATCAAATTAATGCATTTATTATCACATAAATAATTGCATGTACACTTAGTTTCATAAAATATGGTCGACTCTAGTCAGTTGTAGCAACCTATTCCTGGCTGTAACTGTAACTGGCTAAAGCCAGCCGCTTCTGTCTACTTCTACCTTATAGTCGGCTTAAACTACCACCACTAAAGAAATGTATCTAATATATCATAAATATTTATGCAAGCATCTTTTCAACAAAAGATTACAAATATACATAACTTTCAACTTAGATCCGGCTTTAAGTAGCCAGCTATACACACACCCCAGATAGCATTTCAAATCATTTCAACATCGGGGCGATGAAAGATGCTTGGCCGATTTGGAAAGCTATCTGAGACTGTTCCGTTTGGTGGCAGGTAGCATCATTTTAAATTGCATCGTATTTGTTGAGGAGTTCCATATTGTTCAATGTCAGTCAAGATCGACATATTGTGCAAACTTTCATTTTTGTTTTATCTTCAAAGAAGAAAAGAAAAAAAAAGCTTCATTACTACTACTTGGGTTTCGACATCAAAAGTCACGCAATGGGTGCTCCAGCTTTCAAACCAAAGAGTTAATGGATTTGGCAAATGGAGCACTTACAACTTCAAAGTCAACTCACAAACCAAGTACTAAGTGTTTGCAATACATGCATGGTTTGCATGTATATAAGGACTCAGTTCTGTACTCGTTAAACGTACATTACATATGTACCTTGTATGCGTGAGCATTGTTAATCTTATAACATGCATTATCCCTCCTACCCCATCAGGCCTAAATCATAAAACCTTTTCATAGTTTGCTGTCAGATGTAAATAAAGTCACGGGCGTCACGGCTCTGAGAGAGTTTCACAAAATAATAGCCATCACTATAGGCTACTATAATCTGTGTAACAATTCAAACATCTCCTGAAGAAACAATGGCTTAATGGATTACCAATAGCAACAATATACATATACTGCCTCATGAATAAATATATGATTTTTTCTACTATAAGAGATATTGTAAGTATTCTTCAAGCAAATGCAGTTAAGAATTTTAACAATCTGTTCATTCTGCTTGTTGAACATTTCATTAAATAGATATTGGTATCCTGTCTTCTTGAACACACTTCGTGCCCACATATTTTAACAGAGATGGCAAAATGTCTTAACATTGAGGAGACAGAAGTTGCCTCTACCAATTTCAAGGAAAAAGATTCTGACACAATCCTTTAGTGTCACTGCAGCCAAGCAAATCAAATAAGTTGGGCTACCATGTGAATGACGTCATAAGGCAGACACCCATATCTGCATCACTCCAGCAACTGGTTATTTTCGTCTGATAGCAATTTGTATGATAGAACCTTTAAGCCCAATGTTAGACCAGTTAAAATCCAACTTGGCATGCTATCATCTCACAACAAAAAGGCAAAATGCTGTCTGAGGGAAGACACAGAGACACTCAACTACCACCATGGGTATCTCTATAAATGTGTACAGGTTAGGGTAAGTTATTGGTTTAGTATCCTTATTACCACATTTATACATTTTCTGCATAAGGATGTTTCACATGCGATTAGGCAAGAAGATAAATCTTGGCTAGCAAACCAAACCTATCCATTGCTGTATCAGGCATGCTACGTATGTAGGAAGCCGGGTTACATTGTAGTACCAAAGACCCTGTATATATATTCTATATACTGTCTTTGGTAGTACCCAGAGTTGCTGTGGAAAGCTGACTGCAGCAAACATTCTGCAGCTAAGTCCAAACTACTAGTTTTCCCAAAGAAATCATACATATGTGATATTTCAAGGCTCACATATAAGGATGACAAGGCCATGCAGGCTTATACGAGACTAGAAGTTCATCCAATTTTAATTTACTATTTCCGAGAATTGAAAAATTTAAACATTGTGTCAAATATAAAGCTCTTTATTATTGGAATCAGTTGTCTGTCAATTTCAAAAATATAAACAATATTTAAATTTTAAGCAATGTTCATATTTTATTTATTTTTTGCTTTTTTACTCTCAACTATTGAACATAATGATGCATTGTGGTTGTACTAACCAAAGTTTCTTTATTTTCATAGCTTGCTAAGTCTGTAAAATTTGTGTTGTATACAATTCTGTAATTGCAACTGTTTTTGTGACCCATAAGTTCCCAGGGGTTTCAGTCTCTAAATTTAGATATATACTGATGATTTGTTATGGAATTGGCAAAAAATACAAGGACATGCTAATTTTTCGTACAATACATAATTACAATTGTTGAAGGCATGGGAACAGCTGCCAAACAGTCAGCATGCATAATGCAATAAAGATATTGTTATGTCCACAAGACAGCGTTAAGCCCCGGTCTGATATAGCCGGTTTTCCCGTAGTGAACCCGTAGTATTATATAACGGCTATGCAATGCGCTTCCCGGCTCCAACCCGACGGCTACCCGTGGATACCTGGCGATACCTATCGAGTAACACCTGGGACTCGTGGCCAAGCCTAGAAACTCGGGCGCTTGCATGGCTTACCCGTGGCAAACTCCCGAGTGTCCAAAAAGTTGGTGGATTACCCGTGGAAGTCGGCGGTTTACCCGTGGAAGTCGGCGAGTTATCCGTCCCTAATTTTAACCGTAGTAAACCCGGCGGTTTACTAGGAGTAAGCCGACGGGTAGTAGGAGTAACTCGACGGCTTCCAGGAGTAACCCGCCGAGTTGTAGGAGTAACTCGCCGACTGCTACGAGCGTCAGCATCAGCGTAGGCAGGGAGGGGGGTTGTATATACTTTAAAAGGCTGCTGCTCCCCTAATATTAGTCCGATTTTCGTCAAATAAAGACTGGATTGTAGTATAGTTCATACTGATTCCATGCGTGTTTTCGGATCGAAAATAGCTGTTGCATAACCATTATGTAATACTACGGGTTCACTACGGCAAAACCGGCTACGTGTGAACTGCGAGTCACTCCTACAACTCGGCGAGGTTACTCCTGGAAGCCGTCGAGTCTCTCGTGGAATTTCGTCCACTAATTGGCCGTACCCGCCCAGTGACCCATAGAAACCGTCGAGTGACCCATAGAACCCGCCGAGTCACCCATAGAACCCGCCGAGTCACCCGTAGAACCTTTTTAATACACGAGAATCCGTCGCCAACCCGGCGAAAAAAGCTGTTGCATAACCGTTATGTAATACTATGGGTTCACTATGGCAAAACCGGCTATGTGTGACCTAGGCTTTACAAAGCCCTACATGCAAAAATCTGGAAGCCTTTACATACGAAATACACCTGCCCTAGATCTAGTCATACCTCTTTTCGATGGGATCGCACTCAGATATGGTTAATTTCTTCCAGTTTTTATCGATTTCTGTGCCTTGATAATCCCTGATAGCCATTGCTGTCTAGTTTCGGCAATACTCACTAGAGGGCTACGGCGAAGTCACGGTGCTTAGACAGATTATTAGCGTTATTTCACACACTAGGACACGGAAATCATCTGGAAATTATATTTTATTTTATTAATTGTCAAATTGAAGAAACTATGGACTGGATAGAGCTATTTCAAAATTACATACTATACTAGGCGGTATTCCAGTGCAATATGACATTACAAAGAATACTATACATGTACATAACGAAGAAACAAGGTCTGATACTGTATTTATTGAGCAAACAGTAACATAAATGTCAGCTTCTAAGAATTCACATAGAAGCCGTTCCGACCCCTACATAGTTTCTATGCAATGTAGGCTACTGTCAAACATAACTCGCAAATATAAAACCACACCATTAAAGTTTGTACCATCATCTGATTTTACAACTTTTTTGCGAAACGTTTTGTCCAACTATCAGATTTTTGGCTTCCAAAGGCATCCAATGTTTGACACTGATGACCTTCAATGTGACGCACATCATGCTTATTTTGTTTTAAAATTCACTTAAAGCAGCACTTGTATTTCATTATTTCAACATTCGAGACAGAAATAGCTTCATAATTTGCTCCGAGCGGTGACAACCTCTGGCTCAGAATGTTCGCTGTCAAAGTTTTCGAGAGCAATTAGCTGTGGATTCCATGTCATTCAAAACTGAATTTAATTTTCTCCTCAACTACTCCATTACAAGGTCTTCCATTCATTCAACGTGTCTGCAAGATATCTTCCTTCAGTAAAGCTATTGTTACTTCACTCGTTATTTGATATCTCAATGGGCTTCTCCACCAAGCTTAAGCACGCAATCACAAAGGCCATGATGTCACCAGAAGTATGCTCGAACAACTTGACAACTCGGCCACAAGACATGTTTGAACCTCACTGACTTATCGTTGCATGCATGTAATACAAAGCTTATTCAGCTGGCATAACCAATGCGAAGTTAGAATCGCACTCTCCTACTAGTTTGTGTGCTTATATTCATGACCTGGACACGAACTAATGTTGAATCCCATTGTCTTATTCCTGTTACAGGCATTTGAGTTTGTACGACCCAAGCACAGATTAATTTGAATTACTACAATATCTGCACAAACCAAGCTGGAATCCGTCCTACTACAGCATGGGTGTATGCTAACTCAGCTTGCATAACCACCATGAACCAAATTTGAATCTTATGGTTAAATGTACAAACATATTATTTTATTGACTTCTGCATATCAATACGATACATGAGTCATCTAAATACACAACTACAGAATTTTCATGGTTGCAATTGGTATTTGAAATGACTATGTATAGTTTGAGTCCTGCTCATATCTGGCAAGAGTTCAAATCATTATAGTTATCATAATGCCATATGACGCATCTAGTTCACAACCCAGGCAGAGCTGAATTTCACTGTCTCGATTTTTAACCAAATCCAGTTTCCAAAAAAAGACAAAGTGATTAAAATTTAGGCTTATAAAAATTTAAATTTTATCACACAAACGGCATCTATAAATAAGCAAATGCTCTAAGTACAAGCTATATTTATATCAGTATAGATTTGATCTCAGGTTCCTTTCGGTATTGCATGAGCTGATGAGCCTCGGAAGCACCAACCAAATTTAAGATAAGAGGAGCTTGGCTTAGGCAAACCCATGTTTCTTTTGTAATTCAATTTGGTTTAAAGCTCATCACTAGGAATCTGAAAATTGGATTTGGGTGGGAAGGAACGAAATGTTATTTTGCCTGAGACTATTTAAGACACAGCCCATTTCAGCAGAATTGCAAGGCGTGGTACATTAGGCACTGCAAGCTGGATGTGTCAGCATTTTGAGAGGTGTAAGGCTCGTGGCCTACCATGTCAATTATCATAGATTTGGGTGTTGATGATTTGGCTTATAGATGATATTCATTTTAAGAGGACACAAGGTATTTCAAACAAATCATGTATCATAAACCTGTCATGGCCATGTCGAAGTGATATTGATTAAATGTCATTCATACTGTGAAAATATTTTGGGAATATTTAGTTTGTCCACATATTCACATTTCGATGATATATGCTCCACTACTGTCACCGTGTCAGTTGAATGAATACTTATTCCAAATTAAGTTTGCAGGTTAGCTCGAGTACTAACAGGCCTCATGGTATTATTTTTTTAGCTAATTATGGCCTTTTTTTTTTGGTGTTATGAAACATGTTGTTTTCCATCCAAACACTACACCTCATCGTGCTCATAATATAAGGAAATATAGTCAATGTGCAATTTTTCCTCACATAAAACACAACATGCAGTGAATTCTTGCTGCAGCCAGTCATTGTCTCATTGACAGAGGGAACTGCGACACTCTCCTTCAGTGTTTCTGCAGCGATGTAAAATCAAATGAAGAAAGATATTTCCTCTCTATGTGAATAACGTCACAACGTTGTGGCCTGCATCTCTGTGTCAAAATCATCTTTATGGCAATGCACTATAAAATGTCACATATACTGTCTCAAGGCTACTGACCTGAAGAATTAGTATTTCATCGAAACTCGGACAACAACTGCCACCACTGAGACTTTATATCATATTCATATAATTCATATAACATCCAGGAAATACGAAACACAACAAAATATAATGAACTCTTATAATCCAGCGACTTGAAGCGAGCACATATTCTAAGTTGAATAAGAGATACATATTACCATTTTTCTGTCTTCTCCAAGGATAATATCAAGACTATGTGGAAAGATATCAAAATTCCCTTAATGAGAAGATCATCTTATAACCAAGAGTTCGTGTATAAGGCAACAGGATACTTATTGCATCTAAGTCTGCTCATAATTCTTTGATGACCAATGACTTACATGAACTACAGTACAATCTTTTTAGAGCGGCTGATTTCGCCATCCATATCGCAGCTTCTACTTGAAGCCATAACCATCCGGACCTAATCATACCTACCTCGATATCATTCTTTGGGCAGCTTAGCCTTTCTCAAAATAGCAAGATGCTCTCTCTTGGTGTATATGTTTGATCTTTTGTAGCTGTCAAACCAAAATTTGCCATCATGGGATATTTGAGTTCTGGATAATAGGTGATAGATTTGGATAGCTAGGTGGCTTTAGCAGCAGGCAGCGTGGAGTATCAATTGTGGTATAGGTAGGGTAACTCCTGACAAACTAGTGTCCAAACCTGTACTGTCCAAGTGTACATTATGAAATACTTTAATAAGAAATAAGACAATACAATTTAGTACATATTTATTAGTATCAGGTGGAAACTAGTTGCTTAATGGTACACAAGCATTGGACTCTATGCCTTTAGACTAATTCTGAAAAGCAGTCCTGTCAAAAGTTTTAAAGCCATGGCATTGGGTGGCTAGTCTGTACGATAGTTGCTTTAATGCATTTTGCCTGGAGATGATAGTTGAAAGGCCACCTGCTTAAGAGGTCCTTGATGCCACACTCTAGGCAAATCCCCCCCCCCCCCCTCCCCCCTTACCTGTCCAGAAATTCTTGGCACTTTTAGGTCTAAAAAAAAGGCTTTATCGGACAAAATGAACACTCGTATAATTGAGAGCAAGGCAAAAGATGCTGGTTTGGCAGTGACCATTTTAAATGAAAATGTGTACTTATCATGAACCTCATTTTCTGAACCTTTGGGGAGATAACCAATACAGCTTCCATTCTGGTATGGCCCTTGGTTCATTCACTTTTATTACAGTTCCTGATTTTACTACCGGGCATCACAAGGTTCACATCTGTTCTCCAGGACGGTGGAGGATAAATTAAGATGATGAGCACATCCCATCTCTCAATATCTGGAGCAGGACATAGTGGCTTATAGAACAAAACCAAGACACAGAATTCAAACTCACGCTCAAACAGGCACTGCTATAAAAACCACCATTCTATATCCGTGTAATCAACCGGTGATCCGTTCTCATGGTAGTCGACAGAAAAACAAGGCTATTTCCAGTTTGACCAAAATTGTAGCAAAGTACCAAGGGTGGTCTGGTCAGCGTCTGCTTGATAAGAGACACATACTTCAACAATGGCACCTAGCAAAGTATACAGAGCAAAGCTCAATGGTATTTTCTACTGCTTACTGACTGAAAGTTATACGATGCTGTGCACCAAAATATGAGACGTGGTAGACTTATAAGAGATTATTATACTGCAGTAAATCTAGAGTAAATTATATAAACATAAATTAATGTTTCAGATTCAGATTTGTCAGACTCACATTCCTTATTATATGGCAATATGCATACAGGGTGCGGCATAAAAACTTGTTCCAGCAGCTACTGCTGCCCCTTTTGTTATTACCTCAATTGACAGTGATCGCATGCAGCTGCAATCATACACACAAAAGTAGTAATAATCCTAAATTATCTTCATAAATTTATTTTCTTGTTTCCTCAAGAATTATAGATAATATGGATCTAAGTATAGCACATGCACACTTATCATACCTTTGTTGATTTTCACCTTTGCAATACAAGCATTAGATTAGACATTAGATTCTTGACCTTTGCCACCAAAAATAGGGAAAATAGATTTATTTTTAATAAGTAGGGTAGTGTATTTACACATTTGAGGCGGAAAATGCCATTTTGGTCCATTTTCTGTCTAATTAACTGGCCAATCCTCCTGAAAATCATGTGATTATTTCCAGATTAGTTGTAGATTAAAAAAAAGTCCCTCTGGAATGCCATCACATTTCTGTTTAATTTCATGACCTTGCTGAATCAAACTGGAACCAACCTTCTTATACCATGATATATATATATATATAAAACATTGAAGGAGGATATATTATATTTTCTGTGGCCCTAGAGGTGTTACTGTCAGTAGTAACTAGGAAATCTCTAATTTGTATGTGTGTCACTCAGAACAAGCCCTGCAGCATGAACCCTCTCAATAATTCAGATGCTGGTATTGTTGGACATTGTAAGAACAAAAATATCCCAATGACCAATTGCTTATACCCCAAACTAAATGTGGCAAAACTTTAAAGACTCCATAAGCATTTGAGTAACCTAGAGCTATCCCGAAAGAGGTGAATTTGTTTAGGCCGCACCCTGTATAAGACTGATTTGCATGACTCTCAATTCAGCCAGAAAATTTTACCAGATATGCTTTAAAATGTCATTTTGGTAATATTGTAAATTTTCAAGGTGGTTGCCATGAAAACATGAACATTTAAGGCCTTATCTACCCACTTCAAGAATTGTAACACAATTAGATCAAAATATTCAGAATTTCAGCTTTCTAATCAGCTGCTAATGGTTCCCAGAAGCAACATAACAGCCAGGGACGGAAAATCTGTAAATATGCTATGTTTCCTGGTGAGCAGACTTGGTCTGAAACTAGCGCTTAGATTCACAATAAATATATATGACTAGAAAGCCCACTGCAATACATGCAATTGAATTCTTCAAACCTCCCCAGCCAGGGCACAAAATGTAAAACATTTTTGCATCTGTACTCTGCCCTGCATTAAAATGTATTGGATTTGAAATTCTGTGCTATTAATTTCAAATGTTCATCAATCAAGATCAATAAGCGAAATGTTGCCACTACTCCTGCATTTTGTCTTCCTGTTCAGAGTTCACAAAGTTCATTTGCTCTGTGAGGTCATGTGACCTGTCATTCAACCTCGTTCTGAGTTTCACTCAAGGGCTGTGGCAACAATGGTGTGAATGGTTGCTAAGGAGTTTAATCTTGCAAGCTTGTTAGATGGGTCATGTGACCCACGGGCACGGTTGCTATGACGCCACAGGACCTCCATCCATTCAGCCTCTTTCTGAAAGTGATGGCGGCCATGTTGGTAGCAAGAATGTTCTCACTTCAGGAAGTAGGGGTTAAATAGGAATACAGTGTGAATAGAAGTTGTTATGGTGACAGATAGTTAGAACTGGAGAAGATAAAAGAAAAGAATGAGGTAGGCCACGGCACGACTGAGGCCAAAACGGCAGCGTGCAAGGACGCTCAAATTTGGGCTCATACAACTAGACAGTACATCATAAGTTAACTTATTTTTCATGGTCAGAGATAAAAAAGCTTCTAAAGTCCTAATTCCAGTTTATCTGTTTGAAATTGGATTTTGACGTTATTAGCAATTGGTAGATGAAGAGATTTAAGGGAAATATATCAATCTGTAAATTTTCTTTTGTTGTCCAATATTCATATAAGGTTGTAAGGCCACAAATGGCAGACAAGACATTTACTGTAGCTTGTAATGCATCGGATACATTATATACAGTGTTAAATACAATTCACATTACATTGTGCAATGAGCATTGCACCTACATATATATACGTATACAGCTGTATTATGAGTATCCGTGAATACGTTGTGCACTAACCATAAATCATAGGCGTACCCATATAAAATTAAATGGCTCGTAACAAACTACAGGAAAAAAAGGAGCAAGCTTAACAATACCAAACATAATTCCATTACTTGGCACCTGAGCCTTACACATTAGTGGTTACACAGTGAGTTGGGCAAGCACTGGAAATAACTAAATAAAGTGCGCATGTGACATATATCATTCTCCGTCCAAAAACTATGCAATTTGTTCAACCTTGTTTTATAAACAGTCCAGGTTGGCTGGTGATACTCAATGGTCTTTCACTGGTAAAAGCTACTAACAATAACAACCAATGTGGCAGAAGCGCTTTGAAAGACTGAAAAATGTGTATTGTTTGCCAGTTACCACTCTTCCGCTAGGCACTATAAAATAATTTCTAATTTGCTTTATTACTTTGAAGTACATATACTTTGTAATTTTCTGAATTAGGCAGACAGAGTCTGGTCTCGGGTTCCGATTACAGTGTAGATCCAGTGACCTTCACCTTTTACTTGCATTGGTTTCTTGGGCTTCACCATATTGTGATGTGCAGCTTCCTTCTCCTTGGTATACAGAGGTTAACAAGCACAAATCACCGAGACGGCCTTTAGTAGCCAACACAGGGCTCTGTGCAATGCACACTTTACAGGTACATCTGTCCATCTATCATATGCCTAGAACGGACAAGAATGACCTTACCTGTCATTAAGCAAAAACAACCAATAGCAGTTCATCGTTGTACTAATGTCAGAAGTGTTGGCTAGATATTGGCCCAACATCAGCACAAGCAATAATTAGCGTAATACTAGCGTTTTCAATTAAATTTATTAGCCATAATACACAATGAAAAATATACAATTACAAAACATTCACATAGAATTATGGTCTACCTGACACACTATGACTCAGACGAAGAAATGTCAGACCGAGTAACAGTATTCATGATGTTGTGTTCTATAGCGAAGACAATGACATAGCTAAAATTTTCAATACAAATGAAAACAAATTTGAAGCATGCTAGTAACAGAAACTGTCACATCATAGTGGTCGCCCAAATTTTCGTTTGTCATAACAGTAGGACTGTTTAGCCATTTAATAATCACCTTAAGCTTTCTACAGAGGGATTCAATGTAACACATTAATTCAAATACTAAAAATCTATAGAATATACCGAGAAAGCCCAAATCTAATTTCTTGTACAGTTCCTAGCAGGACCTTTAAAACTGCCTTCTTAATTGCCTGAGCTAATCAAACATTTTGAAATTAATGGGGAGCAACCAGATTAATTTTGAGTAGAGCTTTTCGTGGACCCACCAACGATTCAAAGCACAGGATGACAGAAGCCAAGTCTGATTACGAAAATCAGAATCTAAGCTGCTTCTGGGGATATAAAAGAAATGCCATTTAAAGTCTTGTCATTATGTGAAATCCGCAAAGTATTAATCAAAGCGGCTGTTTCAAATCGCAGCAGGTGTAAATGCTTACACATTTCCTGAAATTCAAAATCGCACAAATAAATATTGTCTCGTGGCCTCATGGTTTTGCTGCTATGCAGTCCTGGAACTGTGATTTATCATCATTGATCACTGTGGTGTATAGCTTTGGCTGCATGTGTTTCCGGCAAGTATATTTTAAATTATTTATATGGCATGAACAATGTTATCTTAGAATGTTCCAACAATGATATCAGGGTAGGTAGGGGAAAGTAAGGAGAACTGGGTGGGCGGGAAAACTGGGCCACCCTCCCTATAGCTAAAAGTATAATTGATATTATCCTGAAATTGGGTCACATTACTCCTAAGTGATCATAAGTGCATTTCTGAAAGCAAGCAACCATTTGAGATATTTATTTTTATGATAAATCACAATTTTTGTTTTTGGTTTCAGTAAGTAAAATTTCCACTATGTATACAATTGTTCATTGACAAAAACCAATAAAGGATAGATTAGAAATAAACACATTGTTATAATCAGAGTACAATCATGTAACTGACATATTGTTCTTGCCATGTGGAAAAATACGGTTGCCATTTCTTTCAAGCAACAGCTTTGGGGAGAACTGGGTCACCTCAGGTGGGGAGAGCTGGGCCCCTGTCCTAGCCCTCCCTGTTATAAAATACAGTAAAAAACGTTGATAAGGATATTATAAATCACTAAGCATTAGAAATTATACTGAAACCCTAACTTACACTTAGAAAATGAAAATCTTAGCTATGTCACATCATCCAGTTAACTAATGGCTTACAATACAAGTAGGGTTAACCCATGCTTACACTTTCAAAGTTTAAATTATTCAAACATAAATTCAGCAGGCTTATTTCCCTTACATTAAATCATTTTTCAAATGTCTATATGACAGTGATTAACTGTTGTATTACAGCTAAACTTACATTTTTGGCAATTAAATAAAAATCTTTAAATCCTGTTTACGTTTTAATGGAGCTGTGATTACACTTACAGAATTATGCCAAGATGAAGTTCAAATGTAATATTGATAAATGTCAACCTTGAAATTATTGTGTTCACACTGTTGATGAAGTTTTAGGTTGAAATGAATATAATTTAAAAAAACTAATGTTTTGCGCTTTTTTTGTAGGCCAAATTTTCTGTTCTTTCAATGCAATCATGTTTGTTGATAATGCTTCATGAAAACATTAACTTTCCTGTTTTTCATTTTGTCATTAACTGACAGGAGGGGCCCAGTTCTCCTGCCCCCATGGCCCAGTTCTCCTTACCGGTGGGAGAACTGGCCATTTATTCTGAAATATAATTTTATCTTTATACAAGAAATGGTTGAGAATTCTTTCAAAATGGCAATTAACATTATTACAGGAATACTTATAGTATAACCTAGAAAGGCAAAAATTACTTTTAAGTAAAAGTACGCAAACATTTTAATGTGATAAACGGCCTAGTTCTTCTTACTTTCCCATACTACAGGCACCTAATAATTAATACAGGCAGACGACCCATTCATTGTTCGTTCAGGTCGTCCAAATGTGATGTCATCAACTGTGCTCAATGATTTGATCACGTCATTAAACAAAAATTAGAATGTATTGTTCATGGCTCCCTTTAGTATTGATAAGCTCAGGTGGAATGTCTTTCATTACAAAGGTTGGGTTCCTTTACTCATCCTTTTTACTTTACTTGGCTCACAACCAGCCAGGTTCTATCTCAAGCATCCAGCATCAGTCTCACAAAGTCGGCCATTATTTGAAATATTTAGACATACCCTCCGAGGGATTCATATCATTACTCTTCTCATCTTATAGCTAGAATGTGTGTCTCCTGAAACTACACCGCTACAGTGTCTAGCAGTCTCTACACGTAATTTTACTGGCTCCTTTTGGTAAATACATGCCCTTCCGGGTGCCTGTAACACCCTCATTCAACTCATGGATGTCCCTCCGGGATCGTGTCAATGACCACGTACTGACCTATAGGAGCATTAGCAGACCAAGAGAAGCCTAATGCCAGTCTTCACCAGAGTTGAACTTGCTTCTTGAACCTACTGGTTAATCTTTAATTTGGTGAGTGGGTTTGTCAGTGGTTTACTTGTTTTTCAGTTGTTGCTTCTTAAAAAGCCATAAAAGCATGGAAAAATATCAGACTGTATGCTTACCACATTGCAGTTTACGGTGTGTTCGTGACATTTTCACTTAATTCCTTTTTCATTAGAGGTGGCACTAAATTTTGATATTGCTTTCTTGAACTTATATATATAGAACTAATTTTGGCCCCATATCCTTGTCGATGTCAAGAAAGAACATTTAAAATTACGGCAACGAAGAAGTACACACTACCCATATTGAGAGTAAAAAACACCATTTTGTTTTAAATATTCCCAGAAAAGACGGAAAAAGACAGCTGCCAGTTGGCAGCATGAATTGTCTCGCACGAAGTTCAACAACATGCAGCACCACACATAGAAAGCAGCAAATGACATGAATTTGACACTAATGACAGTGAACAGTTTAGCTCCGAGTAAGCAGCTAGTAGCTTCCAACTACCCCGGGGCACTATTTGATCAATCAGTAAATCTTATTTGGCCCACAGCTATAATGGGCATGATAAAATGCAATTATAAGAATGTGACATCATTTCACACATTGTCACAAATGTGCAGAGCAAGCATTACACGCGTCATCTTGCACAAGAGAAATCTTACAGGAACAATTAGCCGGAAGGCACATCAGCCAAACAGCTGAACTGCCTGAATAGCACAAATTAGGAGCTTGCTGAGATCATTAATTGTGTTATGGAAGACTTGCCAGAACTAAAGTACAGCAGCTTAGCCTGTATACCAAGCTGTCTTATTTATTAGTCTCCAACTCTACCAAACAAACCTTATGCTGGGCAGACTTGTTTATCTCCGTAAGTTTCTCATTTAAATCTTCATCCAATGTCTCAGACACAATTGACGCTAATACGCCAGTGACAAAAATGGTATGCCAGTTCATTCCCTAATTGCAGCCATATCACGTGAAATAGCGGGTGATCTGCTTTTCATACCACACAGAAAGACGTTCATGCATGCCAATTGCCTAAATAACGGAACCGAAGACGTTGCTTTTCCAAATGAGGACAATGCATATTTTGCCAGCTAAACTCCAAACCAATACGCATCCTTCACACAGATAACTGACTTGTGCAACGAAAGAAAACTGTATGTATTTGGCATTATTGTGTGACATAACACACGATCTAAGGTCTTCAAAGAAGATTATGGTTCACAGCTCACAATGAATAGACATTCATCCACAAACTCATAGAAAAGCCCATACATAGAGGAAACATTTGGGAAACTTGTCTTGACATAAAAAATGGTCTATTGTCCTGAGAAAAGGAACCATGATTGATGCGAACATGAGCGGCAACGTTCAAGTGAAAAATTTTCCTTCAAAAATCTCTGTTGTTGCGCAATATGTCAATGTCTTTCATTTTTCTCTTTGAATGGCAGAGAGTTTCTAAGACACAATCCAATAATAATACATACAGAGATGGCAGCAGAACCAAGCGTATAATATTAACAATAGTAATTGAATACAGGTGTATTTGTCTGTAACACTCACGATTATTCCTAACATGGTAATTATAATAACAGTGAACCACCCATCCGTCCTTAGAGCCACCTGCTGTAAACGGCCATTGCTTTCCAACTCCCCCAGACCGTATTAACCGGCCAAACTGGTCAGTTCTATTGAGTAACCGCTCAGGTATGATGACTGTATACTCACGAATCAATAACTCCTCACCTCATTTTAAATGTTTTTTTTTTAGTGCAGAATGCAGTAATAATGGAATTGATTAATATAAATACATGCTGAGCAGAGGAATGTGGCGCAAGTCTTTGGAAGGAGATGTGTTGCGATTAGTCCCAATGCACTGGTCCAATCAAACTATTAACAACAATCATTGCAATGATCCCTTAATTAAGGGTAAATTAGTACTGGAGTTGACCGCTCTAATCGATATTTCAAGTCTGCTAAGATTTTGTACCCCTGTATCTAATTTTAGACCATTTCAAACAAGTTTGCATATTAGACAAACGCCATATCTCAAAAACAAACCTTCAAAAATTATTATCGCCATCGCTGCATGTCTTATTCATGCCTGCATGGATTAAATTAATTGTCCATCTAATTAAAGAATAATTTTATGATCAATCGTATCCATAGCTCTTCTTGTAAAAGATTAAGAGGAAAAATATGCATATTAGTGACCGCTGGTCAATACCTTATATTGCAATCCATTGCAGCTCCTGCAACAAAATTGTGACCAAAAAATATGACCTATTCACAAGATGATCCATTATGGTGTGTAACTGGACCTGCGGTCACCTTATTTTTCCTCCAACATCTTAATGATACCAGGATGTAGGGTAAAAACTACAGCTAAAGTATCCACGTGACAGGAAATGAGGACCATGTCATCACAATGTTATTGTATTTTTAAGCCAAACTGGTTCTCCACCATGCACTGAGATATGCTTAGTCATTTAGAAAATATCACCATTACTGGTAAATTATTCTGACAGACCTAGAATGTCAAACTTGTCACCAATGTTTGTTGAGACAATGTGTACCAACATTGAGTCAACGTTGGCTCAACAGTGTTGATGCCATGCCATCTTATATGTGCCACTATATCTTGACATTGTACGATCGATTATTTGAATAGCTAGTAATTCGTAAATTACAATATGTACCAAAGCATCTGAAAGATGTCTGCATAAATGCTGGATCCGGCCTATTGTTCTGAATTCAAGTAAGCCTTTACGCATAATAAGTCATTTTCCTTTCCAAAGCTTCAGAGCTTTACACTTTAACTGATAAAAAGTAATCCTCAAAATCAAGTTGCTTCTAATTAAAAAGCACATATACCTCATCTGCAATGCCTGCCTTATCGAAGTCATAAACTGTAAGCCATAGCTCTGGACAATTAATCCAGAATGAACCTTACTGATGAGCCTTTGTTAATGACCCTGATGGACTAGCTGTTCCGGTCCAGTGTCCTAGACCTTTTAATCTCCTCAAATTAGCAGGGGATTATTAACCTTGTTCTATGCAAGCAGTGTGGTCCCAAGCTGACAAAAAGCCCTTCCTTCCTTCTTTCCTGTAATTGACAGGTAGAGCGCATTGGCAGTGGTTTATTTAACCTCCTTGAGTTTGTTTCACAACAGGAAACCGCTCAAATCACACTGAATCTAGAAATGGAGAAAGGATGAGTTAGTTCATGGAGACAAGAGTACTCTTGTAAGTAAGTAAGTTAGTTGGTTGGTTGGTTGGTTGGTTGGTTGGTTAAATCATGTTTTGACAAGTAAGCTAATTCATATCTGTGCTAGGCATAGTGTGCATTGCGTTACCCCCAGGACTTTACAAGGTGGATGAAATTAATGTATGTCCTATGTATGACATTGTCAATCCGCTCTCAAAATAAGGTCCAAAATTGCAATAAGAAAAAAGCTGATGATCCAAGGTTCAACAAATGAGGTGTGGCTCATGCACACATAATGCTTTGATTTCATGACCATGAATTACTGACACAAAAGCTACGTATTACGCTGCTAAGCACTCAAACTGCATTTAATAACAAACCAGGCAACTGAAGGCAAGGCATCGAAAACTCAGTGCATAGTGTTGTTTAACGATTTTTCTTAATTTTGTATCTGTATTTAATGTTTAACCTTGTTTTTAACTGACAGTTTATCTCAGGACCAATTTGTAAACAGCTCTGCCTGAAATTGTGCTAGTAACTTTTTCACTTCGTTCGAACAGCCAAACTTGCATTGCCCTTTTTACTATGTATTGTCGTTCATTCATTTGCTGTGATTGATAGTTCAGTTGTGTGCTCCTTTACAAAAAGTCCTTTGATTTCTTTCTATTTTCCTGCTCTATTTCAAATGTCTAGTTCTCACCATACAGATGTTGAAGTTCCTACATCAAACGATAATGGCCGATTGCCTGATGGCATGAAAATATCACAGCAGTGCCAATTCAAGGCATTACATTGGAGTTTTCAATGGACCTTGAATATCAAAGGCTTGATACGACAAGAACGATAAAATCTTAAATGCACGGTTGCATTTTATTGATGAGTAGGCAATTTTATGGTTTTATTATTGATGTAAATTACACAATGATATAGTGGTCGCATATCGAGCCAATTTCCAGTGGCATTTTAAGGTGGCCTCAATGGTAAAGGGGTCTTTAAAATTGATTCCCTTGTACTTGATGTTGTAACTTCTAAACAAGGACATAAAGATTGGCCTAGATTCTTGGAAAGCAATTCTATTTGGTGGGGACTAGCCCAAAGCCTTTCTTGGCCAAGCTAATGCCCCTTCTGGTCAGTGAGTGTATCCCTGCCCAACATCAGCGAGATTTGACTGAGTCTTATGAGAACACGTTGGTAACTGGGGTCACCTTGGGAGACACGTTTTCAAAAGAGAATACCAAATAGAATCCAATTACTTCTACTTGCAATACTCATCGCTTATATAAATATATTGGAAGACCTTAGAAACTAATCCTTATGTAATATCCTAATTATAATCTTAATTCTGTTGAGTATATCTTTACTTTTTGTAAGATTTTGAAATATTCAAGTGCATGCGTAAGAGTTGAAATACTGCAAGAGCAAACGTAAGGATGAACAATTATAAGCCTTGGAGTCCACATCATGTTACATCGACACCGAGTAAAAGACCTAGCTGTTTAAAGTCTCATGCGAAAGACATCCAGCTGAGATGTCATTCAAGAATAAAGCCACGGCATGCAGTCTCCATCTGACAATAGAACATGTTTTAAATTAGAACATTACCATTAAAACCAACCATGCATTTTACATTTACAATTTCTCTACAAGGCAAAATGCAACTTCAGGCCAAATGAAGAGGACTAACCATCAATAGTAGACATGCATGTGATCTTAAGACAGGGTTTTCAATGTATCTGCAAGAATCTACACGATTTATGGCCATTATGCCTTTACCAAAGAACGAGACTCATGTTGGACAGACAAGTTGATCCTTAGGTAAGTTCTCTATCAATAGCCTTCATCCGATGTCTCACATGCAATGGGTGCTCAGAAGCCAGTGACAAGAATGTTGTGTCAGCTGTCCAATCAATATCAGTGAAATGAATTGAGGACATCGATCAACAAGCCACAGGACTCATAAGAAATGCCTGTTTCCCCATAAAAAAAATGTTTGTTATAAAAAGGTGGCAGTGATGTAGGAAAAGCAGGATATCGTATGCAAGAAACCCTTCTGTACTTCCACAGTATACAGTCATAAATGCGTAGCCCAAGGAAACTACAGTTTGTCTCACCAGCTCACTATGCATGTGACCACGAAATTATTGAGGCAGTTAGTTATATTATGTATTAACCTGTAAGGTCATCAAAATAATGATATCAATCACACATGGTCATCTACATATACGATAACATGCTCCGATTCTCTCAATATCGATGGTGCCATTAAATAATTATTTAATCAATCTATATGGGCAGTGTAATAACAATAATAATGTGATGAGTCGCTCTCAAAATAAGGTCCAAAATTGCAATAAGAAAAAAACTATTATCAAGTACCTGGAAGTCATGCTAGGATTTGCACGCCATAGGAATTAGACAGCTTTTCCCCTCACGATTAATTTGACACCTTGTGTCTGAAGTCTAGTGCAATCAATCGAAAGCTTAATCGATGACTTATCTTCCAGAAAATGTCTTAGCTTGTTCAGGTGTTTCATCTTACATCAAAGGTAAGGTAAATGTCGTGCATATAATAAGAATAATCTAACCTTGCCCAATGAGCATCACAACTTATTTGAGGGAGGGTGGCGATAATAGCAATGTTCCATCAAATAAAGCATAATAGACGTACTACCTAATCCGATGAGCACTACATGGAGGAATGACCTATTTACAAAATGTGTCACAAGTTCAATGATTAACTGCATACAGACGTGGAACAGACTAGCAGAAGTGGCAGTTACATTGCAATACCTGTCATCGTCCAAATGTCACCCTGGCAATTAGTATTAGTGTATAAGATCCAGAAAGCAGTGACCTAACCCATGAGTCAAGTTCGGTGATAAAATAAAGAATTCAATTGTATAATTGGCAATACTTTAGGTAGTATAGCAATCAGTGGTAAATCAAACTTTCAAATATATATATATATTTGTAAATTGTAAGAATGAAATTGTTATTATAATGGCTATAAATGAATCTGAAATCTGAAGTAAATATTCACATTGTCATATAATTAACAACAATGCGCGCAGTAAATATAGCACATAAAATTGAGGATCTGAAAACTAGCCTACCAACGGTAGAAAAAAATCCATTTTAATAATGGATTACCTGTGTCTTGAGATGAGAACTCACATCAGAATGAAAACAGAAATCTTTGCGAATCGCAAATTTCCTGGAAAAACATTCGCAGTAACCTACAGATGTCTCTGGCTAATATGAATTTTTATGTATGACAAAGATTCAATAAAGTTTCGCCAAGAAATGCTTTACTGTTGTGATAAAAATCATGAATTATGATTAGTCTTGCCGCCTCCCAGTGGCACAATCTCTATACAAAATATGACTTCCCTTGTGCCCATTGTACAGCATCACAAGAAGGCTGGTCATTCCATTTATTTTTCCCCCAGTCTGTTCTCATTCATAACCAGAAACCAGTCATATTACTGGATGTGTGTATCAGCCACAATACTCTGCACATTAGGTGACCTAAAGTGGCAAGTACCGTAGAGTTAGGTCGGTAGTAGTACAATGAGGTCTTCACCCCAAGTGAATATAATACCAGCCACAAGGAGGCCCAGAACTTTCAGATTGGAACACATGGGGTAATACTCAAATTCAAAATTAGTCAACATGTCACCATGTTGCGACAAAACTACAATATATATATATACAGTGCTGCACGTTCAACACCCACCAGAAAAAAATTCCCAGGGGGAGGGGGCGTTTACTAATATAAATATAATGCAGGGATCACTATATCTTAAAATTAGAATGTACTATAGGCAAAGGGTTCAAACCCCTAAACCCCCCCCCCCCCCCCTAGAGCATTGTTTTTTAAGGCAAGTAAAACAGCCACAGGCAAGCAGATGTATAAATGATTTTCGGATGTAGGCTTAGGCCAATCATGTTTAATTCAGCTTGTAGATCGCTCGTAGATCGCCGCTCGCCGAGTAATAAATTGCGAGCGAGTTACGTAACTAATGTAAACAATTCACTCTTAGAATGTCCGCCAAAGTTTTAAACATGTTTAAACAATTTTGCCTTCCCCACGTATGCTCTTAAATGATCCAGTGCGACCAGGGAGAGTTATGTTAACCTGGACAGTGTATATGGCACAGATCTTTGTGTTGGCCACAGCGGTTTGAGGTTCGAGGAGGGCCAGGACTTTTAACAATGTTTAAGGGCATATTAGGACGTAACCACGATCAATGGTTGTTGCCCTCTCAGCTCAGATTAAGACACCCTTCTATTCTGTCGGGCTATCTGCGTCTGATTATCTGCTGTTAGTCTAGCAAACATCTAGCTGACCAGCAGCTTATCAAAAATGCCTTGGCTGGAAATCGAAACAGAGCTGGCCAATGCACTTAATCAACCTCCAAAACGAGCCTGATTGATGGTGACACCAAAACACGCCAATGCATATAAATCACCAAGGCAGGTGTGATTTTCAGCTGTCCCAACTGCGCATACGTAATACGAACGAGTTTTATAACCCATTTAACAAATTTGCAACAGGTTAACCATCAGCAAGCTATTCTAAATCAAACACCTGACTAATATCTTAAAAGCCAATATATGAGGTGGTCAACTGCTAATGACCCTGATGAGACTGGTCTTGCTCAAGTGTCCAAGACCTTTAATCTCATTAATTAAACAGAAAGGTGCTGGCCCTGTTCTATGCAGACAGGTCAGTCCCAACTATCCCAACGGAAGTCCTTCCATCCTGTAATTGGGTTCAACGAATGGCATATACAAGCATTGGTCTAATTACCTAAAAACTTACTTTTATTGTTAGACATCACTCAGGTCACGCACACTGTATTACCTGCATGAGGACACAGGAAGAATTGACCAATACAATGGGGAAGTGACAGTGGTGTGAATAAGGCATGGGTTTCGAACCCACCCTGTAACCCTGATAGACTGTTCCTGTCCAGTGTCCTAGACCTTTTAATCTCCTCAATTTAGCAGCGGCTCAGTGGTCCTTTTCTACACAGACAGGCTGGTGGTCCCAGGTGGACATGTCCTTATCTCCTTTCATTATTGATAGTTACGAAGTAGAACCTGTCCAGGTGGTCCTACGACAGTGGCATCTAAGCCCAACACATATCAGATGATTTTAATTTCAGTTGTGCAGAAAGTGCAGAGCCTAGAGCATTTCAGTCTTAGTCTGTGGCCCAGACAAGATGCTATTTTGGCGCAATATCAAACTCCTATTGGCACACCGTTAGTGTAAGTCTAATGAGGTTTTTTGTTCAAAGGTCCACAAAGGTGCAATTGCATAATGATTAAAGGGTCATTCAAATTGTCACATATTAGACCGACGTATGACCATGACAAAATGGGCTGTATGTGCTTACTCGTGGCTCTGTTAATCACGTATAAATTCTTCCCATGAGCGTACGCCATCAAACGCTCGCCAAATGTCCATTGCCACGCATCCGTGAGGCATCCTTGAGGCATACGTAAATGGGGGTTCTCACATAGCCGGTTTTACCGGAGAAGCTGTATTGCTGTCACAGAATTATGTAGTACCCCATTTGCAGGCTTGTACGTGTGAGGGGCGTACCAAGCATGTGTCAATCACAACTGAGGGTTACAAGGAATGACCCGGCGAGTTAACTAGTCTGCCAAGTACAGTCGCTGTCACGTTGGAGGGGGCAGATGTGAATATATAAGTGGCTGCTTGTCTGTAGCCTTCATTCTGCTCCTCGTTACCACAGAGGAAGGACCATGGCACATGCAGTAGACCAACCAACAGCCATTTTAAAATTGGCTCAGGCCAGCTTGTAATTAATTCTGCAACTAGCAACTCTTGCACAGGCTATTATGCACGATGAAGAACAGTCCAGAAGAGCTGCAGAAAGAAGACGAGCAGTCATCAAGAGGAGAAGGAAGAGATTTTGGGTGAGGCCATGGCTCTCGCAAGACCTCAGATGGGCCAATACGAACGCTTGATGAATGAACTATTGATGGAGGATGGCACCCACTACAAGAATTTTGTGAGAATGCAGCCAACATGTTCCAAGAGCTGCTTACCGAAGTTGGGCCTAGGATTACCAAGCAAGACACCTTCTGGAGGAAAGCTTTGGAGCCAGGACTCAGGATTGCTATCACCCTGAGGTATTGTAAAGTAATTGATGTATGGCTTCAGAGTGGCCCACAACACCATCAGCAACATCATTTCTGAAGTGTGTGAAGCCATCATAGCTGAGTATGCAGAAGATGTCATCTCCCCATCTCCCGTCCAACAACACCAGAAGAGTGGAGAGAAGTTGCACAGCTGTTTGAGACAAGATGGAACTTTCCCAGAAGAATTGTGGAGAATGCTTTGGTATCCTGGCATCAAGGTTTAGGTGTCTGATAACCACTATGGCCCAGAAAACCAAGACTGTGGAAACTTTAGTTGTTGCATGCCTCCAGAACCTCATGAGAATCAGATATCCGACAACCCAGAACAACACGCTTGACCACGAAGATCCAGTCACCCATCAGGTCAATCCTGGGGCTTGGCGGGAAGCTGAAGAATTTGCTGAAATGCCACCACATACGATCAGAGGGAACTAACTATGCTACCCAGATTGCCAAGTTACAACGACTGTACTTCGTGGACTATGTCAACTCAGAGGAAGGAAGGGTCCCATGGCAAGACAATATGATTTGAGAAGCTTCTGTACCTGTGCCTTCATCTTCATTGGACGTATTCTCTGCTACTTCTCACGTGGTGCCTGGTTCAGTGGGATCCTTGCTGTCTGCCATTGACAACCTTCCTGCCAGGTCGACTCTGCTCAACATGAGCCAGCTGATGAACTCGTCCTTCCGTATGACTCAGATGTCTCCGAAGAAGTAATCACCTTATCCTGTTCTAGTTGATGTTCCAGTAGAAAAAAACAAGAAAACCCAAAAAAAATGTATGGCCTTTTTCAAGGCTACCAAATCCTCCCAAGAGAGCACACCATGTACACATCTTCTGATAGACTCAATCCAGGTCTTTAACTGTAGCCCAGTACAGGGGACACTGAGGGTCTGTGCCTTGTCATTGATGAGCCTCATCTTCCTCTGATGATCCTTGTTGTCATGTCTGGTCTTGTCATAGAATATGTCATTCTCCTGGTACCAGTCAGCGATGTCTTGCTCAGCATTGGGAGGTAGAAAAAGCTTCTCAGTCTTTCTTCTTGGCTTCTTCTGAGATGCAGCAGGAGCAGTGGCAGAGAAGGCCTGGATGGCAGGAAATTGACGGGCATCACTATCATCTTCTTCTTGGGTGTCCCTCTTCTCCTCGTCTACATCAAAGTCTGGATCTCTGTCGCTGTCATCCGTGTCAACATCAGAAGACTTGGCAGAAGATTTGGCAGAAGACTTGGTAGAAGACTTGGCAGGATACTTGGCAGAAGAGTTGGCAGAAGACCTGGCAGGAGACTTAGCAGGAGACCTGGCAGGAGATGTGGCAGGAGAGTGATAAGTAGAACTGGCAGGACTAGCAGGAGCTGCAGGAACACTGGATTCTTCAGACTCAAACAATTCTTCCCCAGAGGCAGGTGAAGAAGGCTCTTCTTCTGTGACTTTTTTCTGTCCAAGATTGTGTCTCTTCTTGGGTCCCATGGTGAAATGGTAAAGTTGAAACAGCAAACAGGAACAGCAACAGCAGCAGAGAAGAATACCGCGAGGTCGATCCGTTTCTATCAATGGCACAGGTGTGAATGAAGTTTGCCTCACTGCAAATGATTATATACTGCTGGCCGAGGTCACGTGACGAGCCAACCGGCACTGCAATCGTCATTCACCCATCGTTCACCTAGCAGCCAGTGACTTACTCGTGGCACAGGTGAGTCACTCGTAGCGTATGTAGGTATTGATTTTTCTATACGTAGAAAACGGCGACTTATCTGTGGTTCACGTGAGTGCACACATAGAAGCCGATGGTTTAATTGTCGCACAATGCGATGGTTAACCCACCGGCTTCTACGAGTGTCTCACATTTGACTTGGCGTATGCCACGAGTGCCTCTAAGGCAACGACGGCTTCACTACGGTTGCTAACTATAAACAATCACCCGCAAGTTTCTACGGAAGATTTGAACATAAGCAAACCCTTAAGGCTCTTAGATCGCTCGTAGATCGCTCATAGATCGCTCGTAGATCGCTCATAGATCGACGGAGTGATTGGCGAGTATATACGTATGACCACATACATACGTAGAACGTATGTAGAATGCTCGCCAACTGATTCCGAGAAAGTTACGTAATTAATATAAACAATTGACTCATAGAACATGTTTATAAATTTTTCCCTTCTCCACGTATGCTCGTGAGTGGTCAAGCCCAACCAGTAGTGTTCTTTTGATTAGCAAGAATATCCTGGAAACGGTCGCCGAGTGAACTATGTATGGCTAAGGATGACCAATACGTGATCACTCGTACGTCTTATCCGTGACAGTGTGAATGCCCCTTAAGTATTTGTGCTCAGTGTAGCAGTTAGTTAAGGAAAGTATAACCTAGTTTGTCTGATGTGCCTTCAGCTGATTACACTAATTGGTGTCATTCATAACTGTAACTTATGTGTAGTGATATGCCATCAACTGCTCATGCTTTGATGAGCAACAGACAACAACTAGACCTGACGGTACTCATGACAGAATGGGTTGAAGATAGCCACGGTTCTGGCCTAGCTAGAATTGGGGAATAATTCGACGACAGGTGAATTTGGCGCACCTTAAACTGAATTCATTGTCACTGAGATGCTGAGTTATCATAACCAACAGCCTTTAAAATCTTTGCTGGAAGATCTGTAGCGAGCAAGTTGATCACGAATGCCAGTGAAAACGGCTACACAGAAAAACAGCTACAGCCAAAAACGGCTACAAAATTTTGGTATCATTGTTTGCAAGGAAAAGGCACTGTAGGTTAAGTACTGAAAAAGCAAGTTGACGTTTTAGTTTAAGTCTTAATAAACCTTGTTGATGTTTTGGTAATGTCCCGAATATTGGTGTAGACGTTTTGGTTATAATCTTGCACCCGTTTTCGGTGTTGACGTTATGGTCGTTGTTGTTTTGGGTGTTGACTTTTTCACGTGTAGCCGTTTTGTCCGCCACCCGTTGATCACTGCCGCCATTTTTTTGAAGTCAGAGAAAACTGTTTGTCTATGTACCTGTCTTTCTGGTTGAAAACTTACTTTTAAGATTTCTCTTGCTCCAACAACTAATGTTATGACTTGTCAAGCTGTTATTTGGTAGTTATCCACGCTAATTTAGCCCTCCTTGAAAATGTTGCAGTGACACCATTCTGGCAACCTGGGAGCATTTTGATTTTTAGCTGCAGTGGGCGGATGTGCTAAGCGTGCACTAGCACATTTCAACTACATGCAGTAAGCTGAATTATACTGATGGTCAGCGGGTCTTTAAATTGATTACACCCCACGTTCGGAGCATGACTGAACATGCTGAATGATTCCGTGCATGAAAATGAGTGATATTATATTAACACACATTAGTATAAGTATTTCCCAGTTCAGGGACAACTCTCTGACACTAAAGACTAATACAAAATTTACCATTCACATAGCACAAACAATTAATGCAGACCAGATTTTTGCATTGCAGCCTTATTGCTGAGAAAAGTGACTTCTGACCACTCAAGAACCTGACAGCTTTGCCCATATCCCACATAGACTAACTGGACATCACAGAGGGGGAGAACCCCCCATATGTACTCACCATCCACTCGAGCCACTCGTAAAACACTTGTAAAATGCTCGGCGGATGTCCGGTGGATGTCCATCGGATGTACGTTGCCCGCCCGTCGTCTTCCGTGCCCATCCTTGCCCATCCTTGAACCACTCGCACGAGCGATCTACAAGTGCCTCACGGATGCCTCACGGATGCCTCACGAGTGCCTCACGGATCCCTCACGGATCCCTCACAGATGCTTGGCGATGGACGTTCGGCAAGCATTTGACAAGACGTCTGGCGGGCGTTTGACGGACGTCCACTGAGCGATCTATGACTGCCCCACGTACACTCATGGAAAGAATTTATACGTGATTAACAGAGCCACGAGTGAGCACGTATAGCCTATTTTTATTTTTGTCTTATACGTGACAGTGTAAACGCCCCTTTAGTCTAATCAAAGCCTCATGATCTAACTGCTCACATCTGCCTGTTATATCCTGACTATAAGGGATTTACCTGATTTTATCAAATATCACAAAATTAACTAAAGTTGAAACTTAAGAATCTTCAGATAGTGAATTTAGCAAACACTGATCTAGGGATATATAAATGGAAGGTTTTTGTTCGCCAAGCAAAGCTGCATGGTTAACTACAAAAACCTAATCTGAGTACAGTGACATGATCCCAGGCAATATGCATCTCAGCTAAAATTAAAGCTAATTTCTGAGGGTTAATGCTTTTTTTTTTTGCGGGTTTGGAAGATATGTCACTAAAACATCAAATCGAGCACCTCAACAGAGAAAGCTCTAGCTAGGGTGTTGAATTGGAGCTAAACAGTGGGTTGCATAACTCATTTTTTCAATTTTTTTTCTCAAAATGCAAATCCACAAAAATGAGTTGCCCAATCTACTCTCTGACTTTTCTCTAAAGCCATTGGTTCTCCTGGGAAAAAGAAACTGTTCCAGCTTGCAAATGTGATGAAGTAGCAAGCAATGCTATCTCAAGGGTCGTCAGCCATTTTGCGATCAAATAATTGCAGTTACCCATGCAGCTTTATAAATATGATACCAGTTCTTTCAACATGCCACACAACAGGGCCCCATGCAATTGCATTTTTTGCCTTCACATTGGCACCATATATATTTTTTTATGCAAGGTGCATACACAATAACCTTTTGGTCCAGAGGGCAAAAACATTTGAATATTATTAGTGAACAGCAAGATTATTAATTTAGTGCAGAATTTCTTCAGTTCTGATCAACAAAATTCACACAATGAAAATAACTCGCTGAACATTGATGCACGACTTTTTGACATGAGATTCAGTAAACTAAGCTACTTAAGAATCCATTAATCCTATTTCTGTCTAACTCTGCATGTGTTAATGAGGATTCAATCTAAACAATGAACATTTTGAAATTTACGGAATTAGAATCAGATGAACAGAAATCCATTTGGTTCATTTGCAGACACTGCGCAGGAGCACTGAAGATGACTTGCATTCATTGACCTTGCTGAAGCAAGCAAGTTCCATCTTCCACGAAATCCTGTCTTAAAGGCCGGGGGTTTAGGGGTAGCGATTACCCCGGGGTCGGCAATTAGCGCCACATACCATATAAGGTGATTGGGGTTCTAGAAACTGCTGAATACATTTGTAGTCTTTGGGTAATCAGCAGTGGTCATTGCGTCAGACTGACCAATGACTGTGGGGGTAGAGCACCCTTGATGGCTGTTGCTTTGCAATGTAAACTAAGATGCTCACACCTGTCAATTTACGAAAGAAACCCTGTATCATTTTAAATTTGCATAAACAATTGAGTAAAAAAAAAGAATATAGATAGATAGTTCATGAGGTAGATAGATAGACAGATAGAACCTATCTCTATCTATTTACCTACCTATCTATCATTTACCTCAATAAGACAACTAACTATAAGTCAAATGAAGAAAGTTACTATTATAGCAAGAATAAGCTTGAATAATGTGTCTGGAATTTGTTTAAAAAAAAGCTGCTAATTCCCCTCCCCCCCCCCCCCCAACTCTCTTGCTATTTTGTAAACGGGCCGTCTAGAATATATGTCAGTGAGTGTGTGTGTGTGATTAGGGCTTTACATCCTGTATTTCTGCACCAGTTGGGCTAATTAGGACAGGCAGAGACCATGGCAATGAGACGAAGGAGGAAACAGCCATCCAACTTAGGCTCCACCGGTAATCGAACCCGGGACCCAGTGGTTGGAAGCCCAGAGCGCTACCCTTGAGCTAGGCCCCCGCCCTGTCAGTGAGTGAAACATCATATGTACATTTTATACATTCATGAAGCACAGTCACTTTACAGGAATAGCAATGTAATTATAAGAACCTTTCAATCAAATTATGGATTATAGCACCTTGCTTTACTTGGAATGACATGGATGACTTTGCTTTGAAATTAATGATATGAATGAATGAGTGAATTTTATCAACATGTAGAGGTCACAAAAGACCATGTGTCACTGAAAAGATTTCCAATACCTACACTCGGAACAGAGACTGGCACTTAAATTATTTGAGGGAGCTTTTGAGGATAAATTTGAATGCCTGACACTTGAGATGAGCATTTTTCCATCCTCTGTTCTAATAATCACATGTCGGATAATAAACCAATCAAGGCATCTCAGTGGGTGGAGTCTATAATATCATGTGACCACCAGCCAATCACAATCAAGCCCGGTTTATCAAACACATTTGACCACTATTAGGAAGAACCCTATTTCTAGTAATAATGTCGAAAATACAAGTTTCTGAGATGGTCAATTTTCACTTTCACTCAGATTGGTCCCTCGAAATTAACTATACAAAAGTATGAACATTCCCAGGTGTGTTTATTTAGATATTCCAGTTTCTATGCAAGGGGAAGATGTTCACTGCTTGAAGGCTAAACCCAGAATGATGGGGTGCCGCGATTGTGGCCTTATATACTCGATCCCCGGCCTTTAAGAGAACATCTGCATTTTAACTTTCACATAATATATATCAGTTCGGACACTAATCAAAGCACTGCCAGACAAGTATGTACATTGTGCTCACCTTACCCACTAGGCCAATTAGATATATTTCACAGATAATTGATTTCTATAGGCAGCTAAACTTGACTAACACACACTAATTTATTGGATCTCTTTGCCTTACATTAGCCTCATACATATATGCTCCACTTTTTAAAGTGGATTGCAATGAAGTGTAGCCAGCCACTTGACAAAGTCTCCTGGTGATGTCACAAATTACCACGCTAAATTCAGGTCACTGTGTTTTAAAATCTTATCATCCATCATAACTAAAATTTATATTGTGTAACTTTTCTCAATGAAATTATAGTCGACTAGCAATCCACCAGCTCATTAAGCAGCAGATTAAGATAGTTTAACCCATTAGGGGCTGCCACACTTGGAATTGGACTGATGGCCTGTTGACTACACTTCAATGCAATCAGCTGTAAAAGCAGTCTTTCACAGACATTAGCCGAAGGTCTAACGACTGTAGGTTAATAACTATAAGTAACTAGAGGCCATTCTTCGCTCTCTTTTGGGATTTATATATCCTTCTGGGTGACCCTAATGACCCACCTGTCCTCATAAGACTTTTTCAGATCTCATTGATGTCCCAGGAGGATTCCATGTCATTTAGCACAAGCATAAGGACCGCAAAGAGCATTAGGAGGGAGGCTTTACGTCAGTCTCCACCTAAATAGAACTGCTTTCTGAGAGTTCTTGTCCAATCTTGGCATTTTGACAGAAAAGGTCTCCCCTAATCACTGGGGACTAATTCCATGGTTGAAAGTACATTGGAACCCCACCATTAAGACCTCCCAAAACCAATCCAAGTTAGACTACATCTCTGGGAATCATACCTTTCCATAATGTCAAAATGATCTACAATCAAGCACTCCAATTAACCTCCACCAAGATAACTTCAGATAGGATATAAAACAGAAGACAAAAATTCCATTGATAGTGTAATGGCAGAAAACACCAAATCTCATGGAACTCCACTATGCTTCATTATTTTCAAAATGCCACTTTGAACATCCATGCTTTTCGTGTCACTGAATTTTAAATAAAGACAAGAAATTTATGGGCTCATACCACATGGCATAGGCCAATTCATATGATCCAGCACAAACAAAAAGATAAAATTACCAGGCCCAACTTGCACAGATTGAACAAAGACCAAAATTGTAACTATTGCTCTCAAGCATTAGGCATCACCTATTCAGATCTTATTCTTTTGCATTTGCATGCAAGTAATACTTTGCGCAAGAAAATTACAATATAACTATACCCTTTAAATAAATTTGAATGAAATTCACATGCTATGCAAGGCTTAGCAGTTTCGACAGGAGAAAGATAATGAAAACAAAACAGAGAATAATCCATGCATTTACAATAAGAACATTCAATTCATTTCGATATATACAACTTAAAACCATGTAATATATTTATCACATACTTTTAAAAAGAGCAATACATGAAAGAGGCTCATTGGTAAAGACAACTAACTATGTCAAGAAATTACATTTCCATAAAAAAACTAAAACTGATTTGATTCTGAGTAAGAGAAAACAATGCCCTGTGCTATCTGTCAAACAAGTTATTATTTATCTCAAGACAGAAAACAAGTATAAATTTACCAATAATAGTTTAGTAACAAATATGAAAAATTATGTAACACAACAAATGAAATGGTATTATGAACTCATATAAAATCATACATCATGCAAAACTGAGATCATAAATCCATAGAAAATAAATAATCATTCTTACCATGCATGCAAATTTAAATAACGTTATCAATATAAATGTACAAGTTCATTGAAATAATTTTTAAACCAATACTTTTTTCAGTCATGTAATTCATAAAATGTAACTCATAGTCTGAGAATCAAATATTAGATTCAGAACTCAACACATATTTATGCAGTAATCAGACATAATGTTTGCCACATTATGGTTATGTAGTTTTCAAATATTTATCAATATGAAACTTCTATCTCAATTTATTATAAAATATCAGCACACATGACTCGCCATTCAACATTTTTCCATACATCACAGACTGCAGCATATTAAAATCTCACTAGAGAAGACAACAGGTGGCGCACAAATAACACTAACAGCCACCTTGTGTATTTGAGCCAAATTACAATACTCGTGGATAAAAATGTCTTCTAAATGGAATACTTTTTCTCTCCCTGTTGCTATTCTATTCATATGTTGAGATTCACTCACATGACATCCATTTCAATTAATTTTGCTTGTTAAGCTTGGTAGTTTATTTGTTCTGATATAAGGACACAAATAAGGCTACCTAAAGATACCATAGTCAAGTTCATCTAAAGAAGTATGCCAGATCACCGAAGTTTCTTGTTCAATGATTCCTTCTGAAGGAAACATTGAATGCCTGAAATAAATAAATCCTAAACCTTTAGGCTTACTTGTTTTTATAACCTGACACAGTATCCTGTTTACAAAAAGTTCTTAAAAAACTTATGGAGATTCTTACGTCAACTTGAATATTTAAGTGAAGAAACACTCTATGGCCAGTGTTGTCCTGCAATATTAACAGAAATTCAGATTAGTTTCATCTTCCCAATGTACATGACACTGGACAGAAAATTGCACAAGAACTGAATCATCATTAAAAATTACTACATGCATAAGTATAAGTATAATATTAAGTGCAGGTCTAATTAGAGACCCCTGTGCTCAGAGCCTAAGGAGGGCATCTAGGTGCGAGTGAGAATGGCGTTTTTCACTTGGTTGTCACAGTTAAAATCCTGCAAGGATATTTATATTGAATCATTTTTCTAAAATAAAGAAACTTACGGTCGACGAACTGCAGCTGCACAATATCAAAATCCCCGTCACCAGGAAGGTCAAATTCTTCTGGGCCCTCATCAGACTCATAATAATAATCTTGATCCCACCTACCAAAAAAAAAAGGAAAGAAAAAAAGAACCAATGATCATCAAAAGTACACATCCAAAATAATTAGTGCATTTACCTATTTTTATTTTTATTATTAAAATATAGAGTAAAATTTGGATTTGGACGATTGATTGATTAATTGCCAAAACCACTAACATACATTTCTAAATGATAAATACCATGAATATCTAAGCAGAAGAACAATGAAAACTGATGACGCCAATGGACGTATTTGCCTTTACATGGCAAAACTCACAGATAGAATTGTCAATATATATAAATATATTGTAAATAATTTCAACTAATAGACATCCATATACATTAATCAAAAAAGAATACAAATATAAGAAAAACATTTATACATATATAAATTCAAAAAAGTTACTTCATTTCTGAAATTTGCAAAGGTACACTACCAGCTTCTGATATTAAAAAGTTGTTAGACGAAGTAGGAATGGAGGGACACTTCTTTAATATGAAACTTGTAAATTTAAGTGAAATTAAATATCTTTCATGTACTAAGGATAAGGAAAATTGCTAGTCTATTAGTTCCAAAACTTACAAGTTTTGTCCTATCAAAGCCGAGAGCCATATGTGTATAAAGTAATTAACAGGAAAATAGATCTGTACTAGCACAATTTCGCTGTGGTATATTACCACTTATTATTATAGAAACAGGTAGATACACTAACATCCCCCCCAGAATATCGCTTATGTTTAATGTTTTCAAACAATTGTGTGGAAGACGAAGAACATTTTTTATTGCACTGCAATTTGAATGATGATATAAGAAAAAATTTCATGCCTAAAGTTTGTGTTAAAAAAAGCTTTTTTTACATAGATGCAGGTTTGGCGAAAAGTGTAGATTATGAAAGAAAGTTTTGTGAAAGATTCAGCTGCTACTATATATAATATGTACAATAAAAGGAAGTATAACTTGTATATCTAGTGTAACTAACCATGCAGGGTTGTTGCCACTTTGTATTTTGTTTTGATTATGAATAGGTACTTGTAAGCCCAAGCTGGGCTGGGTGACATTCAATTATGTATATATTTATTTTGTAATGTTCAATATCACATGTCACTTTAATAAGTTCCTTGACTTTACCAGCTGTTGATGGCAGATATAATGATGAGATGATAAAGCTTGAAGTGCATAACCTACGTTACACATTAACTCCACTTGGGAGTATTCCGCTTGCCTCATCAGACTTAAATTAATAAAACTATATGGTACCACCAGTTCGATGACAAAAGTGAACGACTACCACACCACATGCCAAGAATAACAATAAAGGTTTTAAAACAACAGGGAACTGTAGGTTTGTCAAAATATAATACCTGCTCAAATATGCTTCATTCAAGCTGTCGGTTTCGGATCTCCCATCCTTTGTGAGTTTTATGGTCATAGGAATGCAAGCGCTGTCTAGAAACATACAACAATAAACCTTACATTTTCTACGAACAATACAGCAATACAACAGTTATCATTGAAACTTTCAGAGAGTTTGGTTCTTGGTTATAAAACCATTAAATCGGTCGTTTATGATGTGACAAACATTTTTCTCACTTTATTTTGCCCCAGTTAGAACAGGAAATATACAGAGATTACACGAAATGAATGAATTTTATTGAGATGCAGAGGTCACAAAAGACCTATATGTCAACATATGTGGGGACAAATAGGGAAAAACATGAAGCTGGGTCATTCCATGTCAAATCATCCAGGGGGTGCAAGGTGACCCCCCCCCCCAGAATGCCCTGAAAAAATCAGTCGAAAAACCAATATAATAAAAAACGAGGCTTTATTTAATAAGCCATAGCTCCAAGACTAATCATGATATGGTGCTGATTTTTTTTTTAAATTTCCTATGATATTTCTCTGCATAAAAAAACATTCATTTTGCTTAAATCTTTAGTAGATCTCCTGTAATAAATATAATTGTATGTGGGTTTTTCCGATTTTGCAAAAAATCGCCATAGTTTGATTTTTACCATGTATTCTTACACATTTGAACATAATCTAGGAAAAAATTCAGGATGGTGTTCAGCTTTCTTTTTTAGTTATAATTTTTTTAGAAAGTGTCGTTCGACAGGTTTAAGCCTTATTTCTGCAATCGCATATAAACAGCTGTGTTGGAATGAAGAAACAATAGGTGACTACAGCAATAATTCTTAATTCTTGTGAATACATAATGATTTTATTGCACAATGAACTGTTCATATTTTCAATGTTTAGCTCATACAATACAATTTAAGGGGGAAAATATTGAGTAAGAGTATTTGCACAATTCTGCTGATGTAAGTTTGTCTCACCTAACGGTGATTAGTCTTGGAGCTATGGCTTATTAAATAAAGCCTCGTTTTTTATTATATTGGTTTTTCGACTGATTTTGTAGCCCAACCATGCAAAATAAACTGGAGATACATTTGATTTGATACCATTTTCGAATTCCTTGGGATGGATATAGTCAGTGCAGCAAATTGTAGCCTTACACTAGCATTTAGAGTGCAGCTATAAGCTGCCAAAGTTGCCCGAAAATGCATTGGCGAAAAAACTAAACAAATTAATTAAATTTCAAAGGGCTGTAAAACGAAAACTAATTGAGATATGGACCTAATATTTGGCAGTTTTTCCAACTATGGGTAGACAAGCACATGTGAATTTTTTGGATGATCTGGATGATTTGACACGGAATGACCCAGCAGACAAGTTAGTTAATATCTTTACAACAGTCATTCTCACATAAATTTGGTCTTAAACTCCATAACTTCTCAACAGTTCATATCAGTTGCACATGCTTCAATGGAAACAGCTGTAATCTCAAACATAACCAGAATTTTTCTGACTCGGTACACAGAGTACTTATAAAGAGCTTTGCTTACTTCTAACCGGCTGGTCAATTTTTCCAAACACTCCCCATTCGCCAGTTGTTGGGTCGTATTCTTGGATTGTTTGCAGCAAATCTCCAACCGAAGTCTCGCCTCCCATAACTAACAACTTGCCTTCAAATTCTGCAAGAGAAAAGAATTGCTAATTTTTCCAGCGCCTTCAGTGACAGTGGAACAATTTTCAGATACTTTGAAATTTTAACCACTTGCTAAGTATCAAATTCAACTACTTAATAAATGTCAACAGAGATTAAGCATCAGCAGTGCTGAAGTGATTGCAATGAGAAGCAATTGCTGAAAATGGCCTACGCTGTTCAAACTACCCCATCACCAAACCTCTTAACCCTGATGCTCACCTGTAGCACTCATAAAGTAGCAATCATGTCTCATTGGAGTCAAGTGTTGCCACTGTTTGAGTTCTACATCAAATGCCTCGATCGATGATAAACATCGAAAACTGTTGATGCTTGGCCTTCCTCCACATGCAATTAAATATTTCCCCACTGCTGTAAACGTGTGACCGTATCTCGCTGCAAAGGTGTACAAGTAATTCACAATAACAACATATTGTACCAAATGCAAAATATCAACATAAATGATGCCTCATAATTTGTCTCATTTGAATTTGTCTTACAAGAATGACAATATTGCTATTGCTTTATCTTATGTACCAGTGAAACAAGTCATAATTTTTAATTTTTTTATTCTAATACTACATACCGCTAAACATAGGTGGAAGGTCTTCCCATGATTCTTTGTGCGAGTTGTAGCAACGAAGTCGGTTAGATACATTTCCCTCTTCAATTCCACCACAAAGATATACCTGAGATTTAAAAAAAATTAACAATTAGTAGTTTCAAACACCAAAGTAGCTGCAAAGATTCCTCCTGCCATTCAAACAAGCAAAGGATAACTCTCAGAAGTCCCTCAGATCTGTCTCATGCATCAAACAAATTTATCAAATATGTTATCTACATTGATCAAACTACATTGTATGACATGATCAAGATGTTTTAACAAGCTCACCTGGGCAGCATGCATTGTAGCAGCATGATTGTACACTGGTTTGTCGAGAGGAGTTATGAACCGCCAACGTTCCTTTCCCAAGTTGAATCTTTCTACTGATGCCAGCGGGCCAGTATCATTGATCCCTCCAATGGCATAGATGTAACCTATGAGCCGCAAACATATTATGAATTTAGCAGAATTCCCAATGGTACATTTAGAAACAGCCATTTTAATAATAATATTACAGTCAAAACCATACTCCTATTTTACACAATGAATTTCTTAAACCTAATAGATTATTTCAGTTTTGACAGACAGAAATTTTTTTATTTATGCCATAAAAATCATAATAATACAATAACATATTATATAAATATTGGCTCAGGCGATGCCCACTTTGCCATAAGCACCCCCTGTTTATATCATAAACTACAAGTTAAGATAACTGCCAAGAAAACAAAAAATTTCAAAACCTTCCATAATAAGTGGAAAGGTGGAAAGGTGGAGCTTAAAGAGAGAAGCCGAGACTGCAACAGGGGGAGTTGGGCTCATAACTGTATATTGCTGGTATGTTGGTTTTTACAGATATAGCAATTGGCTATGTAACATTCACTATTGTAAATATTTTTTAAGTATTTTTTTAGGTAGGAGGTATTACCAGTTTCGCTATGCGTATTGACTTTATCTAGGATAAATGTTGGGGTAATGTTCGGAAGACCTGGCAGCTGATGACGTATGCACTTTTCAGCAAAGACATGATGTATTCTAGGGATGATATATGCTTGAGTTCTAGTATTATATGGATGAGTAGTTTGTTGGAGAATGTTGTTCTATGCAAAGAACTATTTAACATTTCAAAATAAAAATCTGACCATTTCAAATTTCAGAATCATACTATTAAAAATACACAACATAATATAATTTCAGTTGTTCGATATTATTGTTCAATCTAATAAATTACAGAAAACAAAATCAAGACCATATCAACATGTCAAAATTGTACTAGTATCAAAATTTCAGTTATTCAATTGATATTATTTTATTAAAAATGTTACTCTGCGGTTGTAGAGGGCCGAGTAACACCAATTATGTTGCCATCTACATGTGATATATATTATGTACCTACCACTATATCATTGTGTATGGCAATAAATACTAAAATCCTCAATGCAAAGAGTTCTTTTACCTGATGACTTAGATGTTGGAGTGTAAACTGCAGCAAATCTGGCTCTTTCAATAAGCAAATTTGGCATGTCCCACAGAGCAAACCCATGTGGCGTCAGCATCTTCATTTCATTACTGTAGTACCTCACCGCTCGCATCGTTCTGAGATCCCCTGCATAGGCAAACCCTGCCATTATGATTGCAAAATCATTTACATTCACAACCTGGTGATGAGTGCGACCTTCACATTTTCCATTCACCCCACACGGTAACCATACTTTGAGGTCATGATGGTAATAAATAAGATCGCCGCTACTTTTCATGTCTCGGCCATCAGCATAGTCCTGTTCTTCTCCCAATAAAATTCCACCTACTCGCAAAAGAGTCTGCCTGTCATACCGAGCTTTTGTTCTGTAACTTCTGTTCAAATGTTGCTGCAGAGGCTGCTTCATGTAGCAATGGCACCAGTCTAACAACTGTTTACAATGTTTATCACATTTAAACGGCTCAGTCGTGGCGGCAAATTCTAACGTAGGCCAGCCGTCATTTGTGTAGCGGATTTTCTCTAATACTTCATAGATCTGCTTCCTGCGATTTTTCTTGTCATGCTCGTACCAGCAAAGCACTCTTTTGAGCAACTGTCCCTCTGTAGTACACCTCAAAGAATCCTCTCTTAAATATCCAGCAAGAGTTTTGGCATCGAGTTTCATGAAGGACTCAGACTCTGAGAATTCCATGAAATGTTCAAGGATAAACTTCTGATGGTATTTGGGAATACCAGTCAGTCCGAAAGTCACTCCTAATAGCACTAGTTCTTCTCCGTTCTCAAAAGTCATTCTCTCTTTTAAGTATTTAAAACAGAGATCTATAGCTGGCGTCACCTGCAGAAATGTGGCAACAGACAAAATATCTGGAGTCTGGGCCAGCGAGAGTTCAAGTTTTCCAGTGTAAGCAAAATCGAGCAATGCTTTTACACCGGATAATGAAACAGACTTCAGCTCCATCTCATCCTGCCGACATTCTCGCATGCCGTGAGTAAACATTGCACGAAAGTAGTCACTGCATCCAGCAAGGACAGCTTTGTGAACCTGAATAGTTTGAAAACATGGTAAAAAGTCAAAAGATGCACCAACAAATTCACACTGAAAATCATGGTAAAACCATTATTAGTTGAGTTTATAATAGTGTCATAACAGCATTCAGAGGTAGTACACCATTGCAACTGAAAATGTCTAGGAGTGCTGAAATCTTACATTGGTGTAAAAAAGCACTGCACAGCATGCCTTAGCAAAATCATTCAAATACCCTTCTGATGAATGAAAGTCAAGCAAATATTTGGCCTGAAGTCACTGTATGAGCCAAAGGTTTTGAGCATTTTACAGATCTATATACATACTATTAATTATTACACTTGATCCCATGTGAAGAGAAGTTTTTTCTTCTGAATGAATCATAAATAGTCCTCTGCTGTAACTTTCACCAAATTGACACCACATCAGGTCAACATTGCTCAAACGCCAGCCATGAGCAACTGTTGTTCAGTCCGTGAGGCATGTTACCTGGGTCAATAAATGACACAAATACATAACTTACCGGAAATGACTTGTTCTGAACTTTTAGCATGAAGTCATAAAACATCTCTTCCTCCCTAAATTCACTGAATCGACTGAGCAAATGAGATCCGTAATCCTTTGCTGCGACACATTGTAGACTTTCATCACCCATAATGGACAGACTGCTTATATCTGGCGGTGAGAGATCCACCTGATGTGAAGCAGAGCTGCTGGCAGAACCACAAGACGAATGACTATCTGCTGATTGCATTTTTGACGATGGGGAGGCTGCTATAGCATAAGTCTTCTGGTTATTAGGCATCCCTAATCTTTACTTTCCCTGTCAAAAAATTTAAAATAAATATATAAGTAATTATCTAAAATAATTCAAAATTTTCAGAATAAACAAACATGAACTGGCATATCAAAACTAAGTTATTCATTTACTATACCCCAGAAATCATCCCATCAGGGACAAAGCATGACAAAACGAAACTTTTGTCAAAACTGACAGAGCTAACGTAGCTAACAAGTTTACGCAAACTAACAATTAAGTGTCATAAACAGTGACGTTTGATTGTTACGGGCTACATAATGCAAACACCACAATTTAATTGTATGCCTAAGTTAGTAAAAGTTTGTGATAAGTTACCTTTCATTGTTGAACTTTCGTTAGCAAACAATGCCAATTCTGCATCAAGTTTCAAATCAACTCCCAAGCCCTAGAAACCGGAAATAGCTTGAACAAGTTGAAGTAAATTATGTACGAAACGAATTCTTGCGATGTTCTGGCCAAACTTTACTCTAAATGATCACAGATATGACTCATAGTCAATATTTGTCAGTCTTAGTTGATGTATGTTCACATCTACACATCTACACATCAAAACATAACTAAAAACATGCAGTCCGGTACTTTCAGTGTTTCGTACATGTTTCTCACCAAAGTTTGACAGCTGACAGGTGTTCCGTGGCAAGTGGCCTGACTCCCTGAGTTAGAGATTTTCACAGGTCTTTAAAATCAATTAATCACTATTGCCAAGGTTACTGCTACTTCTATAATATCTCAGGTACACATAATTAACATTCTTTTAGTGTTGTCATAGACTGAAATGCTCCATAAACTATATGTTGTTCATAATATCATGTTAGCTTACATTACAAGTACAGCATGCATGTATAGAAAATAAGGCCATCACAAGGGACGCTTTATTGGTCATGACGAAACTCTGCTCTGTAAAAGTTTGCATTTATTAAGAGTATTCCCACTTGTTTCATTGATGGAGAAAAAATGGTTCATAGAAGCTACAGCTTGTCTCCGAAAAATGGGTCTAATAAGTACTGCTTTATATAAGCCTAGTTGCCTTCCCCTCCCCCCCCCCCCCCCATATCTCTTCTCTAGAGTTTCAATTAACGTACTCAGTCATTCATTTGTAGCAGAACAAAAACCAACAGTAGGCCTACAGCAAATAAGATTTCAAAATATTTAATGTGTTTAAATAACTTTCAGTACAGCTATAATATGGCGCATATATTGGTGACGGGTGCCTCTGGCATTCTCGGGAGGTCCTTGATGCGAGAACTTCAATCAAATGCACCATCTTGGGAAACACTGGGATTGGCCTACTCAAGAATTCAGCCTGGATTAAAAAAGTGTGACCTCACCGATCCTCAACAGATCATACGTGTTTGTCAGGAATTCAAGGTAAATTAAGCTGGAAAATTTCACTCCTGAAGAGTTGTTCATTATGTTAGTTTTTTTAACTACAGATTTATTTATTTTTTGTCATAGTTCATTATTATTTCTTTTTTTTTTCCCTTTTTAGTCAAAGTGGAAATGTCCTGCTTAATTTTGTCAAATGCATATGGCATTTTTCCATGTAAAATCTGAACAGCAAAAATCTTTTTACATTTTATCATAGACGATGGTTTAAAACTTTCAGCCTAATGTCATTGTTCATTGTGCCGCTGAAAGACGACCTGATGTTGTTGACAAGAACGAGGAAGCGACAATAGCCCTGAATGTCAAAGCCACTCAAGACATTTGTTCTGTTGCCGGTATGTCCTAAACTGCCAGCATCTAAATGTAATTTAAAACAAGACCTAGAGCAATTAAGCGCTGACCTGTTGAACTTGTAAAAAAGATGGGTAAAATTGAATTTTGCTGTGATGTTCCTGATCAATGTATTCTAAAGATATTACAAGGTGGAGCATCAAATTAATAGTGATACTTTTGCCATGTTCTTGTTCAGAATTATCTTATATTTCAGAGGAATGTGGAGCTTATGTTATATACTTGAGCACAGATTATGTATTTGACGGTAACAATGCCCCGTATGAAGTGGATGCCATTCCAAACCCATTAAACGCATATGGCAAAACAAAGTGGGAGGGAGAGAAAGTTGTCCTGAATGCCAGTAAAGGTAAAAGTACGGCATGTTTTACATGTGTACTTGACATATCACACCAAAGCCAAACTACTGAGACTTATGTTATTGTTGTATTTTAAAGGTTAGGAATTATGTGAATTATTATTATATTATATTATATTCTTCCAGAGAACATGGTACTTAGAGTTCCCATATTGTATGGAGAAGTGGAGTTTATTGAAGAATCTGCAGTTACGATCATATTAAAACAAGTTAGAGATACATCTAAAGAGCAGGTCGCTGACGACTATGCAAGGTAATAAATCTATCCTGAAATTTGACAATTTTTACTAATATCACACAAATTAATCGGAGTTGGTAAATTGATATGACTTTCTTGAACTCAACAGGAGGTACCCAACGTACACTGGTGATGTTGCAGTTGTTATTCGCCAACTAATTGAAAAGAGAGCTCAGGTATGAATACTTGTTATCAGCATTGCTTTTCTGAAGAACTTCTTTATTGGCTTCAATAGTTTTTAAAGTCTTTCAGTAGTGTCAGCTATGTCCTTTTGATTAATATTCAGCCATTTGGCTTTGTGCTTGGGAGTATAATGTGACAAATTATTATTCTCCAGGACTCCTCTGTCAAAGGCATTTACCACTGGAGCGGAGACGAAGAAATGTCTAAATACACCATAGGGCTAGCAATGGCTGACATATTCGGACTCCCTAAAGGTTATGTGAAGGGTAACAAGAACGCGCCAACAGATGGCATTTCAAGACCTTACGATTCCCATTTGTCATGCAAAAGAACTGAAAGCTTGGGAATCAACAAGCGTACCCCATTCAACGAAGGCATCAAACTGTGCATAGGAAAATTTGTGAAATCATGATTATAATATCAAACTGGATGAAGAGAGTACTGCTCTGAAAACACAGTCTATCTGGGAATATACAAAACATGACAAAAAACGTTTATGCTATAGTAGGATTCAGATTTATTCTACACTGTGATTGGCAGGACTACATTATAACTACCTCAAGTCAGTGACTGAGATGTGAATATTTCATGCCCTGTTATGTATAATTCTAATTTCTCAATAGCTAATTAATACAAATTTTCGGGATAGCAACAATTGTTATGCAGTATGTGAAACGTAACTAATAAAGTCTTATTTTTATCAACTGCGTTATCTTCAATACATCAGGATGGAATGTATGCATAAATTATGGTCTGACTTTTTACATGTGTTAACAATTGCTTGAGCACTAACAACAACTTGGCACTACGATTAACTGAAAAATCTTCAGTCAGACATGCTTGTCACCAAACGAGTTCATCAGTGGAATGCAACAAATCAGATCTAACATTAACAAGCTAAACTTTATAGTTTTAAATAATTAATACTGCATCTATGGCAAGTGAATAGTTTTTACCAGGATAAATCGATCTTACAACAATTTGAAACATAAATAAAATGTCAACAAATGTTGAGATTGGCTTTTCCTTTTGTCACCCATTTCAATAGTTTAAATATGATAAAGAACACATTTGTATAACAGTAAAGTGTTCAATGAAACAGATCATGAATCTTTAAAGACAATATATTTACGGAATATATAATAAAGTAATATATAAAGCAAAATGAACTGAGTAAAATATATTAGAGATCCTTATACTCCATATATAATATATATGTAAAATATACAGATAAACTAAATACCAAACTAGTCATAAAATGATATATATGAGTAAAAATGGCACATTAAATACTAAAAGCACACTCGCAGGATCAAAACCAAACCTTTGGCATATACCAATTAACATGATAACACTTAACAAGAGTAACAACTGTGTCAGGGTTATTTTCTTAATAGCAAGAGAGGGTCGAATGTAATGCAATTATCGTGATGAGTACTAATGACTATCGAGAAGGTCAATCGACCAGTGACCAGTGAGAGGTCAATCTTACTGACAATCTTTTGCTGAGGGTGCACCACTTCCATAAATTCAGGTAATAATATAACAATAACATGTTCTATTACGGTAACATGGTTTTTTGACAGCCCTCGAGCCTGGTTGTCGGCCCGACGGAATCATTGTCAGCCGTAGCCAAGCGAGGGATGACAATGATTCTGGAGCTGAAAATAAAAACACGTTACATATTATCATTATTACAAATCTGCCATGCTTTCAATATAAAAAAAATTGCCTGTTTACCCCTGAGTGGGAAGCCTGCAAATACCTTCATCATTATGACCTCATTTAGAGTCATTGTCATAATATGACGTCACAACTAATAGACAATGGTAATGACGTCACAAGTAGCCAGCTATCTATAACTGGTCAACAATGAGCATAACAGACCAGTTGCCTGGTCTGGCAACGTAGATTGATGCACAGGAAAAATTTAACAACCACCTATTTGATAGCATGGCAGATTAGTAATAATAATTAGTATATATATAACCACAAAAAAGTTCGACCACCTTCAGCAGGGATCACTGTCTAGAGCGTTTGCATAACTTAAACATCAAGTCTTAATTCTCTGAAGTTTTTATAAATATTAACAGTTCAGGAAACCACCAAAATGGTCGTAAAATGTTTTGGTCTTAATTTGATCATCGAGTTTAATGTACACTGCTTTTGCCAATCAGCCGTAACACATCATTAGAATCGGGCTCAACATTGTTTTTACAACATATTAATTGGTATAAATTACCTCTTAAAATCATGGGCTCAATCAAGCTTAAGGTATAACTGACATCTAAAACTGGATTGAAGTTATAATGGTTTCATGAAAGTGTCGATTGGATGGCTGACTAGACGGTGATGATATTCTAATAACTGCAGTACATGAAGATTACAATCATCACACCGAACATTTAGTAACAACTAAGAACAAAACACTACGTGTAAAAATGTATGGATAGTTAAATTTTCACAGTACCAAGTGATAATCTCAAGTAGGAATAGCTACTGAGCAGCTTGCTAAAACAGAGGGCACTTAGATTGTGATCATAAGAATGTTGCATTAGATCATCACAGCAGTGTAAGTTTGAAGCTACATTGTACATGTTGTATATATCGCAGTGTAAAACATAATATTTACTCATGTACCATCTACATGATATACTGAAGCATACAAGGCATACAATCTTGCTCTACTGATAAAATCACCCCGTCCTATGTATAATTATATTGCTTTATATATATAATAAATGGAAAGGTATACGCTTTATGAAAAAATTAAAAAGTGCTTTCTAAAATATCTCAACTTTATAATCAAATTTAGGCAACTGTGGAATGTACTAAGTGCTAAAAATACATCTCTACAAAATGATAATATGATAACCTCTGTTATCTATTTTTATCAAAGTATATATTACTTTTTATACACCTTAACATCTATCACAGATTCTATAGCATTGAATTACCTATGTGAAGCAGCTTTGTGGAAATCTAGTTAAAGAACACACAGCTCTTTAAATACAGTCTTACAAATATACAAAATAGTCCTAGAAATTTACTCTTCTAAAATAGGGACAAAAACGCAATTGCTGTTGATGAGTCGTACATCTATGAGCGACATATCGATACAGCACGTAGTTTCAGAATACTGTTCTTTAACAAGTGGATCACATTTATACTGTTTCCTTGACAACAGGCAACACCATAGACAATAGATGTAATACCCGGAAATTTTAATGAAAGATGTGCCTTATTTCAAGTGGTTTTATGACTTGAGAGATCCACACAAAGGTTATTATCGCAATTTCTCTAACAAGCTTATTGCCATCTTCATTTTTTACTTGAATAAAGAATGCTCAGTTTGATGTCATTAATAATCACGATATGTTGGTAAAAAGGTGGACGTGTTGGATTATGTTGCATCTTGCATTGTGCTTAAGGGTTATTCTGCGTCATGTAAAAATTGTGACACCACAACTGTAGATTTCTATGACCTTCGTTTCAGAAATATGTCAAGTTGGGCCCGACGTTGCGCCATATTGGCCTGACAACGGCCCAATTTGGAATGCTATCAAGGAAATATACTAAGCTAGACAACTTGATATTTGTATAGCTGTCAGAGGAGAAAAGAAACAGCTTAGCATCTCATTATTCACTGATTAAACAGCTCAATTACTTTCACTTCACTGACATCTCAATTATTTTCATTACATCTCACATTCATACATAAATTACACCTCAATTTGTTTACCCTGGGGAATTTTCACTAGTTACCAATAAATACCATTGTCTTAGTGGAGTAATATAGTACTGTGAAACTGATACAAGACTAAACCATTTTATTTATGTCATCTATGCTCGGTTACTTATCTGCTGCGCCATTTCCTGCTTTTAACAATTTACCTCTGTATTCATTTTCATCATACAACATCTCATATATTGGGGGCCCAGAAAGTGCCTACTTCATGCAATACAATAGCACTATATATCTCTAAGCTCACACAAATACACATTTATGACATATAAAACCCTCGTGACAGATTCTTCAATTTTTCTGATTTATCTTCCGTTAGTTTCTTTCGATGGCTCCTTTTGCTAATCTTGTGGAATGATGTCCGGGTGCATGTGTTCAATTAGTTGTTGATCATTGTTGATGAAGGTGACCTTGCTAGCAGTAACTTCGTTCAGCCTGAAATAATCCAATTAAAAAATGCATAAACCCACTGACATAGTTTACAAGGAATGAAGAATAAAATACACAATAATGAATGTGACTTCAAAAATAAATTTACCACACTATGTCAACTAGATTGAATGCAGTGATCTGACAAGTTGAGTGACAACTTGACTTTGCTGCTCATAACTAAAATACCATTTGATGAACTCTACATGTGCAACACTACAGTTTAAAGTCGTTTAACTGAATTATTAAGCCTTCCTTTAAAAAAAACCGAATCAACTTCTGAATTATCCAAGTGTTTTACACAGAAAAATATTTTTTTACACCGTAAAATTCACATATTATTAACATAACAAATTGCAAAATTTCTGGGTTTTATGTGTATATAAAGTATACTCACAGGGGTCTTATGACTGGCCAGCAGCCATGGAATATCATTGGAGCATTAATAATCAGACAAATTCCTAGTCTCTCGGGGTAGTATTTACTGAGCAACCAGACAAGATTCTTCACAAACTGATAGTCCATGTTGGCCATGCTGAACTCTTTCAGGTCGAAAACGATGCACAGATTGTCGATCACATCTTCATCACACTTCTTGCATACTTGTTCCTAATACACATACAAAAACTAAATAGACTCAGACTCAGTTTATTTCACACAAACAGTACAGGAAAGAGAAAAAAAATTCTGGCACAGTTTAAATTTCAGCCATGAGCACTTGAATTAATTTTTGCGCCCAAGCCAGGTTATCTTCTTGTATATTATATTGTATCATGTATATCTATTGAGCTGGTACCAATATGAATTCAAGTGCTCGTGATTTCAGCATAAATTGAAGTTGCATTTCCCCTATCGAGGAGCCAGCTTTACAACATTAAAAAATAAACATTTCACGTAGGATGGTAATTGAAAGTCAATTAAAAATTGCTTTGGATTTATGTACTATATGGACATTTATAACAGCATAAAATTTCACATTTTATCAGACCTTAAAAATAATTTAAATTTTGATGCCATTCTCAACATACGCTAATTGGCAGTCCTTATGAGTAGCTACTACCTGGCTTTTATCAGTAATCTCCTGTCACAGTTTCAGGATTTCAGATTGATAAAACAACTAACTCACCAACATGTACACTATGAATTTGGTAATTTTGTCAATGTCCCTGTCATAAGCATTGTGTTTCCTGGCAGCAATATACAAGAGTGGCCTGAAAAAGGCAAATTACATTGTTCAGAAATAAATAGATGCAATATTTCTCAGAGTTGGTTACTCTAGTTCCCACACCAAAAGTGTGCATTTTACAAAGCGACTCCTACAGATTATTTAAAGTTTCTTTAAAGATATCTACAAGGAATAAACTCATATCAGTCAATCAGCATTTCCAAATTCCATTCATCGTTTTTAATACCATGATGAAAACCTGACCAGCATATTTAATGACTATTCATTATGAATGAATGGTTTTTTTACCTTCCTTTCAGATCTCTGAAAGGTAATATCCGTATCTTTCCAGTGTCAGTTTCAGACTGTATATCCGGATCATCCAGCGATAAATCGTCAACCCCAAATTCTCTCCGCCACTTGTTACATTTTAATAAAGCTACAAAAGCGCTATCGACATCTTGGAATGCTCGAAGATAACGTCGCAAGGTAGCATCGGAATGGGCCTACAAAAAAAAAAATTGTAATTTTGTATACTCATATTGAAATAACTAATGTTTAGGGGAACTATAGTTAATCGCAATTCAATGAAAGTTAAACATTGTCAAACATCAGAACATAGACGAATGATACATGGATTTAACAAATCCATACATGTGGTGCAGGGTTGCATGTAATGATTTATGATTAATTATTGGTAATAAGAATTATAAGATATGACATACCTGTGAAGGATCTCCTTCAAAAAGAGGCTACAAAAAGACCAAAAATTTGATATCACAACATATCATATTTCATTGTACAATGATATCGTCATGGCATAATATAAATTACTGAATTCATCATTTGCAGCAGCGGGAGTGAGTGGAGTGTGAAATTGTATTCACATGTTTTGTTCTGAAAGTATAATTGACATCATTTGACCATGGAAGTGTACCTCCATGGTTTGATGTCAAGAACTGATTCAGAAGCACAATCTTCAGATTAAAAATAACCATTAAAAATATGAACAGCACAGGGATAAAAAACTGTTTGTAAATCGCTTATTACCGTAAAAGTTTTTGGAGATCTTAAAACTACAAACTGTTTATTGGCAGAGTGGTGTTCATCATGAGGTAGACTAACAAATCAAAAGACCAACAAACTGTGATTACTGTTAGACTCTAAAAGGATAATGAATGTATGAGGCCCAAATAAATAATGCGAACCACATGGTAATTTCTAGATAACCTTGATCATGTGTGCCAAAATATCAAGGAGGACATGGCACTCAAATTAAACATTAAAATTAATGCAGCAACAACAGTACTATAATCAATAATAATATGGCTTGTAATTAGTGTCTAGTCTGGGTCAAGTATAAGACCCCACCCATGGGGTTTACAAATGCATAATGTTATGTACTTTACTGAGTGCCGGTAGACTCAGATCAACATTGGACATAAAATAATATAATGTTGACTCCCAAGCCTTATCATCTCATCATAATGTCTACCTCTGACAGCTGGTCATATTAGCTAAAATATACTTAGGATGCGTACCATTGAGACAATACAATACCAATCATGTTATAATTATATACAATTGATCATCACAATAATCATGACGAAATACCTTAAAGTGTTATGATTATTGAATTTTAAAGCTACTTACTTGACATCTTCCCTTCAGTACTCGAAAAGCCTCCTCAGATACCTCTTTATTCACATTGTTTGTAGTTGACATTTTTCTGATACTATTGTTGTCAAAATTCAAAAGTCATTCAACAGATGTGAACAATGGTCAACCTAGAATGTATATAAAATATTCAACCCTGTCATAAAAGCAGTAAATAAAGCTGCAAATGAATTCAAGCAGGTGTGCATGTGACCACACAATCAGGCTTTTCATGAGTGTGATATTTTACGCACAGCATGAGTTTCCTCTGACAAATCACACCAGCATAATTTATAAATGCTGGAGGCACATGGCTTAAATATTGATGATGAGTAATCCAGCTTAACCTTTTCAAAGACAATCAGGTTTGCCACAAACAATGACAAGTGACAATGAATATACTTATGACCAATAATAACTTGAAGTTGCAGAGGCAGGAATTAGCACAATTAAAAGAATTAAAGCAACACTTGAAACTTTTGAAGCAATAAAGATCCATATCTGAGGACTTTGCAAGTCTACATATTTAATTTGAATACCGTAATTTCTTAATTAGAAGCTGGGGCCTCTTTTATTTTAGAGGCAGCTTTTAGGACGGCGTCTACTGGCATTTATTAATTTAAAGTGGCAATATGCGTCACATGGCTGTGTTAATTTATAGCCCCGCGGTGGTCAGGCACAGTTTGTCACAAGTTTATTAGATTCATATGGCTATCATGACTACTGGAGGAGCACCCTCATTGAACCTTCGACGCTGCCTGTATTAAAGACCGGCGTTTATTATTTTGCACACTGCCTACAATCCAGCCTCTAATATAGACCCCGCTTGTATATATTATAATCGAGAAAATACGGTATACGATTATTCAAGTTTGAGACCCCATGCCTGCAGACATGTTACATGGTCAAAGGTTATGAATATTCACTGCATATAATGATTTATTATACAAATGAATTGGTGCAATATATAACTTCAATATTGAAAAATAATAATATGCTGTAACGTAATATACATTTTTTTATTTTGTTCAATGTATACTTCTTTTGTGTATAAATGATTAAATATATAATAACGCAGTGACTGTGGCATGACGGATTTCCCTAAGCCAGAAACATTTGTCAATAACCTTCGACCTTCAAATTTCAATAGAAAATACACGTTTATCTTGTACCTGCTTTAGCCCAGACTTCACGACTCGAAGTCAATGGGGTTATCCTATCAGTATCACTAAATACAACCCAACATTCTTACTTACCTATACTTCCTTGAGAGTAAATACAACACTCATAGATCCAAATGTCATGCCTTCTTTGCCTAATTGCACATTTCAGGCGATCTTCAGGAAGACTGCATTTGTGTGTTTACATGAATCTAGTTCACAAGAATGAAGGTTCCCCCGCCAGGCGGATTAAGGTCGAGTGCTATTTTTAGAAAAGGATTTCCGTCAGTGACTCCCATTAACACAAGGTGGCAACAGCGTTCAGTACGTATTACAAAGAATAAATACCAAGAAGCGCCACTCCCTATACTTCACATTGCAAACCATTGAACTAGAGTATTCAATATGTAAATTGGCTGGTAACGTAAACGCGTTTATTATCAGTGCAGGATCAGGCATGCCAAGCCTCACCTTTCAGTGATCGCGATACTTCATATTTTAATTTGTCTCACTCTCAGATAGTCAGATAAATCTTTAAAATGAAACTGGTTGGAAAAATGTCACTCTTCACCACTTCAGAATTTGGCATCTCTGGCTAGATTCTAAACAATGAGTTGCAATTGCAGTCAGTTGCTCTTACTACAATTGCTATTTTGCCCTTTCAGACTTGTTTTATGATGATGGGATACGAATTGCAATTGAAGATTACATGTACAGTGCCCGACGTCGAAGTTGTGGCCGACACCGGAGTTGTGGACTTCCAATAGTGTCGTCCTGGGGCCGATCCAAACATTCTGAATGAACAGGGTGATAGATGTCGCTATTATTCTAAATCTTTCTCTGTCAAAATGTTCTGAATCCGCCCCTGGACGTCACTATTGAAGTCCACAACTCCGGTGTCGGCCACAACTTCGACGTCGGGCACTGTAGTATAGGCCCTATCACGATCGTTCCGCCTGAGTAAGCACGACGCAAATCCCTGCGAGGGGGCCTGGCAGGTAGGCCTACGTCGCATTATCAGGCTGTAGGCTCCTGGCCCATCGGACTTATCTTACTGGTCCGTACTGGTCCGTAGACCAAAAAAGCGGCCAGTGCTAAAGGCCCTTCACACATATAGCCGGATTAGACACCGGAGCATCCCGGAGGACAACTCCGGCATACTCCGGGGAATGCCGTGTAGACCTCATGTTCATGTCCGGCATTGTCCGGCATTGTCCGGCATTGTCCGGCATTGTCCGGCATTGTCCGGCATTGTCCGGGGCTATCCGGGAAGACCGTGGGACTCCGGGAAAAAAATTAAACATGTTTAATTTTTCATGCCGGAGGTACCGGATTAAATCACTCCGTGTTGATCCGTGTTGATCCGTGTAGACTCCCAGTAGACTCCGGGGACCTCCATATTGACTCCGGAATACCTCGTGTGATCTCCGGCTAAGTCTGGCATCAACCGGGCGTGAAAAGTACGCCGAACAGTACAAGGAGCAACGAGGTTCCACACGAGTGAACAAGGGGCAACACGGATTAAACACGGAGTGAACAGGGAAAGCGGGTTACAGGTCATTTGCGTGACACCGTTAACCCCGTTATGTACACGGTGTCACACGATGTCAATACGGAGAGGCCGGAGTGAACAAGGTGTCAACACGGTGTTAATTAGCCTGACACGGAGTGAGTAAGGATGCCTTAGTATATATAGAACCGCCGTCTTGGGAGAAGCATCATTCCGCCGCACGCCTTTCATCAACATCGAATTAATTGATTTATCGACCACTTCTTCTGGATATTACCTTCTGGATTGCTGAATAACCACCATGCCACCTACGAGAGGAAAAGGGAGGGCTTCCAAGAAGACTGTTGTGCCAGAGGAACCTGCACCTGCTGTTGAAGAAGATGCAGGCAGTAATACCTCATCAAGACCGCAAAGTCCGCAAGGCATGCCAGATTTACCTGGGCCAGTTGTACCTGCTGTGGAAGTACCTGCTGAAGCTGCAGTAACTGGTACTGCAGCTCCACCGCCACCAGCAAAATCGAAGAGGCATAAGAAAGACCCCCTGAACCTGACAGAAGACCAGGAACAAGATGTGGCTGACTGGTATCGTTCCCAGGAGATGCTGTACAACCTGCGGCTTTCTCAATACAAGCGGACAGACATCAAATCGCGAATATTCGACCAGAAGGCGAAGGAGCTGAGTTGTACTGCCCAGCAGCTGAAGACGTGGATCGACTCCATGCAAACTTCAATGGGGAAGCTGACGGTGGGTGGGTGGGTGGGTGATTAGGGCTTTATGTCCTGTATTTCTGCACCAGTTGGGCTAATTAGGACAGGCAGAGACCATGGCAATGAGACGAAGGATGAAACAGCCATCCAACTTAGGCTTGACCGGGAATGGAACCCGGGACCCAGCGGTTGGAAGCCCAGAGCGAGGGGAAGCTGACGGATCCAAGCAAGAAGCCTTCTGGTGGGGCCGCCAGAATCCTCACAGACCGGGACAACTGGATAATGGAAAATTTTGGCTATCTGGAACGGCACATCAAGAGGGTTGATGCTGGCAAGAGAAAGAAAGGTGGGCAGCTTTCCCACAGCTTATCGGCCAAACGTGCATCCAGCAACAGAGCTACCACTGACGATGATGAGACCTCTGATGCTGATGAGGTCATTGTGGATAGTTCGGATGATGGTGGCAGGGATTCGGATACCAGCAGGTCCAAGGGTGGGCCTTACAAGGGCAGCAGCAGCAGCAGGAGCTAGAAGAAGGGGGCCCTTCCTCCAAGCAAGAAGATGTCCAGACGTCAGCACGAGCCTCGTCGTCATCATGACTGTGATGCATCCAGCCGTGAAGGTAGTGGAGGTGGAATTGCTACACAAGCTGTCACTCAAGTAAGTATACTGCTTCAGTTGTCATGATAATCAAGATAATCTTATTGCAATGTTGCAGTTTAAAGTTGTAATTGTAATGTTGCAGTTTAAAGTTGTAATTGTAATGTTGCAGTTTAAAGTTGTAATTGTAATGTTGCAGTTTAAAGTTGTAGCTTTTGCATAGTAGAAAGTGGTAGCTTTGTTTCTTGGCACTTCCAGTGTTCACTGTATGGTGATGTGTCTTTTCATTACATTGTCAATAATGCACATGCTATTGTAGTTACCATGTGACTTTTACTTTAATGTTGTGTTCTTTCCTATTTCCAGCTGATTGAAAAAGCCACAGATCTGCAGCAGGACATGCAGGGCAAGTTGAGTCAGCCGAATGACTCAGGCAGCTTGTCCAAGAGGGTTTTCACGGACATGATATACCACGAGGTGATGCAGATGGACACAGACACTTGGTTGGATTACCAGGCCCAAACCTTACAGCACCTGATGCAGTTTAAGCAGGCGTATCGTCGGAAGCGCCAGCAGCAACAGCAACTGCAACAGCAACAGCAGTATCATCCCTTTGTGCCGCCTGTCCCTCATCAGCAGCAGCAGTTCGTCCTCCCTGCTCAGGCTACTACAGCCAGTTCATCCGGCCCTGCTGGGCAGATGTTCCCTCATCAGCATTCTTCTAGCCATGCTGCCCAGATGTTCGCTCAGCATTCTTCCAGCCCTGCTGCCCAGATGTTCGCACAGCATTCTTCCAGCCCTGCTGTCCAGATGTTCGCTCCTGCGTCCGGCCCTTCGCCCCAGGCTCTCATGTCGTCTGCCCCTTCTTCGTCTGTGCCTGCACCGATCCCCCCTCCTGCGACATCTTCGACAATTATCAGTCAGGCATGGTTGACTGCAGGTCGTCTTTCCATGTCACCACAGGATTGCAGCACGCCTCAGGATGTTTCTCTCACCAGCTACTTGTTGAACACTAGTGTGTGGGGGATGGTTGGTGGTGATGACCATAACTCCTCCTTTTCGGTGCCTACATCTCCAACTACCACAACCGAGTAATGTGCACCTGGAAATGAACAATGAATTTTTATTAAATGAAGAATAAACTGTTATTACCAGCAACTTATACATTTGAAATTACTGGTCATTGTATTATTATGTTACTTTTTTTTCATGTAAAATGTATTGCATGACAATAATTAAATGCTCTCTATTTTTTGCACTTGTGTGCTGCAGATGTCTGAAGTGTCGTAATAATTAAATGTTCAAACTTACATCATTCGTGTTGTTTTCAAATCTTGTCTTGTTGCCATGGTACAATCCCAGCTTCTGAGTTCACGTAGTTGACCAAGTATTGCCACATTTCCTTGCCTGCTCTGGTGGTGTTGCCTCTGTACACATGTCCCATGTCTGGTAGATTGGCATTCTCCCTCCATGCACCTGAGATGATCTCATGGATGTCTGCATTTTCCTGGTCCACAGCATTCACTTCAGCAGTTGGATACTTCATCCTCAGTAGGTTGTGCAACACACAGCAAGCAAGAGTTATGGTGCACACTCTGTCAGGACTTTGAGGCATTGTTGTGAGGAGACACCTGAACCTGGCAGCCAAAAGTCCAAAGGCATTCTCTACCACCCGTCTAGCTCTAGAAAGTCTGTAGTTGAAGATTCGGTCTTCCATGGTCATGTTCCTGTGAGGCAGAGGCTTCATCATCCAAGTCTGCAGTGCAAAGGCATCATCCCCAACTATGAAGTAAGGCACTGGTTGGTTATCATTAGGGAGGTTATCTGGTTCAGGTAATCCAATGTTCCCACTTTCTAGAGCTTCCTTCAATTCTGTCTGACTAAACACTCCAGCATCTGAGCCTGATCCACTGGCACCAATGTCAACATAGAGGAACTTGTATTCAGCATCAACTACAGCCAGTAGGACAATAGAGAAAAATCCCTTGTAGTTGTAGAACAGGGATCCAGACTTCCTTGGACATCTGATGGCAACGTGCTTCCCATCAATGGCGCCGACACAGTGGGGGAAGTTCCATCTGTTGTAGAATCCATTGGCAACTTCTTTCCAGGCTTCTGGGGTTACAGGACAACGCATCACTTCTGCTGAGTACTCGTCTATGATGGCCTGGCAGACTTCGATGACAAAGATAGAAATGGTATTGAAGGCTATCCTAAATCCATACTGCAGAGACCTGTAGCTGTTGCCCGTACCCAGGTAGCGCAAGGTTATAGCCAGTTTCAATCCAGGTTCAAGGGCCCTCCTCAAAAAGGTATCCTGCTTTGTAATCCTAGGTCCCACTCTGGCAAGAACTTCATGAAATAAGTCAGGCTCCATCCTCATGAAATTCTTGAAGCCACCCACATCTTCTGCAGTCAATTCAGCCATCAGTTTTTCATACTGCCCATAAAGAGGTCTTCTTAGGAGCCAAGGTCGCACCCACATTCGCCTTCTTCTTCTTCTTCTTGGTGCAGCACCAGCATTTTGTAATAAGTCGTCTTCATCAGTTGTTGTTGTGGCCCTCACTGCATCATCTTGAAGTTTCTGTTCTTCTTGCAGAATTATATCATTAGCAGCAGTAAGTAGCTGGACTTGCATGTCCAGGTACTTCACATCCAATTCCACCCTGTCGTAGTGTGATAAAGACATATCCAATTCTTCTGTAGTAGCAGCAACACCTTTGCAGTATGGTAGTCCGAAGTGGAATGATGGACAGTGGAATGCAGCCAGTTTAAATACCAATTTCAGAGCGATCCGGGTGAAACCACTTAAGTCCGTAGTGATATCGTGTAAAGATCAGGTATATCCGTGAAGGCCCCGTGTAACATCCGGTTCACTCCGCCCTCATCCGGCACAGTTGTGTTACCTCCGGCAACAACCGTGGCTCATTCCTTGGTTCAGCGGGCACCACCGTGTTTCAGCCGTACATATCCGTGTAGTCACCGTACACATCCATGTAATGGCCATGTTGCCACCGTCTTGCCTTCGTGTCCACACCGCCAAATATTTCATTTGTTGACATTTCTCAACTTTTTCGCCCGGACCGCCCCGGATTCAACGAAATTACATTCCGGGACACTCCGGCCTCTGATCCGGCTAAATGTGAAGGGGCCTTAAAGATCCAAAACTTCCCGCTGTCTCAGTCCTTACTGCGCATGTGCATTGCCCCTCCTGACATGAACTTGACTCAGTTTTCTAAAAGTTCGACAACCTTCTTTTCATGCGGTTTGACTGTTAATCTGGGTCTAGATTAGCAACGCCAACCAAATAACAAAAAAAATTATTTTCCAAAATTGCTGCATTGATTGATAACAAACAAATGTGTTATTGTTGTAGGCCTATTATTATTTTTTTGGAAAGTGATGTTGAAATGTATGAAGATCTGAGTCAATTTTTTTAGACCTAATATTTGAAAAACTATAAATCATCCTTTACACTTTATTCTGGAAGAGTGCTTGACTTGTAAAGCCTTAGTAGTTAAATATGAAAAATTAGGTCAGTAGGTGTAGATGCTCAATAGAGTCCAAGAAAATATTTTCTGAATGCTTAAATCCTTTCCAATGAGCTATAACATGTTATAGTAAGCTCTTATAGTCTAAACGATAGTCTATGTGCCTCCTCTTTGTGATCGCCACAATGAAATTCAATGGTTCTGACGTACTGACTTTTATTAGAGCGTGTGGGACTACGTATCTTGATGGCTCAAAATTGATTGATTGATTGATGGAATTTTTAGAATACATCCATCCATATACTACAATTAAGTGATTACTAGAAATACACTTTTTAGAATATGGGGTGGGAAGTCAGACTTGCTATTTTAGCTATCTAGTTCGAATTTCAAATTTTCCTTGAATATATTGATTTACGTTAATACATATACTACCTACATGTAATTTAGAATGCTGATGCTAAATTTCCCTAGGTTCTTGAAAGAGGGTTTCCGGAACCCAAACTGTGTGGCTGTGCTGGCCAGGGCTTTTCAAATCTCCTAGGTAACACATGTGAAACATATCCTGTTTCCATGGCAACCGTGGAAGCGAGTAGCACCCTCACAACCACTCACATCTTGCCAGAGCTCACTGAAGAGGGAGCAAAGCCAATGGATAAACACTATTTCTCTTCCAGTTAGCAACTAAATTATCCTGAAATTATTGTGATCATTCAGTCGAAACATAATGCACGGAGCAGTTACCCTCAGGTTATAGCTAAGGTGGGTACTTTTTATTTACTGACCAGTATATTACATGTGTATTTAGGCGTATGGTTTGTGAGGCATTCTCCTGCTAGTCCCCTGTAGTTATGCTAGTTTCTCTATCTCCCCCAAAGCTTTTCTGCTATGTTGTGAAAAAGTGACCTTGCCCCCTATGATGTTGTTTATCGCAACATATCATTTGTTTATCTCACCATGGTTGGTAATTTAAACTGAAGGGCATGATATCTGACCTCTGGATTTTTAGTCACTACAAATAGAGTTATTTTGGGGCATGCTACTGATATGTCCACATGCAGCAGGTCTTGTGTATTATGTTGATCCATGAGGTGTAACCAATGGAGGACTACTTTTACTTGTGGTATTCTCTTGTACACGTCTTAATAAATTAATTGATGAAAAACTCACAAAAAGAAGCATGTGCATTACTCATATAAAAAAAGTTTCCAGTGGCTTCTTAATTTTTTTTATAATTTTCTTATCCTTCAACCTATAATATTATACATTCTTGGAAGTCCAATTTTAAGTGATAGCTGGCACGATAACTAAATAAAATAACTCAGAAGTTGATAATGGTTACAACAACAGGTTAGAGTAATTAGTATTGATTGCCATTGACTGACATTTATCAAGACCACATCTTTATTAAACCACTTGATTACTAATCTAGTTGTACAGTGGATGAACACTAGTTCACCATCCTTGGTGTCATCTGTCTTAATATTGAGGTGGTATTGTCAATTTGTCATTCTATATAACTCTACTAGGTTCTACTGGTGTCACACGTACACCATGGATGGGATACCTTACAAATAATTATGTTATAATTGTATGGTTAAATCGGTAATTTAAACCAGGCACATTCTTCAACTTCAATAGAGCGGGACCAAAGTATACTTGGTCCTTTAATACTACCCCTATAAAATATTGGCTTAATAAGGCCAGTGCCCTGTAGTGGTTGGAAACTGCAAAGTATACTCAGTGCTTTACCAATACTGGTGTCACACGTGTATGGAATGATGTCTTACAAATGTAAATTATGCTATCTTAATCGCGTGTCAAATGGATATTTGTAGTCACCCTTGGTTTCTGGGTTAAGTAAACCTTTACCCCTTGCTAAAGATGACCACCTGGGGTTAGTAATGAGGGGTGAATGCTTCTGGAACCCCAAAGAAACAGCTGGCTGGTATCATTCACCCTCTCAAAGTAATCAGGTCTTTTCTTTGACATTTCTCATTCTGTTGGGACTTGGGAAGCAAAAACAACCATCCAACCAGCTGTCTCAACTTATGAGCTTTTTGTATATTTTCAACTTCGTGTTGAGATTTCGACACTTATTTGGTACAAATGTGGAGTAGCTTATGACTGCATGCTTGTTCTCTGCATGGGACGGTATAATTATCAACTAGTACATGTAATTTATCATCATTAAGTCCAGGCAAATGTAATGGTCCAAGTAACCATGTGTATATTTCATGTATTTGAAACAACGCAAATATTTAGTAAAAGGCTAATAATTTTTGGTTATATAATGGATCCTGTTTGACACCTTCTGGCTAACAGTACTGTTACAAGTTTATCCAATACTACCCTCAGATGCCCCCTGAGTACTGCATAAAATACAAACAGTCCCTAGACGTATATATAATATATATATGTATGCTAGATATCTGTTGACATAAACACTGTCAGTATACGTTGACTCAGCATCCATACAAGAGGGGATGAGCTAGGTTGGGTTAGTCATTAAAAAAAGGTCAAGATATGATTTTTAAGCAGCACCTGTTGCTTCTTATAAATATCTGACATCTGAAGTGCATTTTGTGTCATTATTTCTTTCACTTCTTTTGTACTATTTATTCATTTACAGAAAAAACTTGAAAACACAATCATGAAAAAAAAAAAGTACATTTTAAAAGTACAACTGCAAACTTTCAATGGAATAATGACGCATGTATTCTTACACTATTAAATTATGGTGAGATTAAAGCCAGTATATATATAATATTGATGACATAGATAGGGGAATGCGGGGCAAAAATTATCTTCCAAACGCAAGACCTCCTCCTCCGCACGTGCCTTGCGAAGCTATGCAGACATCAAAAATTCTTTTATTTTGGCACTGCCACCAGGTGTTAATAGTTTAAATTAACTAATGGCATCACAAATACTTGCCATTTTGAATGATGCTGACACTTTGTGTTAGTATGCCGTGAAAAAATTGATTTTCCTGTTTTTCTAATTAATAGGTTAATGAATGTGACTCATTAATGTATGATATTCACTCTGGTAGATCAATTACTGAAGTTGATTTTCAGTTATACGTTTTGAGTGAAATGGAAATAATTTGTTATTGTTGATTACCTTCATTAATTAAGTCCATTTGGGGCAAAATGGGACAGACTCAATGGGGCAAAATGGGGTCACCCAGATACCAGTGCTTTTTTTTACCACGAATCACTTGTATTGACCTGTTTTTGTTATTGAAACTGCATCATGGTATAATGAATAACATAAGAAAGAAATTACAATGAGACACTTATAGTCAGAAAACAAGATGTGACGTAACCAATTTTCTACCACTACAAAATATAAATAGCCTTTACTGACTATAGTGTAAATTTAGGACATTATTCTTGGCAGCCGAATCCAGAAGTATTGGCTACACTTAACTTTTTTTGGCTCATGGTATATCCTACGCTACTTAAAACAATGTGTCCCATTTTGCCCCATGGGGTGACCCATTTTGCCCCAGGAACTGGGCAAAATGGGACAAAACAGCATTTTACATAATTTAATTTTTGTGGAAATCCTAAAAGAGGGAATGCATTAAATTGTTATTAAACTGATGAAAGTGTATGCCCTTAACAGTTTTGTAACAAGTTTGTGGTTTTTAAGATTAAACCCCTCCAAATTATAGGGGTTCAAAGTAAGCGGGCCCATTTTGCCCTGCCTTCCCCTACATTTGACCCCGCCTTCCCCTACATTTGACCCCGCCTTCCCCTACATATATTGATAACATAGACACATAGACAGATGATGAGATGAATATATTTGGTACGGTTGTTAAAAGTCAGGAGTTTGTTGACATGTGCATACAATACATGACCAAGATGAGTTACAAATAATTTAACATGTTCCGATAAATTTAAAAGCATCTCCAGTTTTCGGCAAGCCAAATTGTTCTCAACTTATTATAGGAGCCTAGAAGACATCCTAAATTAATTTAACACCAATAATTGGATCACATAATTGTTATTTTGTTCTAATACCAAGTGGAACGTATCAAGTGCTTCCTTTAGCATTTGTTAGATTGGATTTCCTTCCCCCACTTTCCTCTTCTACTGATGTGGATAAGCGTCCAGGTGGTTTTGGTCAATTTTTTTCACGGAAATGTTTACTTCTTATTTTTCTGGTGCTAATGAAGCACAAATGCATAGCTCAAAGCAGTGTAACGAGGCCCTTTGCTTTCATGTTTACTGCAAGCTAACTGTTGTAACTAAATAGTGCGGTTATTACTTCAAAATATTTTAAGGCCTGGTTATTAACGGTATCTGAAAAATGTACTAGAATAAATCAGTCTGAAGTTAGACGAAATAATTCAATGGTCATAACTCTAGCTGAATGTGACATATGCTAAGTATACTACAATTATTACTACTACATAATAATAATAATGATAATAATAACTACTACGACAACTACTACTCAACAACTAACTAGAGAATTTTAGAAATTCTCCTCCTCCTCTTCCTCGTCCTCCTCTTCCTCGTCGTCGTCCTCCTCCTCCTCCTCCTCCTCTTCCTCCTCCTTAGTATTCCTCCTTAGTATTCCTCCTCAGTATTCCTCTCTCAGTACTCAGGCCTATGTTAGTACCACATCTTAGTGCTTTAGAATAAGCGAAACACATTACATGGTGTAACTATGTATAAAATGCAGCATATTAGTCTAAGCAATTGGAAGTCAGGTTTGGCTAATGGATGCTAGGCAAATGTTAGCAGATGATGGTTCTGCTTTTAACCCTACATGACACTCATGAGCTCAGAGGTATTACAAAAACCAGTGAATAACAACTAGTTGGCATTAACTACCATTCATCAGCTTCAGTTTTGAGTCATCTAACTCCTAACAGTCTTGGCAGGAGAATGTTAGTTACCCCTAAGGCCAGAAAGGTTGGGAAACTAGTATTTTGAATTTATATGAAATCTTACAAGGTGAGCCTTAATTCTTGAAAACTAATGTCCCTATTAAGGGCCCATTTATGACAAATGTTACCTTATTAGCTAACATGTCAGACTTGTATCCATCACTCTACGGTGCATTCACCTGTCAAACTTGAACGAACTAGTCTCTAGTTTATCCAAGGGCAATGACCTTGATAAAATGGCTATGCATGGGGGTCATTTTATAGGGTAGGTCTATCTAAAAATGCACGAAATATTTCTGAAGCAAACACTAGATCCACCTATCCATTTATTTAAAGCATGCTTTTAGTGAGGAATGCCAGCATCATGTGTAGCTTTCATCATGTGCAAATGTTTTGCAATTGTACATGGCAGTTTCCCAAGGGCTTGTGGAGTTCCAGCTTACTTTAGCAAGCTGAGCAGGTGAATGGTGAAAGATCCTTGGCTTATCATTGGCAATAGACACGGCCATGATGAAGTTCTGTTGAAACATGTGGTTGACACCTGGCCAACTTAAACAACCTCTAACCGGAAGCTGGTTAAGTGCCTTCTTGTATGGATAGTTTGTGGAGGAATTCGTTAATTTGTCTCTTGTGTGCTTCATTGACTGTCCATTAAACCTCAATACAATGATCTACGATGTATGCAGTATAAAGGCCACCTTGGTTGATAATCTCTCCTATCGGTCCCAGTTTTTCTAATTACATTGAAACAGATATAATACAGGTCCTGCGTTAACTACTTTCGATCCCAACTGGTTGCTTTAATTGAGGATTCCTGAGCTGCTCAGGTTTGGACTACCAATGCAAGCAGCTGTACAAAGACCCCTGTATGCGTGAATATGTACATATAGCATCTCAGCATGACGTTTTCCTCCCACTGAACCTAAATGAAGCCAAACCATCACCCATGCATCAGTCTCCCCCAGCAGCTGCCACCAGCAGGACTCTTAAACAACCCCGTTTGCCCCTTTGTAGTTACCCCAAAGCCAGACACTGTGTGCTTCTCCTTGTTCTTCGTGTTTATACTTAGGTACTTCACTCAGTGTTGTGGTCTGCTAGTGTTTACCTGAATTCTAGTTTTTTTTATCATTTCCCTTTTTGAACCTACGTGACTGACAATGTGGAAGAGGCCTTGGTTGGGTCTAGTTGCCAGATAGCAGGTCAATTGTTTTCTTGGCAAGTTCTGTACAAAATCTACCAGTGACCTTAATTGTGACGTTTATTACCATTTTGAAAGTACGAGTGGCTCCAGAAATTATTTTGTGGTCTTAATTTTGAGATCATTGATAGACTTGGTCAATATGCATATCAAACTGGGAACAAAATTTAACAGGGTTGCAACTTACCAGCCATTTTAAAAATCCTGTGGACTGAGTATTTGCTATCTTAAGAATCTTTTAGTTGGCATAAATCAAGCATTTTCTCCTCTATATTATCTTGCAGGTCTTGCTGGGCAAAGGTGATCAGCTATGGGGGAGGGTAGGTCAGCTGAAAGGGTTAGAACGGGAGACTGGCCAGAACCTTCACCCCCTGCCCAGGTCATCTACAAGATAGGTATCTATGGCTGGAGGAAGAGGTGCTTGTATCTTGTTATTCTAATGCTCATCACAATTGTCATCATTAACCTTGCTCTCACTATATGGATGCTGAAGGTCATGGACTTTTCTATTGTGAGTTTATTCATTTAATCATTATTTCTATTTCATTGCAAGGACAAGGACAACTGCTTATGAGAAGCTTAAAAAATTGTGAAGTGAACTAAAATTTGTAAAAGTATTGAGCCAAAATTAATTGATCAATGATAATTTGAAAAACAATGCGGACTACGGCTGTGGTCTCTTTTGTTGTGTACCTTGATGAACTTTTTTTTTAGTGTGTAAATGATAATGTAAAGTGTAATACAGAAGTGTCATATCGTTGGACTCTTTTACATTTTATGAACTGGATGGCTTTTGGAAACAGCTATTAGACTGATGTAATTTTCAAAGTGACCAATGTACTCTATGCTGACATATTGTCTTTCAGCATGGCATGGGGAAATTACGAATAACAGAAGATGGAGTGAGAGTCGAGGGTGACACAGAATTCCTGAAAGCTCTTTATGCTTCAAATATACGTTCCAAACCAGTATGTATTTAATTAAATGTACTCCTTATTTTCAAATATGTTTCCCACACCAGTACTTATGTGCTGTTTGTACTTAAAATATACATTCCACACCAGTATGTATTTCAGTCATGCTCATTAATTTCAAATATATTGTTCAATTTATGTTCCAAAAAAGTACATATTTCATTCAATGTGCTTATAGGCGCAATTTAAATGTGCCCCTTGCTCGATGTTCTTTCCAAAATATTATTTTAGATTTTTGAAAATGCGCCTTACATTCAGATATAACTTGAAATCTAGTACATAATATTATTCTATTTAATGTGCTGTATAAAGTACTATGTGTACTTTTTATTTTTCGTTGTATATTATGGCTGTTCTAACATCATCATACTACTTTTGTATATCAGGAAAATGGATTACATATAGAATCTGCGAGAAATATCACATTACGAGCAAGAAATAGAAGAAATAAAGTCACTAATGCATTAGTAATAGGTGAGTAATGAGTTATCCTGGGGATATTTTATTTTATTTTTTATATCCAGCCTATGTTGCCACAAATCGATTGTTGATTTTCCCTATCGGTCATAGTTATCTCTGCCTGGAGTTTGAACATGAACCTGGGGATCTTAGATACTCTAATTGTGTTATTCTTTACATCCTAAAGGTGATGGAAAAATTGTATCACAAGCCAGTCTCTTCGAACTTAGAGGAAAACATGGCAATGTGGTCTTCTCTGCTAATGATAAAGAAGTATACATCGGTGCAGAGAAGCTCTCAGTCTCTGGTACAGTATTCCTCAGAAATCTTTTTTTCTTGTTTTAATATTATTAGGATTTTTTTTTTTTTTTGTCATCATTCTTTCTCATGCAAGACTATCATCATATTTGTTGGGGCATATTTTGCCCAGTCGAAAGTTTCTTCTGGCAACCATTACTCTTCCTTTATTCCTTCATTCCCTTAAGGAGGTCAAACGTCAATTTATTGTTCTTCTAAACTGTTGAATGTATCTTTCATTTGGTTTGATTTTTTTTTTTTACTTTTATGATAAGTATTGATATTATGGCTTTATTTCAGGTGATGCAGGAGCAACATTTTCAAAATCTGTGCAAACCCCTCTGGTCAAGCCCAAGGACCTATCCCCTCTTAGGTGGGTAAAAGCCTTAATAAAAGGATTTCTTTTAAGGCAGACCATATTTTGATCGCTTTTGATATACTGGCAATTCAAACTTAGTGTGACTCTTCGGTGTTTTGAATTATTTTTCAGGCTGGAGTCTCCCACAAAAGGAGTTTATATTTCTGCCCCTAAAAAAGTCAGCCTGAGAGCTCCAATGGGTGACATTCATTTAGAAAGTGTTGGAGACATTAAACTACATTCTATAAAAGGAGCTGTGAGTCTTGATAGCTTTGTATAACTTATTATATATTATATGACCTTAAAATGTATTGCTATCAACAAATGTATACAAAAATATGAAATTCTATCACTGGGTTTCTGTCAAACCATAAATTAGACATCCCTGATTGTTTACTAATGTAAATGTTCCATAACTTGCAACTATCAACTGATTATCGTAAAGAAAACGCATATAATAGACAGCCAATGAAATATATGCAATGTTACATGACACTACCTTAAAAGCTGAATCACTTCGTTACATTTTGAATTTGCATCAAATTTTGATAGTAAAAGTGAGCAATATGAATAATTACTGCTATTTCACGAACCACGTACACACAGTTTCATTTCAATTCAGCCTATCTGACTTACTTCATGTTTTATCGTCATTCACTTACTTCAATAGACGTGTTAAACAGATTAGATGTCTGGTTCCACTTGAGTGAGCAGCTTAATGTTGATCAATTATCTCAACTGATTTGCCTGCGTATCAAACTGGATATGAGCAAAAATTAGCAAAGAAAGCCCTGTGTAAAGCCCCCTTCACACATAGCCGGATCAGACGCCGGAGTGTCCCGGAGTAAAATTTCTTTCACTCCGGGGTTGTCCGGGAATGAAGAGCTGAAAATGCCAAATAAGAAATGTTTGGCAGTGTGTACATGATGGCAATACGGTGTCATCAATGAGCAACAGGGAGAGGTCCCCGGTTGTTGCCTGAGTTAACACGACTGTCCCGGAAGAGCGGGGAGTAAACCGGATTTTACACGGTGCCTTTCGCAGATATAACCGGTCTTTACACCGTGTTCATTCGTGTGGAACCGTGTTGGTCCTTGTACTCTCCGGCGTACATGGTGGTGAAATTTTCATGCCCGGTTGACGCCGGACTTAGCCGGAGATAACACGAAGTATGCCAGAGTCAATACGGAGATTCCCGGAGATCAGCGGAGTCTACTGGGAGTCTACACGGATTAAATTACTCCTGGACCTCCGGCATGAAAAATTAAACATGTTTAATTTTTCCCTCAGAGGCCCATATGGTGGTCCCGGATCGCCCCTGACAATGCCGGAAATAAACACGAGGTCTACACGGTATTACCCAGAGTATGCCGGAGTGATACTCTAGGATGCTCCGGCGTCTGATCCGGCTATGTGTGAAGGGAACTTAAGTGGTTAGTGAAATGGCAGTAAGGCAATTTATTCAGATAAAAGCCGCATTGGCTCCATGCTGGCTCAGCTGCCTCAGCATCAGGACAATGATAGCAATGACCAGCCCAGTGTTGGCCTAATTTGGTAAACTCTATAGGGACTTTTGTAGTTTCGAATGCCTGAGATACATTTATTATATTGTTACCATTTCAGCTGCACATAAATGCAAAGAACATCACTTTGAAAAATCTCTACGTCAGCCGACCTCAGTTTAATGGACAACCATATCCGGAAGTTTATCAGTTGTGCGTTTGCGGCAGAGGAAATGGCAGAATGTTCTTGTCGCCAGCGAGAGGAAGTTGTCAAGCGACTAATGATGTTTGCACTTAGGAAAATAGCATGGACAAAACTGTGAACTATGTATAGACTATATTAGCACAGTTAGTTGTATGATTCAGGACTATTAGGTGTGCATTCTGTGAATTTAAGTATGGAGAATTTTAAATGGCTTCAATAAATTGGATATTTTTCTAGCATTCCTAACCACTGCCTTTCTCATTTATTTTAGAATCAAGACAGATCCTCTACTTTACATATTACATCATATTATAAAACTATATGTATTGAAGTATAATATTATTATATTGCATATACAGTTTATGTTATGTTAAATCTTAATGTCACTATATCATTATCCTATATAACTATTTCTCAAACTTCTTTTTTCAATCCACCTATACAGAATGTAGTATAAAATAAGTTGTCTCAAATAGTTCATTCAAATAACTCGTGTCTTAGTGGCATATGTTGTTTCACAGTAACAAGACCTAAAAATATTTGTTCCTAATTCTAATCTAATCAAGGGCCATGTTCACTAGAAATCAGGGATATGATGCCCAAAAGCAAAATCCTTATTTTTATTCCACTCAAGAAATAGTCAAGGGGTGAACGGAAATGGAGCACACCGTTGTTCCTGATATTTACAGTTTTCTTTCAAGTTTCTTTGGCTTATAAAGGGTATGAATAATGTTTGAGCTTACCCAGACAATATGCCACAATGGCTCAATTAATATAGGGCTCAAGGTTAGCACAGCATAGGCTGGATGTTGGGCAACAAAGAGTTTTGCTCATAATGCGATAATCCCACTGTTATTAAAAAACAATTTCTAAGGCTATTAATTTATGTGTTTGCTAGAAAATTCAGAATGCACAAGAAAATTATAAACGTCTCATCACACACAGTCAGGATCTGAACTGGCGATTAAAGTGGAAGCAACAATATGTTAACATGCCATCATGGCAGTCAGACCATGTCACCAGCAGCCATGGTAATTCATGATTTACTTAATGCTTGCTTAACAATGCGGACCAATTAATGGAGATACATAATACAAGACAGTGCCAATTCAACATCTAAAGTGAAAGACGTCCAACTGAGACTTAGCTCATCACTTCCAGATTGCCAATCTGATTTTGAACCAAGGTCTTCAGAGAAGAAATGTTCATACTTCAAAAACTCTATTGTCACTGTTGGCTTAGCATTTTCTGTAGTTTTTCCTCACTTGTAACCAAGTTTGCTTCTCTACTCCCTCTTACACCAACTGTCTGAAGAAAATTGAATTACTGTCCACGTGTAAAACACCAGGTTTAAAGCTTACAGCATCTAACAGAAGTGAGTAATAAATAGGCAGTGGCCCAAGAAGTTGAATCTCCTGCCCATTAAAAGGAACTCTCCTCAGCAGAATTTATCTATAGAGTTATTTACTCAATTAAATGTTTTTATTTTATTCCCACATAAAAGCCAGTTTTGTTATCTACAATTAGAGACTTCTCCCGTGAAAATCAAACCATTTTTGGTCGAGAATTTAAAAAACAGAGGAGGCCGTTTAGGTAAGGGGCCGTTTTAGTGGAGGCCGTTCCGGTAATAGGCCGTTTTGACTGCACACCGAGATATGGTTATAAGAAAATATAGATTACTAGTTTAAGAATTTTTACACATTGCCATTATAAAAACTCACAAATACCCCCCACAATCAAATTATGCTAAGATGAAAGGAAAACTTCTGGCCAACAAAATAATATAACCTACATTCACGGCTAGCTGTGGCATGTCTACTAAATATTAAGATAAACAACACACACTTTAGTATTAACACAGCAAATACTTAAGCTTTAAGTGTATTATCCATAATACCTAAAAATCATACGAGTTCAGTGTATGTTTTTTAGTGCTTTCCTGCTCAGAATAACCAAATTATCTACATGATGCAATGCAAATAAATGTGCTTGAAAACTGATAAATGTATTTCATATATATTGTTGCACAATCGCCCCCCCCCCCCCAAATTAGGGCGGGTCCTTTGATCATTAGGCTTTTGGTGAGACAGTGATTCTACCTTTGATGTACCTCAGTGTTCCCTCCTGCTCTAATTTCTCCAATGTCTGTCACACTAGCAGTCTATTTGTCTAACTTTAACTATCTTCTTACTAAGCTCAGCCAGCCTGTATGGTCTTCAATATTTTGAGTACTTTTGCTGCCTGACATTCTTCCTGTCTATCTGTCACGCAGTTTGACTGTCTGTTGGCTGACATGCTGTCTGTGACATGCTGTCTGTAGTATAGTATTACGATCCAGGGGTACACAACTACCTCGCCTACTAGTTAGCTTACTGTTGGAGAGCAGGAAAGTTGCACACAAGAGTTGCAAGAATACAATTTTTTTTTTTGTCTTTTATGTTAATTGGTGTCTGCTAATAGCTGGTGCCATTCTGTTGACATTTTCAGAAAAAAAGTATTTTACTCAGATTTGGCCACTTAATATTATCTATAGCTCTGGGGGTTTAGCAAATTCATGTAAGGTTTTCCTTGTAGATTGAGGATTGGATGGAAGCAACTGTTGCTGAACACAGCGATGTTGCTGAACTTGTGATCATTGGATATTCTTACAATCTCCATTATATTTATGCATTGCGGGTAAGGCGGTATATTATCATTCTTCTGTTTTCCCTTGGATATTGCTATAATTATAATAAATTTATTCTCTTGATCTAAATACCAAGCAAACTGATTATCCTAATTAAATGCCAAATCGGCTGATGACATTATTCCATTAACCCAATTTGGCATGGAATCATCTTCAACATATCCAGAGCAGAACTTCGAATCTAGATTGGTTGATACATTCTGAATTTTCAGGTATCTTCAGATCTGGCTTCACAGAAACCAGTTATTTGGTTGGATGCTGGAATCCATGGTCGTGAATGGATAGCTCCGGCTACTATGGTCTTCATCATTAACAAGGTAATTCATGAATGTAGTACACTAGAAATTATTCTAATTTACATAAAGTAATTTATTAGGATCATTTATTGAATATCTCACAAAATGATGGAGCAACTACCTATACACAAAAGGATTCTTGCAATGGATTCAAGGGGGGGGGGGGGGGTTGGGTGGGTGGCGGATATGTATCACCCACTTTTTGGGAAGGGGGGGGGGGGGGGGGTTATGATCAATGCAATGAAATTGACAAATGACAATTACACCTTTTTTTTTACACACTTTTGTTTGGAATTTTTGTGCTTCGTTGAACAGTTTTACTCTTCATATCACATCAGTATAAGTTTATCTGTAAAAAAATTTTGGCATCCATGAATTACCAATGACGAGTGTCCGCATATAAGCTGCCACCACTTGTACACGCGAGGGAAAGTCATGGTGAGACAAGAAAAATCGACTCAATATTTCATAAATACCCATAATTCACTAAGTAAAACAACGATATGAGCAAAACAGGACTACATGGATGAAATATCATCAAATTAAGTGTCTAACCAATCAGGAAACCAATGTTTTTCCTTCTTATTTCCCCACTGAGTAGCATCACTTTTTTTTTTTTAAATCATTGGCGCCCTGATTCTACTTGATGTAGAATGCATGAAACGCCACATGCCACACACAAAAAGAATATTATTAGACTCCCATGAAGCACTTATCAAATTTAAATTGTTTTAATTTTGTTGTACTAGTTTTTTAGTGACTGCCAGAGTGACGAAGTCCTTAGCAGAGTACTTCATGCCTGTGTATAATGTCGATGGTTACATGTACAGTTGGATAGAAGAAGATGTAAGTTTAAATTGCTCAGCAAATTGATAACAGCATGCAACCGTTTTGCTAAGCAAATTACTAAGTTGGTAATCCAATAATACAAAAATATTGACAATGAGATTTATCTTATTTCACCAGGGTGTTTTTCCAAATTGATTATGGCGAAAGACAGTTCTTTTTTGTTCCTGATAATAATGCGGTAGCGCAGGGCCTATTCAGGCGCGGGGCCCAATGCAGCCACCTCGCTCGTGTTGCCCTTTCCCGAGCTACTGAGCTGTTAACTTAAGCACCGTTTTTTATTATCGGTTAAGGCCCCTCCACACTTAGCCGGATTAGACAACGGAGTGTCCCGGAGTAATATTTCTTTCACTCCGGGGGGTTCCGGGATCAAAGAGCTGAAAATATCAACAAATAATAAATGTTTGGCAGAGTGTGCACAAGGGCAATACGGTGGCAACAAGGAGCAACACGACTGTCCCGGCGGAGTCTACTGGGCGTCTACACGGATCAACACGGATTAAATACTCCGGGACCTCCGGCATGAAAAATTGAACATGTTTAATTTTTTTCCCCGGAGTCCCAAGGTGCTCCTGGATCGCCCCGGACAATGACGGAAATAAACACGAGGTCTACACGCTATTACCGGAGTTTGCCGGAGCTATACTCCGGGACGCTCCGATGTCTAATCCGGCTAAGTGTGAAGGCGCTTTTATTCATTGTGGACGTTTAAATTACAGTTACGCTGCCAATGTATCAAGTTTTTTTTTTATCTGACTGCAGATGGAAATTTCCGCCCGAGGAGCAAGTTGAGTCAAAGAACCGATGTGACAGCCTTATCAACAATGTAGTAATTGAGCAGTCAGGCCCCTTTACCAAGGATTTCAAACTTGAACTAACTTGACAGTGAAGCAATGCTTGAAAATATGTATCGTTTGCTGGGTGGCACACTTCTACCTGCAAATGTGTTGCCAATGTTATACATCACCTAGTCTGCAATCTACAGCCAATGCTCATGATTGCAAGAATTGTTTACTGTAATAAGTAATTATTAATATTAACCTCATCCAACAAATGTCAAAACTGGTTTGATTGATTAACGGTTGCAACCATTCATACTTAGATATTATTACCTTTAGCAGTGTTTAGGATAACTGTCATTATGGTAATAACCCCTATTTTATCATTCATAATTTTCCAGGTGAAAATTCAGGGTCCAGCGTTGACTACATGTATGATGTCGTGGGAGTGAAGTACGCTTTTGCTGTTGGGCTGAGAGACAAAGGCTTTTTTAGTTACCTTCTTCCAGGAAATCAAATAGTTCCAACTGGAGAGGAGAATTTCCCTTTTGTGCATCAAGTTGTTGCAGATTTCTTAGATTCGAAGGCTAAGGCCAAGCACTTAGCTTAAAAAATTGATTAAATAATACATTTTAAAATCTATTTACTTGCTTCAATGTTCAATTGCTCTATCCACTGGCTTTCCTGATTATCACTATTCCCACTCGAAAATTACAAAAATAACTGTCCACATAAGTTGCAAATGTAGATAATGCTGCAGACAAAAAGTCCACAGCAAATGTGACACATCTATTTATGCATTTAAAAACCACTGCATTTACACCAAGTTGGCTATGAAGACAACTCATCAGCTCAAGTCAGTAATAATTTTTGAAGTTCAATCAAAACATTATTCATGTTTAGTGTGACTATATAGGGAGCTGTCTCTGCGCTCAAAGATCACAAGTGAAACGCATCTCCTCAACAGTGGCTAGAGTTTGTTTTACACACAAGTACTCTAAGAAATTTATAACTTATAGCATTTAAGTATGTCAAATAAGAACAACTATCGATTTAAAATTGCATGTGGGATTTATTCAACATTTAATACAAAAATAACATTTTAAATATATTTCCACATGCCACATTTACACAACATGCACAACATGGAATTGGTTTTTCCATGGAAATTCAGAACATCATACTTATGTAAATCTCCCTTTTTTTTTTTCTTTTTTTTATGACATCTGTCCTTTTTTATTTTTCGAACTCACGAGCACAAACCTTTTTTTCTTAATAGATTAACATACCTAGATGCCGCAAACTTACAAGACAGACATATAACAAGCTACAAATCAAATTCATGTGAACAACTAACTTTTACATAAATCTCATTTATGCTGCAACTGAAACATTTTATGTTTATCAAAGCAGTTAGTGCCAGCTACACAATTTACATCCATAATTAACAAAAAACATGCTCAGCACATAAAATTCTTCGTAAAAGTCTTCTCAAGAAGAGATATATATTTTTCCAAACTGCAGGATTTATATAAATACAACTTTAAACTTTTCTTAACAGCTATTGTATTCTCAATATTATTGTCACTCCATTTTTATTAATTTTGACCTAACATATTTGATAATTTACAAGCTCTGGAGATCATTACCGAGTGAAAACAGAGACTTGGTGACATAAGGTTTCAAATTTTTTTAACCTTATTTTTTTTTGTGTACCATAGCTTAGCGTCTAAATGCGATAAGCTTCTAACAGGTCCCAGATTGCAATCAATAAATTATGGTATATTGTATTTCCCCAACTGATGTAATTCTCGCCCATTTATCACAGCCAGCTTTAATGGCTGCCTGAAAGTTTCTACATCTCTTGCCTTACATATAAGCGATCGTCAGTGTTCACATGCTTAAATTTAAAGCAAGGGGCCATCCTTTGAAATACTTTTATTGCTAATTGTAAAATTGACCTGTTATGGACCTGAAAAATTTAAGAAATATATATATACTTTACAATAAGCTTTGTTCTTGACATAATGTCACAAATATTGGTTTGTCCAGCTATTTTTGCTGGTATGGATGGGTTACCCATTGTGAAAAATAATTTCCTAAGTCCAGCCAGTTAAAAATGCTTACACATTAACTAATGAACTGCTGTGTATTCACAATTCTGCCAAGTGAATGAGTATTTCATTTTGTATTGATGTATAGTATTTATAAACTATAAACCCCTCATAGCCAACATTTATACATTGGCAAACACTACGTACAATTCTATCAAATTAGTTATAGTGCTACTAAAATTGTATTACAATTTATAGTATCATGCTGCAATGACACCAACAATATGAGGCAAAAATGCCAACAATTACGATCATACAAATCTGAGTACAAGTATTGACAAAATTATGACCACACCGTTTATGCTTGAGCTATATCATCCAGTCATGAGAGCACTGAACACTGTCTCTATTTAATCTATAGATGAACTCTACAAAATCAATAAAGTTTCTTCGTTTCTTGCTCAGAATGACTTAAAATCGAATAGGAGCTTAATACATATCAGTTATAATATGCTGACTTCAGGGTTTCACAACCATTACAAAATTGAGAAATATCTCAGATATTCGAACACTTGCGGCCAGCAAATTTAAAGTGTTGGCAGTTTGTGGAATTTTATACTAGTTATGCTGGTCTATGATGGAACACAATAGGTAATACAAATTATGTGTGTGAAAACAAATGACAGAACTGTATACATTTGACACACTAATGCCAAAGTCCAAAAGTTACTGGGAAAAAAAAAGCATTGTATCCTTTAAAGGAAGTCTTGCACATAAGCTTCCCTAACAAATTAACTTATTAAGTCCATCAACATATGAAAGCATATCCAAGGTCTAATGCAGTGACATTTCTTGCATTACTCTAGGACTGGCCCTAATCGCAAAATTACACTATCCACACTATTACTGAAATGCAGTCTTTTTTTTTTATCTGGGCCCTTCTTGAAGTATACCTACATACAATATATTTCCTAGGAAATTCACCTGACCCTAAAAGGATCCATGTTTTCATTTGGTGGAGGAGTTAATGGCTGGGTGCCCCGGTCTGTGACAGACACAGGATATCGGAGGCCACCCTTTATTTCTTGTTCAGGCACTGCAGCAGCAGCGCCCTCTAACTGATTGTCATATCCTCCATTTAACCCATCCTGGGATTCACTAATTTGTACCACAATTGGTATATGAGCAGCAGCAACCGCAGCAGCAGCTGCAGCAGCCGCAGCATCATCAACAACAAGTTCTTCAGTATCTGAATCATCTTCTGCTATTCCACCAACAGGTGGATGTTTACGACGATAGTTGAAACGCTGTTCCGTACCCCCATCCTCACCATCATCTCCATCATCATACCTCGGTGGTGACTGATCACAATCCATCCAGCCTTTGATTATTCCCACTAAGTAGTTCCGGGCAGCAACCATTTCAGTATTATGCAGGATAGCCAATAGATCTCGAACGTGAGTCTCCTGTTCACACATCCACTGGACTATGATCTTTCCTTCCCGCCAGCATTTGAACACATCATAGGTAATCTGCAATTCAATTTTACCAGGTGCAAGTTACAGTGCCAAATAAAAGAAATAAATCAATAAATGCACTAATGCTTTTCTTTACATGGCACATTTTGCAAAACCTTGAAGGCTTCACAGTCCTGACTTTTTAAGACCAAAAATTACGACCATGAATTTTACCATGGATGAACCAAATACATCTTTCACCGTAACAACAGTCCAAGAATTTCAAATTCTTTATGTTCTATTATTTTATTATAGGCCTATACCTATGTAGCATTTATGAATAAATCAGGGATATTAAATTATAGAAGTTACAATCATATTTTACAAAATGTTAATTCTCATAAGTCATACTGAGGAACTAAATTTAGCCAAATGATGACATGTTTATTGGTCGTCTTATTCTTCTTCTGAGTAAATCCAGCTTCTGGAATAATAATTCTGTATCTGTAGTAACTTAACTTAGACCAATACAGTTCTGCTGCTGATTGCCCCTCAAGATGCACTTACTAAGTTAATAAAGCTTCCACAGCGGTATACTTGCTACGAATATATTCGTATAAATTAGATCTATTAGAGGATGTCCATAACATTTCTGTACTCCCAAGTATTTACGAAGATAATACCAGAAAACAGTGATAGAAGGGGCAAGTAGAAACCGACGGCCGGGAAGGTGGGCCACATTGGCGTGGCTGGCGGAACTCGCCCTAGGCCGAATTGACTATCATTCATTGCTTCCAGCAAGGAAGATGATGGCACGATCAAGTGCGATTATTACAATAAATCGGCGATGACATTGCATGAGAAAAGGAGGTTCAGGTTAGTGCTTTGGTTTACGTTAGGCGAGTTTGGTTGCAAATTATGGCGTGTTATTCGTTCTACAATCAACGGCGGGAAAAGATATTCAAATGAGTGAAAACGACAGTAAATACGGAGTGTGCTCGCACACTCGTAAAAAAAAATAGTATATACTTCAACTGGTATTTTGAGATCACAACACGAAAATCTGAAAAAACCTTTTTAGGAGATTATTGCTAAGTTACAATATCTTGTTCAGAGATCAGTACTTACTCTGAGACTCTCTGCGACTTGGTGAAAATGAGGTGCTCCTGATATCGGAGGATCTGATGGGGTCAACTTCAGTCCAAGTGTGATCTTCTCTCGCTCTGTTAGGTTTACTACCTTTCTTCCTGCAACAAAGACAACCAATGACACAATGAATGTACAAATAATAAGACTGGTCCTGGCTACAAATTGTATAATGAGAAGCAATTGAATAGAAGTAAAATTATTGCAAGAATTGGCTTACCGCCACAATGAGCCAAGGCCACTGTATACTCTTGTGTCTCCGCAGCTTGATCCGGAGATTCCTATGAAAATCAAAGACAAACTGTTATGGGCAGGTAAACAATCATCTTGCACTAGTACATTAACGGTAATAAAAACCTTATCATACTAAAACACCAAGGCATTTTAAGAAACACCTCACCTGTAAACCATTCCTTTGCTTTGGTCGAGCTCCATTGTGAGGATGAGTCTTCACCACAGTTTCGCGCACATCAGGAGCTGGAGGAGGACAACCCACATTCCTAACATCACCAAGAAAAGCAAACGTTGGAGGATGCTGAGCTGCAGAGGCCTGAGCAATGTTTCCGCTGCTTCCTGAAGAGCTACCAAATTCAGAAAAAACCATGTTGCTGGGATTTCTGGGCTGGACGTGAGGTATATCTTGGACTAAAGCTGTTGACGCTTCACTTGGACTGATGGATGGCATGATCAGTGAATCTAATGCACTCATGGTGTAGTAGCCACTATTGGGTGCTGAGAAAGGCTGTGGAGGTGACGCACAAGTGCTGAGAGAGTCACTGCTGCAATAAGTATGAGGGTCAGGTTGTCTGTCATCACTTTCATGGCCATCCGAACCAGGCTGGTTGCCAGAAGGATGCTGCGAAGCTTGCGAAGCTTGCGAAACCTGAGATTCCAGATCATCATCTTCCAGCTGATACTGAGGTTCCGCAGTATCAGTACCAACAGCCTGCTGGAATGAATCACTCTGGATGTATGTGCATGGTGTGTATGCGCCAGTGTCGTTTAGGGGTATCATACTTGTGTGATTGGCACCATTTGAATTTCTATCATTTGACCTATTCCTCCCTGATGACCGTTTGACTCTCCTGGAGAAAGGATAGCAACATTATCAGAACAATGAAGCACACTACACAATAACTGATACATAAAAACAAATAATGCCTGATCTTGTTACAGACAGACAGCTAGATAGACAAACGGACAGATAAATATTTTAACTACAATAAGGGGGTCACTGCAGACCCAAGTGCTATATGCATTGTCATGATAAAAATACCTAGTACAATACCTAGCTAGTAACATACAAGGCAGGTACTGTTCTGCACAAAGAACTTTATGCAAATGTTTATATTAACAACTTCCTAATATGATATTTTAAAGTAACTTCGTTTCATGAATAGTTTGCCTATACTATCTAATAGCAAAATTAAAATTTAGATAGCACAAATCAATGCATATTTACATCAGTTGAGCATTATCATATGATTATAAGCCTACAAGTTTATTGCAGCAGAAACCTCACCTGTTTTTGCACAAACAAGCTCCAAGTATCGCCACCATAAGTAGAAGAAGGCCACAAACGATGCCCAAGACTATAACAGTCCTCTTCAGTTGTACCTTTTCTTCTTCTTCTTTAGCCTTGGCCAGAGCCTCCATCTTCTTTTCTTCTTCTTCTTTAGCCTTGGCCAGAGCCTCCACCTTCTTTTCTTCTTCTTCTTTAGCCTTGGCCACAGCCTCCGCCTTCTGTTTTCTTAACCAAGCCACACACACTTCACTTGTTGACTGATCAGTGCACTTCTTGCAAGGCATACGAAGAAAACTGGAAGGATCCTCTTCGAACCTACAATATAGTGCAATTTCAGTGAAAAAGGTAGCCTTTTAAGATTAACTTATGAACGTCAAAATATCTGCCATCTTAACCCATGTCATTTACCACAAAGGTATTGACCTGAGCTTTAACATACTACAAATTGCAGTTCACACCCGGGCATGTCAAATAGTGATAGTGGCATGGAAAAGATCCCTGCACATGTTCAATAATTGTAATTAAACCTAGTTCATGAGTTGAACACAAAATATAACTTTTATTACCTCTAACTCCCACCAACAATAACCAACTTCTCAATTATAGGTCATTAACGTTCAATTAATCTTTGAGTCTAGATACCTATAAGGCAATTTAAATTAACTATACATTAAATTAACTATACATTATGAACGAAATTCTCAGTGCACACCACAGTACCGCATCACATTGTATTGACTGACAGTGTTCCAGAACTGGTACTGATTTGGTATTGGCAGAACAACACAGTATAAAGCATTATAAGACATTCACCAACAGTGCCCTGCTAAAGAATGGAACCAAACCAGTCTGAGAAGTTGATAAGGAAGGCAATTTAAATTAATCCAAAGATGACAAAGAAGGACCAACAAGATATCACTTCAATAATAAAAAACTTCAGTGGAAACTCACCCTGGAAGGCATTTCCCACACTTGGCATTAATTTCAGGTCTACATTTGAACTCGAACGTCTTCTTGTACCTATTTTCACAGTCAAGACAAGTCTTGCAACGGGGTACATCATCCTGAGCATCTCTGAATTTGCCAGGTGGACACGGTTCACACGTGATGTTACCACCTCTTCCATACCCACAGTCCTGTCAAATTAACAAAATACATTACATTTATGTCCACAAACAGTGTTCAAGACTCGTCAATTTTAGTACTGGTCCACATGGACCAGCAAGTCCAACAAGGTGTTGGTCCGTTCACATTGTTACTGGTCCATAACTAAGCGCAACCCCTAGTACTGAGTACTTCTGGCACACAGGTTTATCATGTTTGTTTATGAGTGGAGCAGTGGTCCATGTCAACCATGCTCATAATACTCAAGATTATTAACTTTAAAAATTGGCAGGAATGATATTTTTTTATCAAAATCTACAGGAAGGGATTATAATTATTCATCAAAAGTACCCATGTTACCACAAACTACTTTTCCAGTAAAATGCTACCTCCTGCCCATACAGCAATTACTTTAAAATAATGTATGTGGTACATGTATGAATATAAATATAAAATGTAATATTATTCATATTTACTAAAGCAGGAATTCACATAAAAATCACAAAATTAAAGTGGAATAGATCTATCTGAAGCTATTGTTGAAAGACTTAGCAGCCTTTGAGCAGTCAATTGCACTTAGGTCTAAAGCATGGGGGACTTGACACTTCCATTGAACTGTTGAAGATGCCACAGAGTCAATTGCAATCTGTGTGCTCCACTTCTATGGATTATGTCTTTGACCAATATTGCAATCAAACAATTCACATAACTGACAGATTGGAGGCAAAATAAAGCCCATTTAGCTAATTGGCTACTCGCTCACACGGACCAGTGCTATCCTTCTCCTGCTCGCCGTGCGCCGTAAAAGTCGGGTCGGGCGAGCGTCTAATTTGAACACTGTCCACAAAACAGTGAACCACACACTAATCAGTGTTAAATATAATGTTTAAACAGAATCATATCGAATTTTCATGATGTCTACAACCCTAATTTTTTCAGCATTGTCTGAAGTACATTTATGTCAAGTTTCATGCTTGTATCATCGTTAGCACTATATTGATGGAATTTGGCTCTTGCCGCCACACTAATAGAGCAACACTACAGAAAAAGCCCATAATACATCACCTTGGGAACCAACATACATCTACAAGCTTTTAATTTGGAAACAAAAATTAACCCAATGGATTCCATACCTTATCTTATTCATCATTACTTATGCCTCTTGACAGCTGATAATATAACTTGACAGCCAACTAAACTTCAGACTGACGGGTGCATGAGAGACAATGCAACAAGGTATGGTTGCAAACTATTCAATTGCAGGGTATCTGCTAAGCTTGATGACAAACAATAGTGCAGATACTCTAAATGCACAAATTCATGATGTGAGCAGCATTAATACTAAATAGGTGCACCACATGATTTTAGAACACAAAGTTAGACTTACAATTAATTCAACTCATTTTCATTTCTGGTTGATGATCCAACCACATTCAAGTCTTATACCTTGTCATCTGGGTAACGTTGACCTGGTGGACATATAGGGCATTTCTCGCAGGTATTATTTTCTGATAGCCATTCTGTCTCATCGCAAACGACCTCGGCGGAGATAATGACACCAACATTCTGTGAACACACATGAATAAAAACAGGATGTACAGTTCAGGGTATATACAGCATATGTATAGCTACAGTTACCTCATCCCGGTCTCCTGCAGAGGGACCTACATTTCATTATATCATCCTCACTGTTTTGTATGAAAGGGGTTGCTACCATAGAAGTGGGCTGCACCATCAATCATTTACATAGTGGTATTTTAGCAAATTCAAGCTAATTCCATGTATAAAACATTATACAGCACACTTCATGAGTTAAAGTTGTTATATTTAACATAATTGCAGATATATCATACTTACTAAAGACAAAAAGAGGCAAAGCTCTATGGCACCAAGAAAAGTCCTTTTCTGGTGCCCGGCCATATTCCATATCAATAAAAAAATTTGTCACGCCAACTCCTGAAAAGACACAAAAAAGATAACCCACTGCATGAGAATTAATTTTTCAATAAATTTTAATTTGTGGCTATAGATAAACTAACTTTCCCCCAGGCTACGGCCCTGCTACACGTGTTGCAATTTTGATTAAAATATATCAAATGACATTCAATACATCATTGAACTTAAATCGCAACTTAATAAATGAATACACAGATGAATACACAATATTCTTATATGTGGCACATACCGAACTCCGACCTAGTATAATCAACTTAATGCAGCAATTCCACACATAACCTCACAATTAAAACCACCCACTATTAGGCCTCCTCAATTAAAAAAATTTCATATTTAAATCAATAAAAAAATCTTGAGTAAATTGCATAATTAAGCTTAAGCAATTGCATAATGCAGCCCTGTGGCACCTCAATACTAAGACCACTGCAAGGATTCTTAAGATTGTATGAATGATGTGTGTAAAATAATAATTAAATCATGAATAATTATACACTAAATCATGTCCAAGAACTGAGTATCTCACTTCATCTGATATGAAGTTGTTTAAAACACTGACACTTCCTCATCATTCTTATGATAATATATATATATGAGTTATATATTTGAAGTAAACATGCCGAGCTCTTAGATGAAAGTAGCATCACAACAAAACTTCCAGGGTCTATGTAAGTAGGAGTTAAAAATAGAACTATCGCAAGGGCAGTTTAGTCTTTAAATAGAAAATGAAAAAAATAAAATAATGGGTGCCAGGTAGGAAGATCAACTAACTTGAAGATTTCTCATCCTCACCAAGCTAGGCCAAGTTACATCAGGTTACTGTTGGTAACTGTTCCACTTGGAAAAATTCAGTCATTCATGCAGAACTTTAGACTGCAGTATGAGTCATCAAACTAAATTTATATCTCTAAGTACTTCTCGAAAGCAGTCATGCATGCAGTTCTCAAGGACATTGTCAGATACAACAATTTTGTTTAATGCCCATGAAAAAATATGGTCTGATCTTGAATATAAACAATGATAAAAGGCCGGGCCCGTGGCAAGTATGCTATTATTTAATACTACACGACTAGCTTAGAAAGATGTGTTGAGCAGATTTGGTAATAACAGGTTAATTTATGCATGCAAAACTAGGGTGTTAAAATGGTAAAACAATAATTCATTGGTCTTTTAAGAAGACAATCAATGAACAGTGTATTACTTTGGAGAAATTAGACCTAACTTCTCCCAAGGTATTACTATAGATAACACCGTTCCATATGATATACGAAAGTACAGTGGAACCCCGCCATCAGAGCATTTCACCGTTTGAGCCCAACTCACAATTTAAATTCAGTTTTTGGACCCAATTCAGTCGAAGTCACCAAATTATTCTTTTACTTAACAATCTTTACGTATAATTTCATAAGACCACCCCATCATTTCTTAAGTGCAGCAAAAATTACCTTCATGTCAATGTACTAATGGGCCTATACAATTACATTTCGAGCAATGCCATACAGAACCATGTCAAATGCATACCAGTATATAGCAGCTATTCCATTACACTACAATACACTACAATTATACACTGCACTATACTACACTACAGTACAGTACATTCTACCTAAGCTACACTACACATATTACAATACATGACATACAGAAACACAACACTCCTCTACAGGCACTACTCAATACAGCACATTTTATTATATGTAATTAGTGTCGTGGCAGTATAAATATCAAGCAGCCAAAAAATGATTTTGATAACGCCAAAACCTTTCAGTAAGTTTCACACTTCTTTAATCGGAATCCGACTATATGAATTATATGCCAAGTCATATATATTATAATAACATTGCGTGATATCCTGCTAACAAGCTATAGAAATCACTGTAAAAAATATATATGTAAAATAAAAAATTTAAAAAATGGGGGACTGGCACAACATCCTTTTTAGAATGGAAAAAATATTCTCAGGAAATTTGTGGTGATGACTGACAGTAAAAAAAAGTCGTATTTCATTGATATAGCACTGCATTACCACTTTGTGTGGGTTTTTTTTCAAATAATCGATTATCGCATGCAAAAAGTGCCGATTAATCAATTGCAAAAAACTTAACGATTCCTAGCTCTAGTTCCTACCTTGAGAATTCTCTCCTGTAGAATGCAGAATGACCAATTAAGTGTACCAACGAACTTGGCTTTTCAACACTTTCCACAATAACCCTTGGTAACATAATTTCATGGATATATTAAAAGTATGAGTCACTCTTTTTCCAAAAACTGTTTGGAAACATTCTTTAAAGTTCTTCAAATAAAAAATATATCGAAGTGACAAAAATGTCACGTCAACCAGTTTAAGTAATAACTCCATTTCTGAATATAAAAAAAAAAGTTTCCAAAAACATTTATAACCTCCTTGGCGGATACAAGGACTTTTAGTTAAAAATTTAAATCTATATTACTACATAGTACTGGTAAAACTAATTCATCAAAACAACTCCTTAAACATAATATTACATTTAGTATTATAATTTATGAATTTGGTACTTGACTAACGCAACTGCTGGTTGTAAAATTAAGCTCTGGGAAAGAAGGGGAACCTTACTATATAAAATTATTTAATTTATATAAGGCTCATGAAACCCCAAAAAGATATCTCTACACTATTTTAGACATATTATTATTAGGTTCTGTACGCATGTAGGTGCAGTAGTGTGTGAATCCTGCTCTGGAAACAGACATTTTTATGTTTTTTTTTTTTCATTTTTCTCTAAATATTTTCAAACACAGCTGAGATATGTCAATGTGACTATCAAAATGCACAGGTAAGCTATATAGAGTAATAACACATAAAATGTTGTTTGGGTAAGTGCATTAATGCTAGAGTTCTTTTCATTATTATGTAATCAGCATGAAATTAATATCTAAATTAAGTTTGAAAAATGAAAATACTATAATTTAGATATGTTACTGATACAATTTCATTCACGTATAGTAAACAGTGTATTTTGTATGGAGGTTTGAAAATAAAGGGGAGATTTTAATTATATTATTAACATACAATTAAAAGTTGAAGATACACATGGAACGAGTATAAATGTATTCAACCAACCTCATTCCCTCAAGGAATATATATACAAGTGCAATTGCACTGAACATTTCAAATGACGTAATATTATTTATATATTACATGCAAATTCCCAATGCCACACTGAGATACCTAGTACATTAAATAGGACTATATACGCGTATGAGTCATCCTCCTGGTCCGGCCAGTCTGCACCAGTTAAAAAATATTTCTTTTTCAAAATCATTTTGATCATCAAAGGTTTCACCAGTCACGTAGGCCAGTGATGGTGATTAACTTGGGGGGAAGGGGGGGGGGGTGTAGTTTTTATGTTATGTCTCCATGTACATCATGATATATTTCAACCACAATTAACAAAGTAACTTCAGCGTGTTTACATAACAGGAAATCGTAGTCAAAGATCCTTGTTGACAAAAGGAGCACTCAGTATATCACTATCACAAAGCTACGGAGACAGTACTAAGGGAAAATTCTCTACAGATGACTTCTAGATAAGCAACAGATAAATCACACAGCGTTTACCAACATGTCCAGACATGTCCAATTGCACATGTTCAATGCAAGCATGAAAAAGGTTAAACATTCACCCTTAAAATTATTTTAATATAGGTTCATTTTAAAATACAGTTTTCATATAAGGCTTGTTATTTTATCCAGTTAACAAAACTGCAATTCATTATGTTTTTTAATTTAACTGTAACTTGGATACCCTCACCTTACTCAACTAAAATGTACCCAGCTGCTCTCGCTACTTGAATACATGTTTGAAAAATTTGATCCTTTTTCCATTTGTTCAGGTCACTAATTAAAATTTGGATGATTACTATCAACATTATCATATTATGTGAGTCGAATAAATATGTTTTCATGATATTATCCCAATAGTTTTTACCTGTCTCTAATCTAACCAACAAATTAAATCCATAATTATCTGAGTTTAATCATTCTTAAACATTATCAAATTTACAAAGTTTATCTACCATGGTATATACATATAAATGATATATGTCTGTTTTGATTTCATCACAGACACTAATTCGATATTATTCTATGATAAATTACCATATCATTCGACCTGTAGTTCCTTGAGTCAAGGAACTAGTAATACAACAAAAAATCTATGGTGGTCCTAGTTTGTGTGCCAACATCACCACTTTCCTGTAAACTCGTAATTCAAGGTCACAACCAACCATGAGTCAGCTCCACACATCTGAGCAACGTAAAAATTACAAAGTGGTACTGCACAATCAAAATGCTAAGAAAGCTAAATTTGTAAAATATTCAAATTACAAACAATAAATAATTTTAAAAAATTGCATTTTGTGCAACTACTTTTTTTCTTTCTTTTTTAACAAGTGATACAGTGTCATATATTTTCACATACCGGCACAATGTAATACTATACTGTACTGTACTTAATTATGTACTCCCTACTTAAGTAGCTAAACAAATATAGCTTTGCTATTCCAATGTAAAATAATGTCATGGATATGGAATCATAAGACTCATTATAATGTTAAGATACTCGTGTTGAAGACTGACGCAGACAGACCGATTTTTATTTATTTAGTTTTAAATGCCTAATATGTGATTTCATCAACATCATGTACGCATTATTACTCCGGACGGGGGCCAGTCAACTCGCCCAAAAATTTCTCGCCCATATTTAACTCGCCCTTGACATTGTTTTTCCCCCGTGTTTGTTGATTTGTTTCCAATTTATGTTTGTTGACTTTTTTTTTTACTAGTAATGTTCTAGGTTGCCACCAATAAAAGTTTTGGTATTGTGTTTTCGTTACGTTGATAGTTTTGATTTATTGCCGGGGCTGGCTATAAGAAGGGCAAGCGGTCCGCCATTAACACGTCACCGAAACGGCCTCCCCAGCCACGATGAAGGGAGTTACCTTCTGCAGCATTAATCCAGCTTAACTTTGTCATTTCTAGTCCGATTTTCAAAATTTTAAGTTCCTAGAAATTGCCGAAAACTCCTCTATCTATGTCGGATACTGCAGTTAACAATTACGTAATAAGCGCGATGTAACAATGTCCATATTTGGATAATAAAATATTTAATGTATAAAAATGTGTTTGTTTTCTTTCCAACTAATGAATATTCATAAATATGAAATGTATATGTTGCTAAAATGACCTGGAAATTTATATAGAAAATGTTTTTTTATCCAAATAAAGTAAGTTGTAGATCTAACTAAGCTCAGGACAATAATTCACTGACAATCACAAAAATAAGTTCTGACATTATTTTTATAATTATATTTATTGCAATCCTACAAGACATTCTCTGTCATTATACTACTTCAAAAGGTAGCATAATCTGTCATTATACTCCAAAAGGTGATTATTAATAAAAACCATATAACCTTAATTTGAAATTGTCAGTTCATTCAATGCACAAAACCTATTTATAATTCTGGATCTAGATATTACTATTAACTATACATAGGGCTCTACACCGGTTCGGTAATTATCGGTCACACCGGTAACAAGCAATCGATAAAAGAAACGGTATACGATGTGTGATTTTCGGTATCATATCGGTAAACCATAAAATATAGTTATTCTGTCCCTAAGATGCAAAATATAAACCAATTTCCTTTCAAAACGTAGCTAAGATCGTCGCGATTATCAGTGACAACCGCCATTTTGATTACTTTGTGTTGTGCACTGTGATTGGTCAAAATGAGTGGTCCCAAAATATAACAGCCAATCAGTGATTAGCTTGCTTGGAGCAGTATCAAGTCAAAACATCTGACAACCAAAACGTCTAAACCTGAAATGTCCAATTCCCTAAACGTCCTATTTGAATAATAAATTTGTTTTACTTATATATAGCTATGAATATGTATCGCCGATACGTATCGTGTATCGAATGAGTGTATCGATGATGCATATTGTATCGTTTGAATCAAACGATGCAGAGCCCTTACTATACATACATATATAGGGGGCCGTTTTAGTAATTTAGGCAATTAAACAACATGCATTATATCACATTTTTAGAAGTAGATTCTGCAAGTTCCCACTTTTTGACTGAACTGATATATATATATTTCAGGTACATCTGATTATTATTAATAATTAGTAAAAAAAATAAAGGTGATAGGTCAAGTCAAGTGCAATTCCCCCATAAATTAATATTCAGACATTGTTTATGTCTGGGCTATTTTTTCTTGTTACATTGTGTATTTTTGTTACCTTTTGGTTACATTATCACAAAAAAAGTTACAAAATATGTCACTCATTGACATTTTAGTAAAAACACTACAAAACACTATATTTATATCTAGGAAAAGACTAAAATATATCTATATTTTCAGCCGTTTATATGTACGCATACATGGGCGATGATGGCATTAACAAGTAAACATTATAAATATAAAAAAAATATATTAGGGGGGGGGCGAGTTGTGGACTATATTCATATCAAACTGCACACATTGCATGCAATTGCACGTAGATACACGGAGTTCAGATGCTCTTGCTCCGATCTTAATTGCCTATAGTATGCACTATGCAGTCAACTTCGTTGCACGCCCCGTAATGCAAAGGACTGTATATGTGTGAATTGATTTCACAAGCCTCTCTGATTTTGCCATTTGTATTACAAAGCATACCCGGCATCGACACGACCACAATGACAGAGACATCCAGACAAAATTTTGTTCGCGCGAAAACTTGATCTATCCATTTTTACAGGCAATATTGGATCACTCCAATGGATGCCAACCAGGCACCAAATACCCACAACTAAACTGCACAGTCATCATTGCATATTTACATGGTTTCACCGATTTTTTGATCCAAAACAAGAGACTGACTCACCCCAAGTACTCGTCCTTGTAAAGCCAAACGTTGCATCGACGATTGAGCGTATTGCGAAATCAGCCATACTGCTTCCCACAATGCAATGTTAATCGTCTGCCACCTGGCGGAAAGCTGTCACAGAATTTTCTAGATTCTGAATTGCCAGCACTCCATTCTTGCATATTTTTGCAAAAGTACAGTAATACAATGTATCAATCATATTTTATAAGCGCAATCGTGACCAGTGCACCAGATTTATGCCATAACAAGCGAATACAATCCACAATACATGAAGTGCCACGTCATCAAAATTGAATTCAATTTCGCTAGGTGGCGTGCAACAGGTGAAAGTGAAGAAAGTGGGTCAAGGTATTCACCCTCTTCCCGCCAGGTGGGTTTTTAAGTGAATGACTGTTAAGATGTTAATTGACTGTGTGACACGTACATTAAGGATAGAACATTCTTGATTTAACTATGAAATGATAGAGCTCTGAATATATATGAGTGCTTAATTTCCTCTTTAAGCCATCATGATGAGATTCGTCTGATCCTTATCCTGGCTATTGGCCGTTTTGGATAGTTGGCCGTCATGGGCAGTGGCCGTTATTCGTTGGCCGTTTTGACACTACTCCTCCGCCAGAACCCTGTAAACTCGGGGTCGAATTGGCCAGGATAATCCCCCCCCCCCCCCCCATAATATCAAGTAGTATAGTTCTTGCAAAAAAAACCATGGTAGCGCCCCCCCCCCCCTCAATATCATATGGTTCTAAAAGTGCATGGTAAACCCGCCTATGACGTCAATCGTAACCTTATTTCACTTAAAATGACGTCAATGTAAGCCATGTCAACGAGTCTGATAAAAAAAAACATCTCTATTTCATTGAACAATATAATGCTAAAAATATTTATGTCATTCCTGCTCATGTGGTACATTTCTGATAAAATACATAATACAATATATTCTTATCAACTTTTTGTACAGATCTCAAACTAGAATACCTCCAGTGGGGTAGGCATATATAATATATAGTTTAAATTACCTATACACTATTTTGATCTGTGGGACATTCTCTACAAAATACAGGCATTTAAAGTTTCTAGCATGTTTACAACCATGTTTCCTAGACTAAAATATGTAAGGCTACCCTGGGTAGCCTAGTTGCAAAAATTGACTCAAAACTTATCTATTTCAGAAATTTTATGAATAATATTTTTACATAAGCGCTGGAGACCAATTTCATTAAATCTAGTGACATAAGTAACCTATTGTTATTATTATTATAAAGTATACAGCAAAGTTCTACTGTGTCACTGAAAACCACATGCCCTTACATAACTGTCCATATCGCAGCATATAGAGTGCATGAAAGGTCATGATTTTATTTAGGAAGCTTATATTTATAGATTATGAAGCCAATTCAGAGTGAGACTCAACAAAATCCCTTTTTTCATAGGCGGCCAAAGTTACCACGGGCGGCTTAAGATACCCCAGTGATGGTATCTAAGTAACACATCAAAAATTTTGGTATTTATCGGTAAATTGGAATTAACCCACAACAAATGTTCTATTTGCTATACTACAATCACTATAAGATCACAATTCTGCAGAGGGGTGGGCCTAGCTAAGTGGAAGCACGCTGGGCTTCTAACCACTGGGTTCATAGGGTCCCGGGTTCAATTCCCGGTCGAGCCTATGCTGGATGGCTGTTTCGTCCTTCATCTCATTGCCATGGTTCCTACCTGTCCTAATTAGCCCATCAGGTGCAGAAATACAGCCCTAATCCACCACCACCACCATCACAATTCTGCAGGATTCCTATAATATGGCCTGAAAAACTGAAACATTAGTGAAGTGATTTGACAGTAATTTTTACTTAACCAGTCCCATTTCTTCTGTGACAGTGTGACTACTCGCACATGCTTTGGGAATATAGGAACAATACATATATGGGTTTATTGCAGATAGCCTGGCTGTGGTGAATAATGGCTCGATTAAATGCTGAGTATCCATTTTCCAGTTGGCCCTCCTGATTCAGACCTTGGCCCCCCCCCCCCCCCCCATTCCAGAAGGTCCACTGGGCCTAGCTCAGTGGTAGCGCACTGGGCTTTCAACCACTGGGTCCCTGGTTCAATTCCCGGTTGAGCCTATGTTGGATGGCTGTTTCATCCTTCGTCTCATTGCCATGGTCCCTACCTGTCCTACTTAGCCCATCAGGTGCAGAAATAAGTCATAGTGTAAAAGCACTAGGCTTTTATCTCTGCCCAAACTACAACTGATTATCATTTCTATGTGTAGGTTATTAATTGTTTATATGTATTGATTATTATTTTCATGTATGTATGTTATTAATTATCTGTATGTGTTGATTTTATGTGTGTGATGTTTATGTGTGTGATTATTATGTGTATGATTGTGTATATGTTTACCTATAAGATAAGATATATAAAGTAAGCATTTAAAGTTTGAATTTAATGTATTTAATGTGTTCACTGGCTGTTGGAAGGAAGTTTAATGTGTCCACTGAAGGGTGTTCACAGAATACAATGGGAACTTGGACAATGGGCTCTGGGGTGGCCAAGACAATGGCTGTGGCTGACCAGGTGGGCAGTTGGCCTCTTTGACTGTCCAAATCTGGCTACAGAGACAAAGAAGCCACTACAGCAAAAAGGGGTTTGATAAGAAAGAGGGTTTAATTAAAACCATTGGCCACAATGTCCATTGTCACCCACAGTAATGAGATGCCAGAAATGGCGGGAATAATTCCAACAGCCAAATTATGTAATGAAAAGAGATATTTTGAGAATTGCTTATTGGTTGTGTGTAAAATTGCTGTAATTTTGTGATTGGATGTGGGCTTCTGGCCAATAGAGAGAAGGAGGAGTGACTAAGCAAAGTCACTTCCTATAAAAGGAAATAAAGAGGAGAATCTTGTATCTTTGAATTTGAGCAGGAGAGACCAGTCATACACTTTACCTTTGACCTTTGTCTTGCTTTATTCTGAGAAAAGAAACTATACTTATACACATACTGAATTGTGGACTATGATGAGTTTTCACCTAAGGACCTAACTTGGAGAATGGTGATGAAACTTACATTGGTGACCCTGACGTGATTTCCAGTCTGAGTACAGAACTGTGTTATCAAGGAATATGGATACTTGAAGGATCAATGGAGAAATATTGTTAGAAGAAAGTACAGTCTCGCACCAAGACTGCCCCCCCCCCCTTTTTACAAAAATGAATGAAGACCAGTACCGACAGTTCCTAAGGAGGGAGCCAAACCGATGGGCATGGAAACACAGCGGCTTTGTTACAAAACCAAGAGAAGCAGTTGAAGATAAACAGAGAAAGAAGCAAAGCGGATTCCCAAGCCAAGAGAGTCACGACCTTGACAGCTCCTCTTCATGCCGGCTGAGGCAGTGGTTCCAGGAAGTAACTCTGCCTTACACACAAAGAACTATGTATGTGGCTGAGCAGACTGCTGAGGGACCTCTGCGAGTGGACTCGGCGGGACTGAGGAAATACCTTTCTGATAATTTTTTGTCTAAACACGAGGTAGACTGGCTACGGGATGAGGTGGAGAAGGTGCAGCAAGGGGCCTACGAGACAACAGCCGCTTATGGAAGAAGATACCGGGAAGCAGCCAATTTGGTCTATCCGGTAGGTACCCGGAATGCAGATCAGGAGAGGGCCATGCTAGAGGCATATCTCTATGGCCTCCGGGATAAGCACCTGGTAGAGCGTATGGTGAGAGAGACAAAGCCCAACACCTGCGAGGAAGCCATGAAGGCAGTGGCGGAGTACGAGGGAGACGAGTACCGCATTTATCGCGCCCTCCATCGCTCCGCCCCGGAAGACAATACTGAGGAGCCAATGGAGGTTGGTGCCCTGGGCACGTTCTCCAAGGAAGGGCCCAGAAAGAAAGATCCCATGGAGGACCTAAACTAGAAGGTGGATAGGCTTGCTGCCCAGTTTACCAAGTTAATGGCATCTCTGGCGAAACCCAGTTACCCCAGTGAACGTCCCTCCCATGGAGGAGGTGGACCTCCCCAGAACAGAGGACAGAAGGGCAGAGATGGACAGAGAGATGGACGAGAGAGATCAGCGCTAAGATACACTAATGATGGGAAGCCCATCTGCGTGCACTCGGAAAGGTCAGCCACATTTGCCGAGAGTGCAGGACCCACTGGAGTGAAGGTTGTCGCGGATCTAGAGGTGCAGCAAGGGGTGGATATAGCCAAAATGCCCAAGGGGGTCGTTAAGCCAAGCCTATGTGGAATTAAAACTCCATGGACAATGTATGTGGGCTTTGGTGAACACGGGCGCCAGTAGGACCGTGCTGCGGCGCCAGGAATTTGAAATTAAGATCCACCATACTGCGGGCCACTAGGGGCCTACAGGGAGTGACTGGCCATGATCTGATTGTGTGGGGATCCACAGAAATGTGTGAGGACAATGTGGGGATCTTACCAGTGATAGTAGTGGACAAGATTGCCCATCAAGTGATATTGGGCAGAGATGTGTTGAGTACAGAGGGGGCCAAGGTGGATTACGAGAAGGGAGAACTCCATTGGAGAGGACTATGTCTTCCTCTTGTACCTGGCCTGCCTCCTGGAATTGTGAATGGAAATGTTAATGAAAATGTCAGCAAGAATGAGAGGAATCTTGAGAAGATGACCTCGGAGGAAGCGAAAGCGGCCAGGATCATATCAGAGTGTATGCGGCGCAACCCAGATGTCTTTAGTGCGATGGGACAGCCCATAGGATGGCACTTGGCAATAGAGGTCAGAATAGAGACAACAGGACCTCCAATAAAGCAAAGGGCCTATCGGATGCCCTTCATGAAGAGGGAAGCACTTGAAGTTGGATGAGTTGTTAGAGCAGGGCATCATTGTGCCCTCCAACTCTCCTTGGGCCTCTCCAGTGGTGTTAGTAGAAAAGAAGGATCCATCAGAGGGCCCCCGGTTTTGCATAGACTTTACTAAGGTCAATACAGTGACCAAAAAGGATTGCTATCCGGTCCCTCTGATACAGGATGTCTTTGATCAACTACATGGATCAACTGTCTTCTCCACCCTGGATTTGAAGTCCGGATTTTATCAGCTCCTTCTGGAAATATCAAGTCAAGAGAAGACCGCCTTTACGTGCTTCTGGGGACTGTACGCTTTCACTAAGATGCCGATGGGGTTATCAAACGCGACCAGCGCGTTTCAGAGGGCCATGGACGAGGTCCTCCAAGGCCTCATTGGTGAGTGCTGTATGATCTACGTGGACGATGTAGTAGTGTACAGTCCGGACATCATCAGTCATCAACAACATTTGCAGACAGTGATGGTGAGGTTACGAACCTACAACCTGACATTAAATCCAAAAAAGTGTGTTTTTGGACAAACAGAGGTCAAGTCATAAGCGGAGAGGGATTGAAAGCTGACCCCGACAAAGTGACAGCCATCTCACGAATGAGTCCCCCAGACAGCGTTAAGCAAGTTAGATCTTTCCTGGGCATGACAGGCTACTACCGAACCTGCATGCCTGGATACGCTCATGTGTCAGAACCCTTGGTGGAGTTGACCAGGAAAAACTCTCGTTTTAGCAGGGGAGAGGACCCACAAAAGAGTTTTGAGACTCTCAAGGACTTGCTAATCAGTGAGCATGTGATGGCACATCCGCGAACCCGGGACCCATATTTACTGTACACTGATGCCAGTGATCTAGCCATTGGTGCTGTTATTTGCCAAATCGACCCTGTCACAGGAGTGGAGAGACCTATAAGTTATCTGTCCAGATTACTGTCTCCCACTCAGAGACGATGGGCGACCATAGAGCGAGAAGCATATGGGCTGATCACAGCGTTAAAGGTGTTCAGGCCTTATCTATGGGGTGCCAAGTTCGATGCCTTCACGGATCATAAGCCCTTAGTCTCTCTCTTCACGAAAGAGATGCAAAACACTAAAATTCAGCGCTGGGCAGGCCTTCTGGCCGAATTTGGATGCAAGGTGCAATACAGAAAAGGGAAACTGAACGTGAGGGCAGACATGCTGTCTAGAATAAAGCCAGAGCAGATCGATACTTTTGACCTCGAGGAATGGAAAATGGGAGATGAGCTCGGAGGATGTCCAGAAGGAACAACAGCTCATGGGTGAATGGGGAGAGGGACACGACCCGTAAGGTCCTTAGGAGGTCATCCAAGGTCTTAAATACTCCATACTCAAGCCCTACCCCCATGCGGCAGAGTATCACCGCTTAGTGCTGCCTCCCAAGTTCAGGGACGACATAATGAGACAGGCTCACAAGGAAGTCGGACACATGGCACACATCAAGACAATGAGAAAAATACAGGAAGATTATGTGTGGCCTGGTATGAGAGCGGACGTAAAACAGTGGATCCAGAAGTGCCCAGTGTGTCTCACACACAGCAAAAGGAATATGCATGCTCCCATGGGTGAAATGCCCATAGCTACGAGTATTGGTCAGCTAGTATCCCTGGACCTCGTCGGACCACTCGTGACCTCACCGCAAAATAACAACTATATTCTGACGCTTATCGATCATGCGTCAGGGTATGCGGAGTGTCACCCTCTGGCTCACAAGATGAGCGAGTGTGTCTGACAGAAGTTGCACCAGGAATACTTTCCTCGTCATGGTTACGTGGAAATGCTGCTGTCTAACCTGGGCAAGGAATTCAACGCTGCTTGACTCACCCAATACTTAGCGAATGTGGGTGTAAAGCACAAAAGGACCTCCATGGATGAGTGGTCCGCATCCCTGGGAGGAGTGGAATCAGCGTCTTCAGGGGGTTCTGTCATTGGTGCGGCTGGCTGAACATCGCCACCAGGGGTCTCTGGGGGAACTGGGGTGGGACCTGGCACTGGTGGCGGCAATTGCCAAGGACGAATGGTTTTTCCTTTGCATTTCTTCACTTAGGCCTAGGGCGTAGCTCGTCCCAAACAACTTCAGGGTCAACCACTCGCACTTTTTCTCTGTTCAGAACCTTCAGTTTTCCTGAGTGCTGATGAGTCAGCCACAGGGCTTTCCCTCGTACCTGGGTTACCAGCCACTGGGGCTCCCATTTACTGGTCAGGGTCAGAGGCTCCTCGGCCTTGATAATCACTGAATCCCCCACTTCCATTCTTCCTACATTGGCCTTTCTGGCCACTCCCTGTTGTGCTTGCAAGAATCCAGGGTGAGGTGCTGAGCCGTGCGTAGGGCCTCGTAAAGGTCATGAAGGCAACCAAAAATGGCTTCTCCTCCTTGCAAAGCCTTGTTAAAAGAGAGTCTAGGTCATTGGCCAAAATGAAGAAAATATGGTGTGTGCTGGGTTACATCTGATACAGCACAATTATAGCAAAGTACGGCTGGGCCTAATTGTTCTTGCCATAACGAGGTATCATTGTTAACCAATTTGGCCAAAATTTCCTTGAGAGTCCTATTAAATTGCTCGATCCTGCCATTCGACTAGGGATGGTAAGGCGTGGTCTTTTTGTGCTTTACACCAAACCGGAAGAAGATCCGTGTATTCGGCTACATCCAGAGACCATGGGAGGCCAGGTTGACTAGACTCCACCGGCTCGATGGAAGCTACTCCGGAAGGGGTAGGGCCGGACGCTCTCCGACAATGGGACGCCAGAAGAGGGGCCTTTTTTGATTTTATCGGGTTGGGCTTGCATGCCCTGTTTGGTGTAGCTACAGACCGACAAGTGCAGCAGTATACCCAGGCAACTGGAGAACTCCAATCGCGCATGAAGGACGTGGTGCACTTGTCGGCCCAAATGATGACAGTGATCAACCAGAATAAGTTATATATTAAGAACAATTCCATCGTTGTCACCCAACTGGGGGACCACATGCAGCAACTGGACATCTATGTGAAAGACCTTGCCCAGAATCTTCAACGTCGACTGAACAACATTGAAATATGCCTAGAAATTCAGAGAGCAATAAAGGAATTCGAATATCTGTATGAGGGTTACATTCAACAGATCAGATTGTTCCAACAGCAGCGCAGTGCTTTAGAGAGAGGTGCCCTAACAGAGGATGTGGTAATGCCCAAGGTATTAGGGGATATTGTGGAAACGATAGCCCAGTCAGGCTATGATGTCATACCAGACCTGACCTGATACTATAGGTATGTGTAGATCGAGGCAGTATCGATCACTAATAATTAGTTAGTATTTAGGTTTAACTTGCCAACCATTAACAAGGCTAATTATCTATTGTACAATATTCAGAGCTATCCGGTACCTATAAAGAGTTCCAACATGATTGTGCGTATCAAAGTTGGCAACAGTTATGGGGTGGACACTACTACCGGCCAGTTGTTCGAACCGGAAGTGTGTGTGGGTGGTGACCCGCTCGTCTGTAGGGCAGGACCGTTGTATAACTCCAGGCATTAACCATGTGCGAGGGGTCTCATTTTCAATCAAACAGAGCTTATCAGGGCATGTAGCTTTGATATTGTAAAAGAATCGAATGTGACGATTGTAAAAAGAGTATCCCTCAAGACCATTGTGATAGTATCCTGGGGAGAGGTATAAGACAGATGCCCCGGAAAGGTCTACCCTCCATATAATTTGCGACCTGGTACGTACGCCATGCACTGCCCAGCTCCATGTCATGTTGCTGGGAAGGGATGGAGAGTTCATTGCATTCCAGAGTTGCACCTGTCAAGACGAGTGGTCATGCCAGCCATACGCCTGGAAGGCCAATTTAACTTTACTGCTAGTTTAAATCAGGAGCCTCTTACCAAAACGTTTCCACAATTAAAAGGAGGGGTTGCTACCCAAGTTAAGGACGTGAACCAGGATGTGCTCCTAAATGCCATCAGATTGAGTGAGACAACCCGGGTAAAGTTCCAAAAGCATGCCCCCACTGTATTCTTTATCATATCTATGACATTTTTGGGCTTGGCATTAGGAGGGGGACTTATATGGATATTTTGGAAATATAACTGGGCCAGAGAGTTAGCAGTCAAAGTTATTTGCTGCAAGAAGACTTTAAAGAGATCCAGCAGCAGTATCCGCTATACAAAGGCTAGGGATGATGCTGGTTTTCAATTGCTAGTCGGTGCTTCCACATCATTGGAAGAAACCACTGAGACCTCTTGATCCCAGGTATACTCAAATTTAAGCTAGGCCAGCATCTATAGTAATGTGCCCCATTTAGATTGTTTGTATGTTAGTTTGGAGGTGCACATTTGTGAGCTGGACCTCTGTTTATTAAGGCAGCCCAGACAACATGCCCTAGGGTCCTAGATATAGTGTTCTTGGCACATTTCTGTGCCAATGATGACAAAGTAGCAGCCAAGTGATGACGGAGTTTCACAAATGGCTAGGGGAGTGCACCACTCCATGAGAAACATCAGTGTTATTCATGTGTAGGGAGAAACTGTATTATTTTTGATGTGTAGTGATGCTAATTGTATTAAGAGTGATCTGTAATTGGATCAGGTGGTGATATCTATGTATATAATCTATAATGTCAGTATGTGGGGTGACAATTTGTTCAGATAGTCATGTGTGGCCACAAACGAGTGAGTAGCACCAACTCAGCTGGATGGCGATTGTTTATATGTATTGGAGAGATAGTGAAAGTTTATAGAGAATGAACACGGTTCACTTTTCAGTATGTATATTTTATAATAATGTGTATGGTATGATGATAATGATGTGTAGCAGTGTGAGAAGCGTTTCAGCAAGTGCAGATTGGCCACTGTTGAATCTGGCCAAGCCTCTGACTCAGTCATTTGTTAGTTTGAATGTCAGTTAGTGAACATGCTTCCATTAGTCAGAAGACTGATGTAATTAACAGTCTTCTCTGGGGCATGTCACTAACTCCATGCGGTGGGGCACTGTAAAAAGCACTAGGCTTTTATCTCTGCCCAAACTACAACTGATTATCATTTCTATGTGTAGGTTATTAATTGTTTATATGTATTGATTATTATTTTCATGTATGTTATTAATTATCTGTATGTGTTGATTTTATGTGTGTGATGTTTATGTGTGTGATTATTATGTGTATGATTGTGTATATGTGTACCTATAAGATAAGATATATAAAGTAAGCATTTAAAGTTTGAATTTAATGTATTTAATGTATTCACTGGCTGTTGGAAGGAAGTTTAATGTGTCCACTGAAGGGTGTTCACAGAATACAATGGGAACTTGGACAATGGGCTCTGGAGTGGACAAAACAATGGCTGTGGCTGACCAGGTGGGCAGTTGGCGTCCAAATCTGGCTACAGAGACAAAGAAGCCACTACAGCAAAAAGGGGTCTGAGAAGAAAGAGGGTTTAATTAAAACCATTGGCCACAATGCCCATTGTCACCCACAGTAATGAGATTCCAGAAATGGCCAAATTATGTAATGAAAAGAGATATTTTGAAACTAGAGAATTGCTTATTGGTTGTGTGTAAAATTGCTGTAATTTTGTGATTGGATGTGGGCTTCTGGCCAATAGAGAGAAGGAGGAGTGACTAAGCAAAGTCACTTCCTATAAAAGGAAATAAAGAGGAGAATCTTGTATCTTTGAATTTGAGCAGGAGAGACCAGTCATACACTTTACCTTTTACCTTTGTCTTGCTTTATTCTGAGAAAATAAACTATACTTATACACATACTGAATTGTGGACTATGATGAGTTTTCACCTAAGGACCTAACCTGGAGTATGGTGATGAAACTAACAATAGGAACAATACATATATGGGTTTATTGCAGATAGCCTGGCTGTGGTGTACAATACAATCATAATAACAAAAAATTTGAATTACAGTATTGCTGAATTTCCTTGTTACTCTACAAAAACAATGCAATCAGACTCAGTACCCAATTGTTTATAACTATGCCATCAACAAAAGTTTTCTTGAAACAACAGCATCTTTCTGAAGCAAGCCACACTCCTTCGCACGCCTATGGCCGGGCCGGTCAGAGGAATAGGCCATTGATTTAGGAAGATAATTGACACCACTAGGGTACACATAATGTTTTAACAATATTTACCAAATATGAAACATGTTAATCAGGGAGATACCTGCATCTATACACACCTTATATTTACATTAACTATACTGACATTCAGACCTTGGCTAGAATCATTTTGCCATGTTGAATTGTTGAAATGACCTTTGCTTTAAATAAAAGTCCTGCCACTGTTCTGGTATATATATATATATATATATATATATGTACTTTATAAAATATTTTTCATAAGGTCCATTGCTGGATAATCTCAAGTTGAATAATGGCTCGATTAAATGCTGAGTATCCATTTTCCGGCCCCCATGATTCAGACCTTTGCCCCCATGGGCCCCCACCTATTCCAGAAGATCCAGCTACGCCACTGAATACCTAAGATATCTGACTGCTTAAGAGTACCTCTAAGATCAGATTTAAAATTTTGAGGACGTACCTGGTGAAGTTTTGTCATCACTTTCTGTGCATGCCCATATTAGGATTGACCTTATAAGGCAACCCTAGCTCTGTTTGGGGAAGTGTGCTGAATGACCACTGTTTCAGCTAATTTTGGCAAAAAGTACTTGGTCACCACAAAATGTGAATTCATGTTTTAGACAATTGAACTGTTTTAACAATGGAATTTTACTGTAAAACAATATGGTTCTTCTAGTTTACTCAGAAACATTGGGCTATTTATAGCCTGCAACAGTGGCTGAGTGGTCTAAGCATTGGCTGCTGTGAATGGCTGGGGGAACTAGGGTACGCACTTAACGTTGAGGAATTTTGTTTTCGTTTTGTTATGTATATATATAATTTATATCATCTTAAGAGTATTTCTTTATCCTACAAAACTTTTTTCTACATTATCTATAATTGACTATTATAATGTCCTATCACACAAGTCTGGTACAGGTCTTGTTTTTAATGAGAGCTTCGCTTGTTATAACTGTGACTAATATTAGCTTTGTCAATGCCAGGTATTTATAGCGAGCTGAGAGAGATTAGATCAAATGCGAGACTGACAGGAGATTGGGATCTGTAACATACATAAATGTTTTAAGTTTGCTTTAGTAAAAAAAAATAAAAATCTTAAGACTGCATATATTACCTTAGTTACTAATTGCATAAATGAAAGATGGAATTGTATGCCAGTAGAACAGCTAAACAACATCCTTTTTTCAGTTGACCACTATAAATAAAACTCATTTGAAGACAGTAGCAGTGGCTGGATGCTAAGGTGTTGGGAAATCTGTATGTTAAAGGGGAACTAACCCCTTTTGCACTTTACCTCTCAGATTTTAGCTTGGGTCCATAGAAACAATTCCATGCTATTCATAACACTACGTAAGTACCAGAATAGCGCCAAAGGAATACCGGCGCCTCAGGCTATGAGATCAAAGGATCCCTGCAGGTGCCGCAGGCTACCAGCCTCTGATCCTGCAGTGCCCTCCGGCTATAAGCGTTTATGTCCAAACGCTGACAGGTGTTAAGGCCCTCAGGCGTTAGTGGTTGAGATGACGTTCAGTATACGTCCAGCATCTCCCAGAAAACCCCCAGGCCCAATGTAATGATGTACAAATATATATTTAAAGATGGGTTGTTAAGAGTGAATTGCTTTTTCATTCAATTCAATTCAATTCAATTCAATTCAGTTCAATTCAATTATGATAACCAAATACTGTTATTAAACAATGACGACACGCTTGTGGCAGGGTATTTTTCATTGTTTAAATGGAAAAGTTGTCCAAAGCTCACTTGTAAGGTGCATTTGTTTTTTTTTTTTGTTTTTTTGACTTGTGTGTCTTTATAATTTCTTATTTATTTATTTATTTATTCTCAAGCACACACACACACACACACACACACACACACACACACACACACGTACATGCTATATTAACCAGTAGTGCCGAGTTAGCAATGACATTCACTGCAAAGCTCAGAGGAATGGTATTAGTGTTTTGTAAGCATAATTCTTTGTGTGCTATATTATCCAGTTTGTGTTGAGTCAGCAGCAGCCTTCATCAGAATGAATACTGGCTCCTGCCTGTCAAACACCTCAGGCACTCAGTGATGACCAGTTACCATTGGCTGACTTTTAGCGTATGCCTCAGAGCACTATACACTGCCAATTGTCCACCTGGTGGTCAACAGCCTCATTGTTTTATTTTTTTCATTGTCTTAGTCCAGCACTGATATACTAAAAGCATATTTAATAAAGGCAATTAAGGGTAGTCATGAAAACTTTTGGACACCTGGGTTTTTTTTTTTTTTTTTTTGACAGCACCCTCATTGTCTGGTACTCATTGTCATAGTTTATCTAAGTATACTAAAAAAAAAAAAAAAAAATACAGAGCTACTCATTGTCTTAGTTTAATCAATGTCCCACTAAAATTAAAAAGTTTAATAAATACTCCAAAAAAGTCGCTTATGAAAGATTTATTTCTAATATCAGAACATGCACACTTTCAAGCAGTTAATACACAATAAATAAAAAAACCAAAAAAATAAACTATCATTTCATGCAGTTAATCAATAAAAATTATTGTGTAATAGTAAATTAAAAAAGCAATATTAGATAACATAGCGAAGCCACTAAGCATAAACTACTACACATGCAACTCATATTACCAAAAAAAAAAAAAAAAAAAAAAGTTATCTTATATCAGAACATGCACACTTTCAAGCAGTTAATACACAATAAATAAAAAAACCCCAAAAACTATCATTTCATGCTGTTAATTGATAAAATTATTGTTCAATAGTAAAATAAAAAAGCAATATTAGATAACATAGCAAAGCCATTAGCCATAAACTACTATACATGCAACTCAGATCATCTAAAAAACTTATCAATTATAATATGCTACACATGTAGGTACATTCATTCTGTTTTAAAAACTTTCACACGGTTAATTTAATACAACATTCTACTCCATATGCTTTCCTAACTTTAATTACTAAAATATTAAATAAAGACAATAAAAAAAAAACACATAAAATAGCCTGCACCAAATCAAAATAATTATATCTAAACAGCCATAAAGCAATAAAAAGAAACCGCAAATCAATTATTAAAAAAATACAGCCAATAAACCAATCACACAGCACCAATCACAGCCTCAGCAACACTCACATGTACTCACACTTCCATGCAGATAAAAATAATGAAATAATGAAATAATGAAATAAGCACGAAATCTCCAAATGGATAACTAAAAAACAAAAAAAAAAACAAAAAAAAAACACATAAATCATAAAATGCTTAAACAGCAATCCAAAAAAAAAAGCAAAAAAAAAAAAAAATAAATAAATAAAACCCCAGGAACATATGAACCAGCTGTAAATTAAAATAAAAGCAAATCAATTAACATTATTACGGTTTCTTAACCTCTGGTTTAGTACATTGTTCAAGTCCAGACCCGCCATACCCCGAGGGCGGAGGGGGCGGAGGGGGCGGACGCGTGCGCGATGGTCAGGTCTGGCTTGTTCAGCATCGGGCATACGTCGGGGTAGGGGTGCAGCCCCTGGCCTGTCATTGTTTATGACATTGTTGTTGTTGGCGTCACCGTCATTGTTGTTGTTGTTGGCGGGGTTGAAGCGGTTGTTGATGATGTCACGGTTACGTGCTTCAATCGAGTTAATCATCCAGCGGGCCATGCGGAGGAGCATAACCAAAAACAAATTGCGCTCATCGGCGTTTTCAAATGCCAGTACAAGGTCCACATTCCAGATATAAATCAAAATAACCCGCGCAAGCACACGTAGCGCCAAGGTTATAATAAAATCTTTCGTCTGAAGAGAAAAGAACAATCAATCAGTCACTGAACATTATTTAAAGTCATACAAAAGACAAAATTAAATAGCCACTGATGGGCTGGATGAATGTTTTTTTTTTTTTTTTTTTTTGGTTTTTCAGGTACATTGAGTTACAGCACCAAGAAGTGACACATGAGTGAAACATTAAAGAAACTACCTGTCAGGCACAGCATAACATGGCATAACCAGAAAAAAAAAAAAAAAAGGTGATTCATAGAGCATTCATAATCAAAATGACAGCCTTGAATCATGCAGGCCATTGAAGATATAAGAATGTGCAATACAGTAAAAGTACAAGTAGGCCAGTTTAACACCCAGCCATCATGTGGGTTATTGACAGCTAAATTATACTTTATACTGTTTTGGGGGTGTATAACTTGTCTATAGGTACAGAAATCAAGTGACTAACCTAGTTTAGGCTCTGAAAGATGGTGAAGTGCCTCTCACAGTCTGATCAAGTGTAAACAAGCAGCATGTAGTGCATTTGAAGCACCTCGCACACAGATGGAGGGGGAATAGCAGTACTGCCAGGCACTTCAGACAGCAGCTCACTGCGAACATTGGCGGATCATTGCAGCGTGCATGAGTGTTAATGCGAGCATGAAGATTAACAAGACTCACCAGAATGCACGCCGTCAATATCGCCCCGATGGCACCCGATATGGCCGTCCATATAATCACCGCGTCCAGCGCATCCAATGACCCAGCCGGCGACTGCTGCACCTGATCTGTGTTTCCTCCTTGAGGCTCCGCTGTAGTCGGCTCACTCGTCTGGAAACCGCGTCCAGCATTCATCACAGGATGAGCATATATTGTGGTCATCGTAATGCACATGATCGAAGGGAAAGAAGCAGAGACACTTGAACATTGCTCACGGGAAAGTCCAATCACCATCACCCGGTCAAACCCTATTGTGTCGCTAAGACTGGCAACTCTGAAGCCTGGATCCGTCTTGATTGTCAGCCTCTTTCCGCTTCTGTAGACATCAATGAAAAAGGGTGCAACTCCATCTGCAGTGCACATAACTTCCCCCGAAGATGTACACCTGCACTGGCCCTCGTTTCCACAAATCCATGCATCTGTTGAGCATATACTCAATCCAAAAAGCAGCAAGATCCAAATCATTGTGTTTTCACTCATGTAGCTATCAATCCAAACGTCTTGTCTCTTCAGTATCTCAAGGAGCTATGGTCACATGCAGTGCCAAAACACCCCAAATCACAGAGGGGGGTGGGGGGTAAAACCTGCCATTATATAACACAACAAAAGACCTGACCCTCATGCCCAGTCCCTAGACAATAGAGAGTGTATAATCTAATTGAAATGTAAGTTATATTCACATATATCACTGCTGTTGCTACTACTGCTGATGTATGTCAAACCAGAAAATATTACAAGTCCTATTAATAATAGGTCTATTGCTTTATCTGTATATACAACAATAAATGCTATTTTCCTAGGTAAAAAGTGACTCAGGTTAATCTATACATATATATATATATATATATATATATTAAATATGGAACATACTAAAAGTGACTTAGAAACAATGTGTACATATTGAATATAGAGTAGGTTAAATTATTTAATTACACTGTCAGTAATGCTTTATGTGCTGCTATTGAAATTCATTTTGATTTCACAAACACATCACTAGTACAATTCATTTTCGGCTTACATTTTTACAAATTCTGTATGCAAACCATATTTATATCACTAATAGAAGCTATTGCACTTGAATCTGTTAATACAGATAGATTAAACCATGTGGAACATGTGTTAAACTCAAGTAAAAAGAGTCTAGTTAATTAAAGATACTCATGTGTAGCTAGATGAAGAGAAATTGATACATAACCTATGTACCAGCAAAATTTACACCTTTTGGTAAGTAAAACAGAAATTAACAATGACATTAATATATATATATATATATATATACCTATTAATTTTTATTTTTTTTATTTTGCTGTACTTTAAAGTTAAATTCTCTGAAAGTAGCTTAATTGAGTTGACAATGGGTTCATTGTAGGTATGGTGGCCTGAGGCTCTCAGTTAAAATGCTGAGTTCAGCTCGCGAGCGAGTCATTTGACCCTCAATTATTGAAATTAAGCACATGCATTTACTGATGGCTGATAAGATCAGGCCAATGATTGTATTACTATGAGCCCCCCGCAGTCAATGTCAACAACTAGAACCCACAGACATGGATGATACATTGACTGTGACCTTGTAGGTCAAGCATATGGGCAGGGCAGGTGACCATCTGAGCAAAAGTGGTCTTTTAAGACACCATGCAGACCCCCCGGTGTTTGCCCCAGGGCAAAAATACCATATAAAAAGCCTGCCCATCATGACAGCAGCATCACTTCCAGTTTTTTGTTCTTTGAAAGAAGAAAAAAACTCTGCACATCACATCTCCAGGAGCTCTTCTTAGGACTCTTCTCTATGCTGCAGCAACACCAGGAATTGTTTTGAACTCTAGACCTCTAATCGCTCGCCGAAAGGTCTACACTTTTTAAAAAAAAAAAAGGTAAGTGACTTACACACACACACACACACACAATGATAACTATAGGTAAATTCGCTTATTGTATTTATCGTTCATTACCATGTCATTAAGATGCCGGCACGCCGACACGCTGTCAGTGGGTTAAGAACTATTGTAATATTGCATACATGCTGTTGAGTATTGCGATTTTATCATAATCGCTTATGCTGAAGGCATGCGGAGAACTATTGTAATATTGCGTGTATGCAGTGGAGTATTGCGATTTTATCAATATCGCATTAATGACTCAGCACCAATCCAATTGAGATTACTATGCAGTAGAAAGTCATATCTTAAATGCTAAATACCACTTGTCCAGTGGCAGAGAACTATACTAATTTAAGTAAATTGCAATTAGTGTGCATTACTACGCAACCAATGTCATGCGAAGTCAGCTGAGTTGAGAGTAATATTAATAATAATAACTGCAACAATAATATTAATATATATAATTTTATTACCATTGTATTATCTCAATCGTTACATTTTTTTTTTTTTTTTTTTTTTTTTTTTGACTAAAATTTACAAATAACATATAAAAATAAAATAATGATAATAATAACAATAATAATAATAATAATAATAACATTAAAAGTATTAAGCTAGTCATATATCTATATGTCTATATGACTATATGTCTATATTTCTATATTTCTATATATCTATATATCTATTTACAGTAAATAATAATAATAATAATACAAATGTATTATACTGTGTCTCTGTATAGAGCCAGACAGTGTTCTTTCACATCCCGTATGTCTTTAAGTATATTTATAACACTCTCGGGCTTAAAATTCCTACACCTATAATACAAGTAAGCTAGAGTGTAAAAACCACAATTAGCATCGGAAATGTGTACTCTACTGGTTGAACATGACACGAATTGCCTCATAAACATGTTGATTTCTTCATTATAGCACTTCGCGCCCTGAGCATCGAAAACTTCAAGTCTTTGTCTCACATCACTGACATCAACATCAACAGCATTAGCATCCTCATCACGTCTACCACAGCTATGAATCCTCAGGAAAATCCAATGCCCGATGTCTCCACGTAAGTACGAGTTTTCATTACAATTCACGATGTAGCATCCTTTCGTGTGCCTATTGACTGAAATGTATTTCAGAGCATTGCACGGTATGACAGCCATCACGCGTGACGATACCGTGACGTCATTCCACAGTATTTTATATATTTGATCAGTGTTCATGTCAGGTAGATGTTGCGAGCGTAGTCAATCTGGAATAAGCCCGGGTATGTCACTTTTGTTATCATGACAGCTGATTCTGGTAAGGGCGACTTAAATCTGAGTTCTATTCTCACACAGCCATCTCGTGTGACAGGGTAGAAGTCACGGTAGTTCTGAGGTGCCAAGTCTATGACAAACAGACTGTAGCCTCCTTTGTATTCCTCTCTGGTGATCCGGGCTTCGCCGCTGAAGTTGGCCTTTCCCCTGTAAAGTTCCGAATAGCAGTGTATGTACTTGCCTTCGTCGAAGTCTATACTTAGAGGACCCGATGGCGTTGGCATGCCCGACAGACTCACATTGACGTAAGTGACGTCATAGTGCCTGAAATTGTATGGATTTTTCCCCAGGCTGCCACTCATAGATTCACCTGACACAAAGCCCATCACTATCTTGCTAGGTATTCGTCCATTGTACGCATCCTCGATGTAATATGAGGAGGTGTCCTTGGCCAAATTAAATTTCCTTAATTCTTCTCTGGTGTAGAAATATTTTGCCTGAGAGATCTCCTCTTCCATGACTTTTTGATGCCCCAGTAGTACTAGATTTGAAGGTGTAACATGCTTGAGAATAAGCGTAATGTCCTTAATCTCAAGCTTGTAGTCTCTCCTAACCAGGCTCGATGACAGCAGCCTGAAGCTGTTCGAAGTCGGTGTAAGAGTCATGTCCATGGCCACTCCATTTAAAAGCAACTTGTTGACTTTAAAGACATCGACGTCTACTTTGCACAATAGCTCCACCGTTTTGCTGCCACTCATGAGAGCTGCCCTTTTTCGAAATCCCAGATTGCCGCCATACATCAGACTCACATCGTCCATACATCGTGCTGTGTCCTTCTCGAACAAGGAGCATTCTAGCTCGGAGTCATTGAGATCGCCCTCTCCCAGCAGTGTGTTTATTAATGCCTTGTAGCTGTAGCCAGTCTGTCCACCCGTGACCACCCTGTCGTTAAGTCGCACCTCTACCTGGTCCCAGAGAGCGTGTGCCAGGTTATTGACCACACCCACACTCCAAGACCCTTCAGTCTCAGTCTCTGCTTCCTTGGCAGCTGCAGCTGCATCTACAGGTGTTGATGTTTTTTTCTTTTTGCTGGTCCTTTCGGGGAGGGGGGATCCATCTTCTGTGACTATTCTCACCCTTGTTTTTATGTAAACACTAGACAGGTCTATGTAGGCTGTTCCTGCACCGGGGACATGGAATTTCACATCGCCCTCGGACGAAAATTGATTGATGGGCTTATGCGTTAAATATTTAATGTCCGTCACTCCTAGGTTGCTGAGAGGTAAACTGAACAGATTAAGAGTGTCATCGTATGCCAGGTCTATTGATTCCAGTACTTTTTCACCGGCCGCCATGTTAACCGAAAATGTCCTTGATCCTAGTGATTTTTGCCTTCTTATTCTTTGGAGCACCGCTAGTCACTCTGCTCTGAGGAGTGTGAGGAGGTTGCTTTCTCTTCCTGGATCGCTGTGTCCCTGACGTAGCTGAGCTGCCGACTGAGCCAGCTGAGCCAGCTCCTACCCTTTTATCGCTTTCCATGCGTAAATCAGCCTCGGCCATTTCGTTAGACTGACCTACCGGAGACACAATGGTAAGGGGTAAACTGACATTGGCTTTCTCTCCATGGGCGTCGCTGCTGCTACGAGGCTTTTTGATCACTACAGGCCTCGGCTGCGACGACAGTATGCTCGTGTGGCCAGCAGTTTTTTTAAAATGCTCTATCCAGGGTGCTGCATCCATTGCTGCTAGGGATTTGTATCTCGCCTCCATATTAGTTCCAGAGTGCACTTGGTGGAATGTCTAGTTTCTTCGGCGAGCTCTGGTAGCAGGTTCCAGCTCGAGTCTCTCAGTTCAATGGAAATATGTCTCACGTCCTTCACTCTCAGGGGCGTGTAGAGTACTGAAGTGAAACGTGTGTAGTTGTGCCGTCTTATTTCTCCCAGAGCTATGGACCTGAGCACCGGCCTGTATGTGACACCCATCGCAACTCCCTCTACATGAGGGCATGTTACATAGACGACATCCCATTTGTTGGCACCTGCACCCACTGGCGGCATGGCTATCTCGATCAGCCCCATGTACCACCGCCCCCTCGGTTCAGCACTTGAGGGTCTCGTAAATGACTCTGGCAGCTGTACAGTAAACTTCCCCGCTGTGTTACTAGGGTTTATTTCTGGTGTCAAGTCACTAGCCAGATAAATATACATTTTGGTTCCTTTCTAGTTAAGATCCCCCTCCAAAGGCCTTTGCTTTGTTTTCATTTATTTATTTATTTTATTTTTTATGTTTTCTCTGTCTCTTCGCCTTCAGTGTCTTGATGTTAGAGCTAAGTAGCCACTGGTTATATTTACTAGGCCATGATTGGTATTTAACCAGGCTTTCTTCAGCACCGTCACTCCTCATGCGTTTCTTGATCACTTTTTCTATCTTAAAGAAAGCGTCAGGGTCAAATTTCACAGGTGTCAGCTCGTTTGCGTAAAAAGGGCCATCAACATCATCACCCTGGTAGTCTAGGAGGTAGTAAATGGCTACTCCGTCTGAGAATTTCCTAGCTCTGATGGTGAATACTTCGCCTGTAAACTGCTCGTCGTAGGAGCGAAAAAAATTCGCTTTGCGATGGTATGACGCTCTGACCCTCTGTCCTAGTGTGAATTTGTATGGATTTCTTCTCTTGTTCCTGGCTGTGGAAATGGCACTCTTGAAGGCACGAGCTAAGTCCTTCGTATTTTGCTGAGTGATGTATTGGTAGTCCCAAATTCCCTGTTCATTTTCCTCATTGACACTGTCAGGACTCACTCCAATACTCGAATGAATAGTTCTGTTGTACGAGTCTACTATATCCTGGAGTTCATCCAGATAGCTGTAGCTGTTGGTGTATTGGAAGTACTGGAACAGTCTCTTTTTAAGTCCTTTAATCGCCGCTTCGGCGTAGTTCGCTTTGGTTTCTGTATTAGTGAAGATGTGACTCACTCCCCTTGCTTTAAGTAAATCGCCGACACGAGAGTTTGTGAATTCTGTCCCCCTATCAGTGCGTATGAACTTGGGCATTCCTGTGGCTTCTGCGTCTGATGCAGGCACTGACACTGTGGCTGCACCTGTACCTGCAGCTGTAGTAGCAGTAGCAGCGGCAGTAGTAGTAGTAGTAGTAGTAGTAGTAGTAGTAGTAGTAGTAGTAGTGTTAAATATTTCCTGGAAGGCTTGTTCCATGTGTTTGGCACTTTTGCTTTTGACCGCTCGGGCCCTGCAGTATCTGGAGAAGACATCTATAGTTACCATGATGTAAGCGAACCCTTCATTAGCTCTCTTGAACCTTTCACCTGTCAGCACAAGTAGATCGCAGTCCCGCAAGTGGTTCATACCAGGGGCTATGACTCGTCTATACTTTCGAGGCTTTTCTCGAGCTGACTTGTGCAAAGTGACAATGTCCTGCGACTGGGCCCAGTCTTCAATTCTACTCAGACTTATGTCATAGCGTCCTTCGCTCTTTATGACAGAGTGCAACTTTGATGCACTGGTGAAGCTACCAGGGGTCCTGTGATTGTAAAATCTACGTGATAAATAGGCGTCTATATCTCGGGGGAGCCCCATCCTTATTTAGCGCTGACCTTGGTCCACGATTTCCTGCTCCTCTTATTCGTTCCCCTGGCCACTCTTTTCACTCCGGTGTCTTCACCAAGTGCAGTGCCAGTGGTAGTGGTAGTGGCAGTGGCAGCAGTAGGCTCAGCCTCCTCAGACTCCAGGCTTAACCTCTTCCTCTTCCCCCTCTTCCCTCTCTTCACCTCTATGTATTCTTCTTCTTGTTCTTCTTGTTCTTCTTCGTCTACTGGGTATTTGTTCTTCATATAATGTAATATTCTACGTAATTTAACGTTTGAAATTAAATTCAGAGGCACACCGCGTCGCAACATGAGCCAGTACAGTTTGTGATGGCCAGCTGGTACTGCGAAAGCACTCGACTGAGTGTGCAGAACCAGATCGACGTAATAGCTTTCTCTCTTTGGCTCTCTTTGCCTCTCCCGCTCAGTTGACAGTAGATGCAGTACGCTCCTGGCCTTGTCACGCAGGGTTTCATTTCTCAACTGAGCGTCAATTTTGCGAGTAATGCTATCAGTAGCACTCGAACTCGCACTCTCAGTCACGGGGACAGGACCAGTGACTGAAGGAGCCGAAGGAGCCGAAGGAGCTGAGGGAGCTGAGGGAGCCGAGGGAAGAGAGGATGCGGTCTCAGTGTCCATAGCCATCGAAGCGGACTGACTCAGATCTCTAGCTCGATGTCGCTCTCTATCTTGTCGAGTGGGCCAGCCGCTGGTCATTGTATTTCCATGGCGAACCGGCGGCCCCCCTTCCTCGAGGTGGCCTCCTCCTGCACTAGAAGCCGGCACTGTCCGTACCTCCCCCGACATTCGAAAGGAGGGCGACTGGCCCGCACCGCTGCCCCTGGCAGCGGCTGCGGCCAGTCGCCCGGCGTCATCCTGAGGGATTTGTTTGTTACTCGCCATCATGATGTCGTATTTTTCCTGAGGAATCACGTAAACCTTCCTGTTAAATTTCATGGTAGCCATCATTGTCGACGTCATGTTCCTCCTCCTCCTCCTCCTCCTCCTCCTCCTCCTCCTTCTCCTCCTCTTCTTCCTCTTCCTTCTCTTTCTTATCTTTCTTATCTTTCTTATCTTCCGCCTCCTCTTTCTTATCTTCCTCCACCTCTTTCTTGCCTTCTTCTTCTTCTTCTTCTTCTTCTTCTTCTTCTTCCTCCTCCTCATCAAGCAGACTTTTCAGGTGAGGAATGCAGTGTTCCAGGAACTCAGCAAGAGGTCTGTAGTGTGCCACGTAGAGCTCTTTCAGTGCCTTTCTAGAAGCAACAGTTGTCTTAGAGTTGTATGACTTTCTTGTGTTAGCTGACAAAGTTGAACCCGAGACTATTTTAGCCACTTTCCTCAGCAGCCCCTTGAATCTCGCCAACTCTAGATGGGGAGTACTGGAGATGACCAGATTGCCCTCTAGTGTATTGATGATCACTTCTGTTATGCAGAGAAGTTGATCCCTGGAAGCCTCAGCCAGTAATGAACGAGTAGAACGAGGAGCTAGTTTGTATGCTCGCGTCAGAAGCTCCAGAAAACCCATGCATCCTTTTACTCTACTCGACATTATTTCTTAGTGTACAGAACTAGGGTCTCCCCTGGCAGAATGGAAGTGCTAAGTCGCACGTCCTCGTCACCTGAACTAGTCAAGTTGTTCACAACTAGGTAGCCTCGAGGTAGACGAGTTGCGTCTTCGTGTGCTTCGACTAGTCGCTTGGGAGTGCCGGGGAACATCTGTCGTGAGAGGAAGTGTATCTGCTGTAAGTCTCTGCATGTCTTCATCAATATCAAGTAGCTCGTATTGAGACTAATTGTGCGAGAGTAGCGCGACTGGTGGTAGACATTCTGAGATATCATTATGACCGAGATACGGCCGTGATGAACTTCTCTCGTAAAAAGAGAGCACATTTCGCTAGATTTACATATCTCATCCATTAGATCGTCCAGAATCACTAGATTGTTGCCCTCATCACTTTTCAACTCTTCTATCAGCTCCCTAGTGGGTAAGCCGTGATGAAGAGTAAGATTAGGTACTTGAGCTTCGAGATCATGGAACTTTTTCTGGTAAACGCCGTAAGCGTACAGTATCTTCTCCGGTGGTATAGTGTACATCAGCTTCGAGTTCCTCACTATAGATAGGGCCAGAACCGTTTTTCCAACCATCGATGGACCAACGATTACTGTGGAGGAGGGCGATTCAAATTTAAAAAGAGATTCTTCTTCATTTCCTTTTTCATTTTTTTCTCGTTCTTCTTCATGACAATTGATACCTTCGTTGCCCTCGGTCTCAGCCTCAGCCTCAGCCTCAAAGTCCTCTTCCTCCTCCTCCTCCTCCTCCTCCTCCTCCTCCTCCTCCTCCTCCTCCTCCTCCTCCTCCTCCTCCTCCTCCTCCTCCTCCTCCTCCTCACAATAGTGCCCATACATGTTTGTTTTTAATACTTTTTTGATAATATATATATTTTTTTTGATCTAAGAACACTTGCCTCCTGAGTGTGACAGTGCTAACAGTAGTAGTAGTAGTAGTACACAGGGTCTGGTGCTGGCCGAGTGCCAGAGCGACAGAGTGACAGTGCTGGTGTGTGCGTGCGTGTGTGTCCGTGTGTTTTACGATTGTAACAGCCAATATAACTCGTTCTTCTTTTATATATATATATATATAATTTTTTTTTTCTTTACAGCCTCGCTTTACAGACTATGAGGGAACTACGCAAGCTCCAGCTACTGGCCAATGGTCAAGGAGGAGCTACCTCAGCTCAGAGTGATCGGCATGAGGAGTCTATGGAAGTTGAAGGACGTGCTGACTCAACCAATCAGCCACCTACATGTATGCCCGAGGCTAAGGTTAAGGTCAATGTCAATGCCGAGGCCAAGGACAGTGTGGGCGTCAAGGGCATGGATAAGCAGCCTATGCGAGTCCCTGGTCCTGTGATGACTTCCACTCCTAAAAAGTCTGCCGCTGTAGAGGGGAGTGATGGAGGTGTTATTGGTGGTTGTGGGGGAGTCTTTCACAACCTAAATGAATCCAATAAAACAACACCACCTCCAACTCCTCCTCCTCCTGCCCAGCCTCTGGCTATGTCACCTCTCTGGCTTCGTCCAATGCCACCATCACCCCCTCCTCCCCCACCACCGAGTCCTGCAACACCTCATACAACACCTCACCAGGCCACTCACACTACTCCTGTTACTCCTCCTCCTCCTCCTCCTACTCCTAAACAGCTCCAGGAAGAAGAGGAAGAAGAAGAAGAAGAGCGAGAAGAAATGGAGTGGAGAGACTCGGATGCTGCTATCCTTGCTGCGGAGGCATGTATGCTGAAGGTGTGTATATCTATCTATCTATCTATCTATCTATCTACCTATCTATCTATCTATCTATCTGTCTAGCTATCTGCCTAGCTATACTCATATATATATATATATATATATATATATATATTATTAGTATTATTGCTATTATTATTATTATTATTATTATTATTATTATTTCATTTTTTCAGAGATACAGCCAGCAGCTCACATACCATCGGAAACGCGTCATGAAGCTTGAAAGTTTCATGTCGTGTTTTGGTAAAACAAAACCGAATGATGGAGAGCCACCAATCAAAAAAGCGAAATTCACCCTGGCATCGACTGACAAGAAGGAGGCAACTGCTGTACTGACAGGGTAGGCCTGATTATTTAGACTGTTTACACACGGCGTATTATGTGTGTGTGTGTGTGTGTGTGTGTGTGTGTGTGTGTGTGTGTGTGTGTGTGCGTGTGTGTGTGCGTGAGTGTGTGTGTGTGTGCTTTATTATTTAAGTAATTTTTTATTTTTAAAATTTTTTTTATTTTGTTTCCTTAACAGAAATACATTGAAAGCTGTGCCTACACCACGAGTGTTTAGGCGATCCAGGAGGGCACTAAATTTCGACAACGTACCCACTGATAACCTCCCTCTGTCTCGAGGTTCCGGTGCTGGTGACAGTGCCAGTGCCGGTGTTAGTGCCTGTGTGACAGCTCGGGTGTACCCAGTTGTGAACGGGTGAGTTAACATAATTACTACTGCTCTCCATCTTTGGCATGTTATTACCATTATTATTATTATTTTTTATAATTTTTTAATATACTGCGCTCACTATTAATTTAATTTAGTTTAATTTAATTTAACTCATTTGATTAATTTATAGAGTTGTTGAAGATGGTGAGGTGGCGGGACCATCAGGAGCCTCAGCAGGGCCAGCCCTACAGCCACCCTGTATGTCAGACTCCTATCGGTACAGGTAAGCACAGCAATTTAATCAAAATGGAGTCAAAATCAGCATGAAATTTGCTCTCAATAAATAGGTGGAAAAAAACTTTACATTTACTAATTAGTGTTTTGATTGTTATTCCAGTGACATCAGTGATGCAGATGATACCAGTGGCCTGAGCTTAGTTGCAATAGCACCCACCGAGGCTGCTGCTGCAGAGGTTGAGCCTGTAGTTTTGACTTGGGGTGAAGCTGAGGGGCAGGAGGAGGAGGAGGATGATGATGAAGATGAGTGCTCATGCTGCTCGGATAACCTTTCATGGTTGAAGGGCCTCACCCTCCATGATTGGTCTGGCGAATAGTCAGTATTTTTTATTTTTATTTTTTTTTATCTGTATATAATTTTTTAATATTTCTGTCTGTATGTGTGTGTGTGTGTGTGTGTGTGGCTGCTGAGCTTTTTTTTAATAAATGATATCAATATAAGCAATGACTTTAATTTCTGTATAAACATTTCGCAATACGGACTACACGAGTATGAGCTAAACAAAAAAGCATGAGTAAAAGAAAATAAATAAAGAAAAAAGGTGGGAGTTACACCTCTAGACAAACCAAAAAAGAAGAAGATGTATAACTCATGAAAAAAAAAAAACTTTTTCTGCCTCTCCATCTTTTATTATTTATTTATTTTATTTTGTATTTTATTTTTTATTTTTTATAGTTTAAATGAAATACCAGCCATGGAGCAGGGGCTTGAAGGTCTACCACTATATGAAAAGCAAGGAGAGATGCTATTTTTAGATATGCTCTATGAGCGGAATATTATTGGTGGAGGCGATATATCTATGGAGATCAATGTTGAGCAGGGGGCTGTAGAGGGGGCTGAAGGACTGGTACTTGATGAAAAACAGAGAGAGATGCTATTTTTAGACATGCTCTATGAGCAGAATATTATCGGCGAAGGTGATATATCCAGGGGTGTCAATGTTGAGCAGGAGGCTGAAGAGGGGGTTGAAGGTGACATAGAACCTCACATGATTTTTGATGGCCCCGATTATGTGGTGAATTTCCACAGGCATATTGAAGTAAGGAATGTTAAAGACATAGAGTTTGATGGGGGCATTGCTCGTGAGACGGTGTACAGGGTTCATTTTAATGTTAACTGGGCCGGTGTAAATCTTCGGGATATCATGGGTGGACTCGAGGAGGTGCTAGAAGCAATTATTGCAAGGCTCCATGAGAGCTATAGCAGTCATGACCTTGTCAGATTTTTCATACAGAATGAGGCATTTTATAGCCCCCACACCACAGGCTTAATACCCCTCCATCAGCTCACCATTTTCAAGATCATTGAGCTCATGGAAAGTCTACTGCAGTCAGATGAAGACCTGTATTTAGATGAACCACTGGAAATTCATGTAGGCATCATCAGAAACCCCCTGGCAGCCGGTGTGAGCACTGGTGTTAATTACATAGAAGACCTACGTAGGCTGAAAAGCATATGCGAAATAAAAAACAGGGACAACCTATGCTTAGCCAGGGCTATAGTTGTTGGAGTGGCAAAGGCCAATGTTGATGCAACCCCAAAGACTGACAAACAATTGTATGAGAGTGCCCTGAATGAGTACAAAAGGGTTCAGCATGGTCAGAAAAAAGCTCAAACCATTGAAGCTCAGAGGCTACACACTGCTGCAGGATTTGACCTGAAATATGTACCATCTTTTACAGACATACCATCTTTCGAGAGAGTGGCTAACACGCGTGTGGTAGTTTTTGGTCGTGGCTCAAGTGCTAGGCCTCTCTATGTTGGTGATGATCACAGACAGAGAACTGTTTATTTACTGTACGAATGTGAGCCTCTAGATAAGAAGGCAGTAGGCCACTTCCACACCATAACTAAGGTGAACTGTATCTTCGCCAAGTCTTCCTTTTGTGAGAAATGTCTGAAGGCCTATGATGCGAGATATGGTCACACTGGTTGTGACCAGTGCCCCTCGTGTAAAGGCGAGTCATGTGTGGTAATCAGCGCAGAGAAGCACAGCTGTCCAACTTGCAATCGCTTTATGCGCTCTGACGCCTGCAGCAGGCGCCATCATGAAAATGGTACCTGCTCCAGCTCCCACAGATGCAGAGGTTGCGGTGTGTTCCACAAGTCCGGCGATGATCATAAATGCGGTACTCGTGAATGCAGCATTTGTAAAAAGCTGGTGACTGGAGTGCATTTCTGTTACATCAGACAACAAAAACCAAAGGCTGTGTCTTGTAAGTACATCTTCGCAGACTTCGAAGCTGACCCCACGGGAAAATTTCATTTACCCAACCTGCTTGTAGCACACTGGGAGTGCTCACACTGCATCGAGCTGAGTTACCGTGACAACCCTCGATGCTCGCACTGCGGCACTGCATGTGCCAAATGCTCACCCAGTGTATCTGGTAATACACCCAGAGGACATGATGAGCGTGAGCTGTGCATGAAAGGGCGTGACTGTGGTAGGCGAGGGGTGTCCTTTTTTGGAGATGATGCAGCCACAGACTTCTGTCAGTTCCTGTTTAGACGCGAATTTGAGGGCTACACACTCATTTTCCACAATGGCCAGGCGTACGACGCCTACTTTATGGCGAAATACATATTCAGCACAATGAGGAAGCTGCCGAGAGTCATCTACAGAGGCAGTAAAATTGTAGCTATTGATGCAGGGAAATTCCGTGTTATTGACTCCTTAAACTTCTTGACATTTCCTCTTGCTCAGATGCCCAAAGTCTTTGGTCTGAAGGGTGTTAAAAAGGGGACATTTCCAGTCTTTTTCAACCAGAAGGAAATGTGGGACTTTGTGGGCCCCATACCTCACCCATACTGCTACAGAGTGAACAGAATGAAATCAAATGCAAGGGAAGAGTTCATGGCCTGGTATAAGCAGCAGAGGGGCAAGGTCTTTGATTTCAAGAAGGAAATAATGGCTTATTGCGAAGATGATGTCAACATTCTGCAGGAGAGCTGCAATGCATTCAGAAGCTGGCTCATAAGCATAACATCTAGAGAGGAAGTGGTAGATGTGGGTGAAGGAGGAGAGACATTGTCTCAGCTAGTTGGCATAGACCCCTTCCAGTATAACACGCTGGCCAGTGTATGCATGGCAACTTATCGCCACATGTTCCTGACTGAAAAGTACTCGATCACCCTGGAAGACGACACCAAGGTTGTAGGGCACTTGCAAAATGCCCAGCTGAGTCTTGTAGGGCAGGATGGAAGAGCGGTGAACCCGAGTACAGCAGAGATAAAGAGCATGGAATTTGTTTCAACTCCCTTCGCTAGAATGCCCTCTTGTGGCTTCGGTGGACTTGACGCTCACAGCCGTGTATCAATCATCTGGCTTGAGTATGAAGCACTGACACGTGACTTGACCATTCTCCATGCACGCAATGGCGGTGAGCATAAGGTTATAAATCAGACACGTGATGGATGGTTGAAGCTTGATGGCTATCACGTTGATCAGGTGACAGGCAAAGAGACTGCCTGGGAATTTCACGGCTGCGTGTACCACGGGTGCAGGAGGTGTTTCGGTGGTCCAAACACACCTGCCAATGTCAGACACCCTCACACTGGTGAAAGCCTGAAATCACTCTATAGGAGAACTGAGGCCCGACTTGTGTACCTGAGAAGTGAGCTGAACATAGAGGTCCACGTCATGTGGGAATGTGAATTTAAACAGCTACTAGAGACGAGTGAGGCACTGAGGGAGGTTGAGCAAAACTGTGAACTGCTACCGCGACTGGATCCGAGGGCAGCTTTTTACGGTGGCCGAGTGAATGCTGTGAAGCTCTACCACGAGGCTCAGGAAGGAAAGAGGATAGGTTATGTGGACATTTGCTCCTTATATCCCATGGTCTTGAAAAATGATGTTTTCCCTGTTGGTATTCCAGAGGTGATCATTGACCCCCCTCCTCAGGATATTGGCAAGTACTTTGGCATAGTACAGGCACGCGTAAGACCTCCTAGAGGCCTCTACCACCCCTGCTTGCCACTGCGTGTTGGTGGGAAGCTCCTGTTCCCTCTCTGTAGTAGGTGTGCACGTAACTCATCACAGGAGCCCTGCAGGTGTCCGGACACAGAGCGTGACCTGGTAGGCACTTGGACTTCCATTGATCTGCGTGATGCCCTCAGCGTTGGTTACACTATTGTTAAAGTATTTGAGATATACCACTTTGAGGAAACAGCCAAATTCGACAAGACCCAGCCCACACCGGGTCTGTTTTCTGATTACGTGAACTTGTTCCTGAAAGGGAAGCAGGAAGCATCTGGGTGGCCTTCCGATGACATGACTGACGCCGAGAAAACAGAGTATATAGACCAGTATGAGTCTGTTGAGGGCATTCGACTTGACACACAGAACATTTCTTACAACCCCGGGAAAAGGGCCACAAATAAGCTTCTCTTGAACAGCTTCTGGGGGAAATTCGGGGAAAATAATAATCACAGAACACACAAACTAGCTGAGACTGGGGCTGACATTTTCAAACTACTGGTCAACCCGTCTATCTCTCTCAAGGGCATGCACGTGCTGGATAGCAATCGTTGTATGCTCGAGTATACGCACACTGAAGGCTTCCTCCCTGAAATGCCTCATGTGAATGTTTTTATAGCTGCTTTCACAACGGCTAATGCAAGGAGTAGACTTTTCAATGTCCTGCATAACTTAGGTCGTAGGGTTCTCTATTTCGACACTGACAGTGTTGTGTATGAATACACTGAGGGAGATACCACCCAATATACACCAGACATGGGGGACCATTTGGGGCAGTGGACAAATGAATTGAAGGCCAATCAGTTCATCTCGCGCTTTGTCAGCAGTGGCCCCAAATCATATGCGTACTTGACTAATGACGACGACCGGACCACTAAGCTCAAAGGGTTCACCTTAAATCACGAAGTATGCAAACTTCTCAACTTCGACAGTATTTGCAGACTAGTGTTGTTTTGGGCTGATCCAGACAACAATTCACTACCTGACGAAGAACAGCCGCGTGTGGAGGTACCATACAGTAAAATACGTAGAGACAAGTATGCTTTCAAGCTTTTTAATAGAGATGAGATTAAGAAATTCAGAGTAACCTACTCGAAGAGATGTTTAGTGCTAGGTACATATGACACCCTGCCTTTTGGTTTTTAGATGAAATTAGCTCAATTATCCTTAGCTTTACTCCCTCAAATCATCATTTTTCAAGCTCATAGATATAGTCAACACTGTAATTGCATGAATCCACAACTGCGTATTAGCAGCACACTCCTTGCTTGGGGGTGTATATTGGTGTATTTTTTTTTTTTTTTTTTTTTTTTTTTTTTTTTTTTTTTTTTTTTTTTTTTTTAGTATGCTCGTTTAATGTATTATTGATTGATTGAGTGATTGATTGATTGATTGATTGATTGACTGACTGACTGACTGATTGCGGCTCATTATGTAAAATAGCTCAGTCTGTGAGATACTTACAAGTAGACTAGAAATATTCTGGTGGAGTGTTTTTTTTTTTTTTTTTGTTTTTTTGTTTTTTTTTAGTAGCATGTGAAAATTAACTCGTATGCAGGTAGAACAAAATAGATTTCATTGTATGTGTACATCTGAGAATGAATTATACAATTACGGTTATTATTATTATTATTATATATCATCGGTAATTGTTATTATTATTATTACTATTATAATGTCAATACTGCAGAAATATTACAATTGACTATCAGTACTCAAATGTACTGTCATTAACGTGCTTCGGGTTAATAAATTACTGATTTTAAACATATTCACTTGGTTGTATTGTGTTGATTGATTGTTTGATTACCATTCACTCAGTAGGCGGAAATGCTCCTGACCTCTGAATTGTAACTAAGGGTAACATGCTTCAGGTTAATAAATTACTTATTTTAAACATATTCACATAGTTGTATTGTGTTGATTGATTTATTGATTGATTGATTGATTGATTGATTACCAGTCACTCAGTAGCCGGAAATGCTCATGGCCTCTGCATTGTAGCTAAGAGTGTGGAAATGCTCATGTCCTCTACATTGTAACTAAGAGTGAAATCATGAGCTAATAATTACACTGCTGATTGAGATGCAAGAGTGTCACGGTGAAGCACCACCACAACCGCTTTACATACGAATCACCTGAGTGTTCCTAGAGTTGACCACAGTGAATATGATGTGAAAGTTAAGTGCCTCCTATGCTTTTGGACAGCAGAAAATATTCCATGCTTTTTTTTTTTTTTTTTTTGGATAGTACAAACATTTCTTTTCAAGAGTGAAATAAATCACATTTCCATAAAACCTAATGAGATGTGATAGCCTTTTCATAATGAAATTCACAGGCACCCTTCTATTTTCTCTAGTGTAAAAAAAATGGCACAAGGAGATAGATTCAAAGTTCAAATTTTTATTTTATTTCGTAAAAAAAAAAAAACACAGTGAAGACAAAATGATACAGCGGTGTCTCAGTTGTACATTGACTAAATACATACTAGCTCGACATAGGTTGAGGAGCACTATTGGTAATTTTTGACTTCTTTACAATCTTTTGGTAGCAAAAATCGAGCAACCAAAAGGTCAATTCAGTAGGTGGTGACACAGTACATTGAGCAAGAGTTTCCTTGGATCTCTCAATTCCACCGATATACACAAATATGTCATATACGTCGCTCATAAAATACAGTCTTTTATGGTTCAGGGATACAGCGATTCGCTCAGCAATCCTCAAGATATCATTTTTGGTCACTTTCAGTAGAGCATCCTCGATCTCATCACGAGTAGGGCACTGAAGCATCAAGTCGGACCATGAATGACCGGTTTTATCTAACACCTGATTGCAGAATACGTGCTCCAGAATTTCCATTTTACTCGCTCGATGTACGTCCAATTCGATTATGACGTATTCGTACTTCTGGCCATCAGTGGGGAGCCCGGCGAGGTAGCCCTTGACACTGTCGTCGCAATCTTTACGAGTGGGGAATAAAGTGTGTGACTTCATTCCACGCATTTCGACACTCCACTGGTATGCCTTGACTGTAACTGCCTCTTCTGGATTAGCTGCATCTCCCTTTCCATCCTTTGGTGGAGTAATGATAACTTGGTAAATATTGTCCATAGCTCCGTGGAATTTTTCGTATTCTTCTTTGCGGAGATTAATAGTTTTGCTGTGGTGACATTCACGAACGTCTGTGAGTGTTTCCTGCTCAGTTTTTGGATGTAGAAAGGAGATATAGTGCACTGGTTCCTTGTCACTCCTCTCGAACTTAGTGATCATCACGAATTGTCTCTTGGTTAGACTCAGCTGCTTTGCTTCACCCTTAACCAGGGCATTTTGAAATTCAGTAGAGGCCTCCTTCAGTTTCTCAAAGGACTTCTTTGCGATGTGTACATTCCTCCATTTGGATGTGTCACAGCTGTAGCGCGACACAGTGACATAACCTGACTTGTATTGCTGAGCAGCATGAGCGATTACTCGAGTGTGTTCTGACAAACAGAGAGTAAGTCCATTGGATCCCTGAGGAGTTTGAGTGTTCAGTTGACTGGCTGCCATGATGTACTTGTGTGTGTGTGTGTGTGCGTGTATCTTTTCAAGTGCTGAAGTGAATGCTTGAAGGTTGCTAGAGCTGAGGCATTTATACTCACTGTAGAGCATTCGTCGGAAGGACGTCTATGCTGTAGGGTATGTCTCATTGATATATTCACTGCATCATGAGCTTTGACCAATCATAGTGCATGAATGAAAAAACAAATAGCCTCAAGGGTGCAGACACTAGCGCCGCCTCTTGGACAGCGTCGGAGCCGGCAGCATTATTCCCATGGATGAGGACAAGAGAGCAGTCCACAAATTACTATCTCCATTACCAAGAGACAGATTGACTATGCATGTAAGGATGACAATGTAGAGAATTACAACTTGACAAATAAAAATCACTTCATTTTTGGGTATGATGCGTCCGAATATCTCCCACTGACTATAGCTCCTGGTAGAGTTCATGTCCACATTGCTTGAAATTAGTGCGTCATGAAAATGTTCAGTATTTTCATGTTTAACCTCTGTAGGTACAGCAGCAGAGAGGTATTTTTCTGTTACGTCCTCACCCTCCATGGTTGTAAGATAAACTGAACAGCAATACTCACTACAACCATTCTTATTCAAGTTCTTATTATTTTCATTATTATTATTATTATTACTGATAATTTTCTGTAAAGGTTAACTAAATGTAACCACCTCAGGGCGTCAACACACCTGTGCTTAACAGCCTACGGCTGCAGTGAGACCTGCTCGTATAGCCCCAGGGCACCCGCATGATCAGAGGCTGATGCCCCAGGCCCTAGCAGGAGTCCTTTGATCTCATAGCCTACGGCGCCGGCATTCCTTTGGCGCTATTCTGGTACTTACGTAGTCATAACTTGTATATGTGCCCTGGTAATGAAATATCCTGCATTTATTAGCTCCGTGTTGTGAACTATGGAGGCCGCCATTTTTTAAATTCCTGGTGTTTTGCACTGACCGGAAATACGTCACTGTTGTACCAACTCTTAGCATGGAGTCACTAGAGTGGTCTCAGCCAATGAGAGCCAAGTATTCTGGAGGCTTGGCATTGCAATTCAATGGTGAGAACAACTGTCAACAACAGTTTTAGATACAGGTGTAATTGCACTTTCAGAGCTTTTGTTAAGGGCATGTCAAAGCTAATTGTAATTTCTTGGGAATACATCATAATTATAGCTAATTATTGCATTGATTGCAATAAGCAATTTATATCTAAGAATAGGTATATAGGTATATATATATATATATATATATATGCATGGGCAAATAGGCAATAACCCTGCTACGTACATGTTATGTAAGACGTTTTTCCCAAGCATAGGAGTTTAAATAGCAAAAGTTATTTAATGTAAAATTTAATAACTTTAAGATTACATTTAGCATATATTTTGTATCACTATATTTCTGACCATATTTTTGCAAGAGAACAGAATTGGAATACTGCTTTGCTTTGTAAATAAAATATGTCACATATAATCTTTATGGGCAATGTGCAGTATTAGTATTATGTATAGTATAAATATATTTCATAGTATTTATATTTGGTGTATATGTAGTGTTAGTGGGGTTGTTTAAAAGGCAGTACCTCCTTCTTTACCAAAATTAATATATATTAATTACCAAATTGTGCTTATTTCAATTGTATGTTGGTTGCATTGCTAGATACATTAAATATACCAGTTTAAAATAAAATATAATATCAAAAACTTATTTTCAACAAAACTTTGTCAATACAATATTTTTTTAAAGCTTCACTAATAAAAAGTAGTTGTATTACAAAGCAGGATACTTGATAGTTGTTCTTACTGAGTGTCAAGTAATTGCATTGTCTCAAATAGTTCAATGGCAATTACTTGACACTCAGTAAGAACTTTATGTTGTTGTGATATCTGTTCTTGTCATTATAATTGCAATGAACAATGTAACAGATTGTAATCCACAGGATTGCAATTAATTTGTATTGCTGAATACATATGGCCTAGCTGTGTACATAAGTGACGTCACTATATTGCGTGCCGTGTGCAATAATGGCGGCCCCCAGCATGTTGATGGTTGGTGCAAATTTCACTTTTAATTGGCTTGAAATCATATCAAACCCGAGTTTAAGACATTTCCTTTCACTGCAATATATCATTTGACAACTAATTGAACTTTTGAAATTAACATGCAAACTTCCATTAGTTCCCCTTTAAGTTTAAAAGATCAATTAGACGTAAAAAATCTATAGCAGTGAAAAAAAAGCATGTTTAAAAGACAAGTTTATTATGATTTTAAGCCAATTTAAGAATGCAATTTGCACGTCCCGCCGTAGCGCTGGAGGCAGCCATTATTGCACGCGGCACGCAGGACTAGTGACGTCATTATGTTCTACTGAATGCATGAATGCAGCTATCTAGGCTACATGTCAGCCCTACAAATAAAATCATAATTCTGCACAGATTGGCATCCATTTCATTGTTCATTGCAATTTATGACAAGAACAATCTGAAGAGATAGCACACCAGGTGTTAATTGTACTTCTTTCTTAGGAATTAGTTGCTGCAAATTAATTATGATTGATTGCAATGAAATGAAATAACACAAGTTTTTCCCCTAGCATGGGTTAAAAAAAAAAGTCTGTATAATATGTGATATCAAAATATATACAATACCATAAGATAGCACTATTCATACGCAATTTTTGAATTTTCATAAAAATATATTTGACTTTATTGTCTACCTCTTAATTATTTTTCCCCGATCAAGGGAGTTTAAACAAAATAAATAAATAGAAATTGCTGTTCTTATTGCCAGAATTTTATCTATTAAATGAGAATATTGCTTCATTTTATATACCCTGAAGAAAATTCAGATTCTGAATTTAAATTTCATATTCCTGACACTTATTTTAGTTTCGGAATCCATATAACCTGTTTCTAACATTTAATTTAGTCTGTTTCAATGTTGAATTTAGTTTTCAATAATTTTTAAAATTACAAATTAAAATGATAATCTTTGAAAGACTTGCTGAATGAGTTAATTACTGTTGACTAAATTGTGGTTTTTGACAGTATGAGATCAAGGGTGTAGAGGCCGTCATTTATGCATGATAATTAATTGTCTCAAATTGTTCTATGGCAATTTACTTAGTGAGAACTGTGACACACTCTTGTAACAAAGTCTCAAGTGCAATTAACTCAATAAAGACAACGAGCGGAGCTTTGTATAGATGTGGACAGAAACCTGCCATTTATTTGGCGAAACATAAATCACATTGTGAACTGCATGAAAGTGATGCCCTCATGGACACCCCGAACCTGCCGTAGGCAATCCCAAGGGCATCGTTGCTACACTAAAAGAAAGCTGAACAAAGGCGCATATTGCAGCGTAGTGAGACTTTGTTTGCCTGAGGCCAGTTTAACTGCCAGCATGGCTGATTGACTGTCTGGCCTAATGTATATCTTATAGGGCTCCGAACGCCACCTACCCAGTCGTTTAATGACCGCCTCATGGCCCTGACAAGGTAAGCATGAGATATGGGGGTACCACCACGAAACAGAAATAGAGGCTGGGTTGGCGACCCAATCATGACCGCTAAGTACGCTCTTAGGGAGCAAACGGCACAAACAAGTGTACCTGAACATCCAACTACTGCTGAGAAACCCTTGGAGGAGGTTTTAGATGCAACAACAGTTATCGTAACAAATGGAATTAAATTGTGATGGTAAACCAGCTAATTGCCCAAAAGAGGCGATACACCGGTACTAGCTACACAGTACTCAACGGACCTGAGACAAGCGAAATAAGCTAGGGTAATGGCGACAAACTGAATGATTTGGCACCGGGCCTCACTTTCTCGATGTACTGCCTGCCTTCATCCACCTTGTATCGATGGCGATACAGCTGCCTGGGCCTCTCGCCTGCCCCACGCAGCATGGGCTCAAACCTATGGTCACCATTCCCCCAGTCATGCACCAATCCAGCTCTGCCAGCCGGTCTTAGACCTATTGGACTCAGGCTGACTCTCAGGTCTGCTTCGTAGCAGTCAACTACTTTCCACTGGTTCTCCAGCCAACCTGGCTGCTCTCCCCTCAAGCTATATCTCCTATCGTTTTCTCCATAATCTTGGTCACACCTAAACTGGCTATCGTCACTAACCAAGTACTGTCTAGCACCAGCTCCTTCACATGTGCTTGGCAGCCTATTGAGACTTGACGAACCTGTCTCGCTGCCTGGGGCGGAATCTGACAGAACTTGGTCGGGTCTTACTTGTAACTCTCGGTCGTGCTCGCTAAAGGACTCTGGCTGTCAGAAACCGCCAGGTATTCGTTACTCACTGGCTTACTCATATTCGCACTTGCTTCAATGCAATAACGCCTGGCTGCTTCGTTTTCGGACATGGTACTAGCACTGGAACTGGCAGAGCTTGCGGCCTCGGACAGAATGAAACAATTTCTGACCCCAACAAGACCCTGGTGACATTTTGAAGGACGATCACAAGCTCTGCATCTCCTTCTAGCTCTGTTCTGGGTCATATTCTTACATAACGTGCAAAAAGAATGCTTATAACGGTCAAGCAGCTCTTACCAAGTAGACTTTAGACTATAGACTGACAATGGTCACTGATGCACACCAGAATGTTGTCATAGAGCAGGATATCGCAGAGCAGGATGTTGTACAGAGGTGTGAACTGTAGTACAATGAACTTCACAGCTTCGGGTCGGTTCAGCAGGGCTCAGGCAATTGAAGACAATTGAAGATAATTGAAGACAGCAACAGGCTTAGGCAAACAAAGCAAGTGCCGGTGCACTGTGCAGTGAATGAAGCGAACGATCAGACGAATTGATGTATAGCCAACAGAATAGTTGTTAAGAATTAATTACATTTATTAGTCTCACTAATAAATAACATTTACGCCTGTTATGTTTATGAAACTTGGGAAGGAATGCAGGGCCTTTAGAATACTTGGTCCGCAATGCCCCCCAACTTAAAGGATGTGCCCCCCCCCCCCGAGGTGCCCCCCCCCCCCCGAGGTGCCCCCCAGATTGGCCAGAAAAAAAAATTAAAGTAGAGGGTGGGTGCCCCCCCCCCCCCGTTTGGCCTGCCCCAAAAAACATTGTGCCTTCCTGAGTGCACCCCCCCCCCCCCCGCCCCACTCTGCTAACCTTAGCTACGCGTGGATGTGTTTCAATGGACCCAATGTAACTTCTGAGAGGTAAAGTGCTGAAGGTGTTAGTTCTCCTTTAATATCTACTGTCAACTTGTGGAGCATTTTTTTTTTATAAATAATGTTATTGTATTTGCAGTCATTCCATTTCACACTGGAAACACTCCCATTTCTCTCACTTTGCCAGATATTTATAATTAAATTTTTTTAAATTTTCTTCGTATTGAACACACTTTATGCAACATTCATACAAAAGTCGTACAATGCTAAAAACTGCAAATTTCAGCACCCTAGGTGTAGCTTAACGCACAAAACTTATTACATCCAAATACAAATTTAAGTAGAAGAACCAACACAATGTTATAGAAGAGAACTTACAGACAGTATTTCCTGTTTATTGCATATATTAAAATGAAAAGGTCTGGATAAACAATTACATCCATTGTAATCAAATTCAGAGAAGAAAAAAAAGCACATCGATGTTCACGCAGCTACATATTATTTACATTTTAATAATATTTACACTTTAAGTGCAACTGTCGAAAAAGCTTGATTAACTTCATTGAAGTCATGTTGCTGTACAGCTACTGTCTATTTAGTAGGCCAGATGAACCAGGTTTATCCAAGGCGCAACCACTTGTCTTCGTTACAGGTGGCACTTATGTGAGGTAAATAAAATAAGCAATTTCGTTATTTTTAATGAGCCAATGGCTCATATATATTCCATGTCAATCCATGACACAGAAATTTGATCAAAAATGAAAGTGTTATTCCTTGGTGTGGAAGCACTTCAAATGTCACTAACTTCTTTGAATTGAGTTGCCATGTGTACCAGGTACAAAAACTTAACATTTATCATACGTCTAACATTCAAACTGTGCATATTGTATATGTACAGCCGTAACATTTAGTAGGCAACCTGGTCTCTCACACAGTTTGTCCAAAATATGGTATCTTTCACCATTTTATTTTGTGTGCATCATTTTGTGAAGATTTGTTACTTTAATCCTGTTCTGTCACTTGGATTGGATACTTGTCCAGTCTCTTCGTTTCATCTATTGGAGTCAGTCCAGCTTGAATAGAAGATGAAAAATTTCCAGTTTCAGTTTCCTGCGCTATGACTGTCCTTGTTCCCTGATAAAAGCCAAAAAGGAGAAATGAAATGTGCAGTTATTGATTTCAGCATTTAAGGCTTCCAGGGCTTTTTCAATGTGCAGTAGAACCCTGTGTGCAGTTGTAATCTGATTATGTGAAGTCTTGAATTTTATGGTTATCTTGAGTCAGAGTCAATGATATTATGAACATTAATTCCAGATTAACAATCAACTCAAGCTTTATGGCGAATACAAATCACTACATATTGTGGGTACACAATAAATAGTACATAAATGGAATATAGCTTCAAAATTCCCTCTTTTTTTAATGAACGGCTGTCACTTCTGGTACTGTTTCAGTAACTAATTTCCAGGCCAGCTGGCTTCTCTGGAGAGCAACACTAATTTTCCATTTTCAGCTAAATTTTGGAACACTATCTTAATTTCAGATTTAATCTTTGCCCAAAGCCATTTTTTCCCCTCTACTTACACTGCATGGCCCAATTAGTTGCGAGGGAAGAAACACAAGCAGAGATTTTACTTCATCATTGCCAATTGTGTTTTGGCAGGCTCCTCTAACTGTATCATACACACCACTAGCACCCCCAGCTGGTTCTATAGGTTCCTCAGTTCCTAGGAAGACTAAATTTTTTCAACTCCATGTGCATCGATGATATGTGCCATCACATAAATTTTGTCAACTTCAGTTTTATCTACTGAACCGTTACATCTAAGCGAAGGTAGATCCTATCCAAGAAACCTGGCCTGTCAGCCTGTACAATTTCTTTTAAGAAGTCGAGGTGGCTGCCATGTGACCCAATACTGAAGGCAATTTAATTTGGCCTCCCATTGGAGGGTCATTGAAATCAAAGGCTTTTTTTCTGCTGACCATTAGTCTCATAGGGAAGGCATAAGCAGACAAGGTCATTGTGTCATTGAGCTGCCTATCTGGTTGGCGAGCTGCTCTATGAGAGTAGTGGTCATGGTGTTTTCTCCAATATCTCACTTTGTGTCAGGCTGGAATGTCTTAGCTGGCTTGGAAGCTCTTAGAACTGCACTCCTGCACAGTACCTTTTCTGGGTGTTAGAACTGCTGCATGGACATCAGATTTAAAGTGGTTATCAATTGTTAGAGATATACTTATCATTAGGCTCTTTATAATAAATTGGGCTGTCTACACTTTCCAAGCGAAGGCCTTTCACAAACTGACAAAGTTTTACCAGATTTTCAACAATGCATGCCCTAATTATCTGCACTCTATCATAAGTTAATTAAGACCACTGCACAATTATGATACTCGAGGCCAAAATGAACACTATATTAAACTTCCTCACATGACAAAAGAATATTATAAAAGGTCCTTTGTCCCCAGATCAATTACCCTATGGAATGACCTTCATTTGTCTGTTAAGTCAAGTCCAAGTTGTGTGACCTTCAAGCAAACATTGAAAATATCCTCATTATTTAAACCTTCACTTCTGCCTTTGGGATTACCCCGAAAGGCAGGAGTTGTGTTGGCACAGCTCTGACTTGGTTTCTCAGATCTTAATGCACACTTATATGTGAAAGAGTGTATCAATTCTCCATTTTGTAACTGTGGCACATCAGCACAAACTGTCAAACACTTTCTCCTTGAATGTCCAAATTTTTCCAAATATAAACAAATCTTGTAAAACAGCATTATTAATACTACATCACTACCAATAACTTTACTGTTATTCGGAGATGGATCTCTGCCCACAGATGCCAAGTCTGATATAATCATCCGAACATAATCAGTTACTTCTAAGCCTACTTTGTAATAGTTCATCAATAGATCATTTATTCATTCAGGCCTTTTGTACAGTCTGCACATTATACTAAACCTGATTGAACCTATACTGAGCCTTCGGCTGAATCGGCTCATTGGTGAAATAAAATAAAATATGTTTAAACCAACTTTTAGCCATCAGTGAGCCAAATTTGTGGTAATTTGCCTTTCCTGGTGTGTTTTTTTTAACAGTAACCAAATCATCTTGGCAAATTTATGATAATGCCAACGATTTGACGGGTGGACTGACATTGCAAACAGCAAAAATGTGCAGTTGTAAAAAGATCTTTAAAAAAGCCCTGAAGTCTTCATTAAACTTGACACTTAATGCTAAATATAGCTTGAAATCTTTAAGTAATTAATTCAAATGAATTTCCACATGTTTTTTTATCATATTTTCAACACTATTTTTTACATGCAAAGCATGGAACAGTACAAAATACTCTGTCATAATTTGATTGACTGTGTGCTGTGTGGTGTATTTTTCACTGTAGTTTCTCTGTGACCATGACAAAATTTGATGTCCAAAACGATGACAGAAGGCAAAGAAAAAAATTGATAATGATAAAAGAAAAATAGAAAGAAAGAAAAAACTGGGGAGGTATAGTTGTTACAGAGAAGTGTTTTTGAGATGGGTTTCCAACATTTCCGTCCAATCATTACTTGGTTGGAAAAATTAAAAAATATGTGGACATTCATTTGAATTCTATCTTAGCATATATGGTAAAATATTACATACGGGAGACTTGGGAATGGTCCCTTCATCAGTTGTGTTTCGATTCATCTCTTTTGAAGATGGAAACTGGTAGTTAAATGAGATAGGACCGTCATATTTAATGGTGTCGATGTAATAGAAGGCACATTGATAGTAAGATTGTTGACCTGGTCCTTGGTAGGAGATATGACCTTCACAGCTACCTTGAATTCCAGATGCGTGATGGTGAGGACAGTTGCTTTGGCATTTTGCTGGATGATGTTGATGCTGTTTTCGGTAATCAGAAGCTTCATCTGATTGATCCGGCATTGCAGGTCCAGATTGACTTTGAGTGGCTTTGTTCGTGTAAGGACCTTGAGGAAGTGAAAATGAGTGACTGTGGTATCCTGATGTTCCAGAGACATGGCTGTACAGTTTATTGTGACTCATAATATCTCTCATGTGGCTCACAGGTATATCAGTTAAGTGCAGCGAATCGGGGCCACTGGTTTGGGAGCGTCTTCCTGGCTTTCCATCTTCTCCATTTTCTTGTTGCTCTGAAGCCCTATTGTGACTTCCATAATCCATCGGGTCTTCCTTTGCAGATGTCTGAGGTATTTTTTCATCAGACTTTTTCTCAAGTGGCATATTGGTGTCACTCTTATCCAAACAGTCAGAACTCGCAGTTTGAGATGGCCTTCTGGATACGAGATATCTTCGTGTGCAAAGATGTGCAATTATAATGCCCTGTCCAGCACATATGATGAAAAGGACAATTGTCACAAGGCTGCAGTAGTTCATTCCTGGTTCTGCATTGTTGGCAACAGGTCCCACATATCTGCATGGGTTCTTGAAGGTGTCTGAGAACATTGGGCATCCATCGTCGGTGAATCTGAAATGAAAGTTTCACTATGTATCAGCAATGATGAAACAGATGTATGTACATGTGCCTACAGATTATCCAGATTTATCCAGTGGCTTTGTTGATCATATATATACCAACAGTGTTCATCTTGGACATTTGTCATCCTTGCCTGGCATTCGGGAGTCTAATCAGTCTATATGCTGAGGCAAGGAGAAGACCCACCCATTGATGTGTATTATGGTATGGTTTCCAAGTTTCTTTTAAGAAAGGCATTTCACCTACCCTGGTAAGCAATCTCCACACTGTTCAAGTGCAAGAGTGAGATCAATGCACAGAGTCTTCCTGTTGAACAGAGTACAGTTGAGGCAGGGTTTGCGAGTCTTGTAGGTCGCTCCCTCGATGCAGGGAATGGAGACTACTGGATTGCTCATGATCAGGCCTTCTTCACACGTCTGAAATTTAAGATAAGATAAGATAAGATAAGAGGGGAAGTGTACTGTGTGGGGTGGTCTTCTGCCAATTTTATATACTTGGAAGCTGAACTCCAGAGGACGTCATTTGAACCAGGACTCCCAATGGTTAAGGCGGTCCCTCAACCACTGAAAGTCCTGGATGCCAGGGTTGGGTATTTTGTTTAATTGATTAGATTAAATTAAACAGGAGCACTAGTACAATTACAATTTAATTGATTTGATTAAATTAACTGCCAAATTTAATCAGATTAAATTTGATTAAATATGATTAAATATGATTAAATGTCAAAAACAACTTTAATAATAGTTCACTGTTGCCATTTATTGCAACCAAACACATACAGCCCATTGTAATTAGCAAAATCTGCCATGAAAGACAAAATATTTAGTTTATATCACCATTTATAACAAAAGCAGCAATAATCATGATTACATAACACATGGGAGACCTATATTTCAGCAAAATAATAAGAAGTGAAATGAAACTAATTATGCATGGTAAATTGGTCATACAGAATATATTAACAGTGTCTGTCTATCGATTGGTTGGCACTGTTTAAAATTGATGTATGGTGCATAGTGATGTGGACCGGACTGCTTAGTGGTCCGGTCCTGGTCTGGTCCAGGGATAAGCGTTCGGGTACTAGAGATCAGACCAGTCCAGAGGCGGTGACATAACAGTTGTTTCACCAAATAAAAAATCTGGTTCTTGTAATACTGACAGGCAGGACAGACTAATAATTTCACTACTGCAATATTTATTTATGTAAAACAAAGAAACCGTCAATCAGTCAGGAATGATTAATAACTGAAATAAACCAAGATGACAAACACCTGCTGTATAATAAATTCAACATGCAAATCTTGGACCGCTGGTTTAGGGTCATCGGACTGGTCCGGTTCCGGTATTTTTGTAGTGGTCCGGTGTTTTAGTGATCCGGGATTGGACCGAGGACCGGACCGGTCCGAGGCGGTCCAGTCCACATTACTAATGTTGCATCATGAATATCAGCACCCTATTTCCTATTGTGATTTGGTATGAAATGAGCTCTGATTGGCTGTATAATTCTCAGGAGGCGGGGTAAATGCAGTTGACATTTTTCAACAATTACACCCAAAGTGAAATTATACCCAATAAGGATCTGGCAGATGCAACTCAAATATTTACTAGAGTTCCTACCTGGTTGAAATATTGAATTTTATTAAAAGATTCAATTGATTAATGTATTAAAAAAGAATCCTGATTAGATTAAATTAAATTAAGTCGCAAAAAAGAAATTAATCAATTAAATTAGATTACTTAATCTAATCAGAATTATGTATTTAATCGCACATTAAATGACGTCCTCTGGCATTTAGCTTCCAAGTCTATGAGATTGTTTCTTGCTAAAGCTAGTCGCTTCTGTCTACACCTAGCTTATAGTCGACCTAAACAAATTTAAATTTTGGTAAATGTATTTAATTTATCTAGCCAGACAGTTCCGCTTAGAAACAGGTGGCACCTTATGGCAGAAGTTGTCTAGCTTTGTGTAGGTTTAATTTGACAGGATGAAACATATATACATATATATATTTCGAAGGCCTGCACTGTATATGCCTGTGGCTAACCACATTAATTATGGTAAGTTTGCCATAACCACGATCATACGGATACTATTGTAAAAAGCATAGGGCTTTTTAATCTATGTAGGAAATATGGCCTTTCTATATTTTTTAACCACCTGAGTAACTAGAAAAGGTCTCTTTAAAAAAGGGACCTGTATCAGAATTGGTTAAAGTAGTCTAGACATCTAGACATGCAACAAAAAAATTAATTGATATATTTTGTACAGACTAAAGGGTATAAGTTGCAGGTAACAGATACTGACAAGGTATCATGTCAAAATAATACAATCAATTAGTATAGTTCATATAAATTTATGTCTGTCTTTATTGCCAAACTTGCTATAAAATGTATTTTTCCATAGATCCTTGCTACTCTTGCCTAGCTACCTACAACTGTCTGCAAATCTGCCAATTGCACCATCTATAGTATTAGTTGTTATAAAAAGATACCTTTGCTTGTTAGTACTATGAATATTAAAAAAATATATATATATTTTTTTTTCAAACATTTCTGCTATTAAGTTGCATAGAATTTTGTCTAGTTCCTTTTTTAAAATATATGTTATGAGCACCTAAATACTTTTAGTATTCTGTAATTTGCAGCATAAAAAACTGTCTATTCAGCAAAATGTGAAATGTTTTGCAAATCTTTTGGTATAATTCAGATCCACATTTTAAAAATATAATCATATTTCATTTCACAACATTAACATACACAATTGATAGGTTCAGCGAGTGTAGCATTTTTTAACTGCATATCTGCTGTTTAAAACAGTTTGTGAAATTATTTTATTTTAAAATTGGCCTATTTGTAATTAATTACAGTGTACAGTTTAAATGCAATCAGCTATCAGAAACATTGACAGATCCAATTTGTGTAATAACTCTGTTTCACTTGAGAAAGAGTGAGGTTAACAGTCAAAACCCCATAGTCACCCATTCAAATCACATTAGTTTTCAGGAATGCCAACAGATATTTGTGGAAAACTTCCATGAACTGTCATCCCTAAGACCAAAATGAACCATGCTAATTTCCAGGAAATCAGACTAACATGGATGAGTCCATTGAAGTTGGAGGGGGGAACTGTTAAGATTTGATAAATACCTTGGTAAAATAAAACCAGGCACTTTTGACATATGGTCCTCAATTCAAAGTTCCATTTTATTCAAGGCCACAGCTTAAATGTACACAAACAGTGATGTCACGGCTAATTTACACAAACCTCAGATGATTATTTGTAAAACCAATCTTAGTAAGTATCCTATCTCTATGAGTTCTGCTAATTATAGGATGTTATGGATTGAGATTCTGATACAAAGAACCAACTCATGCAGTACATTTAGGTGTTTTCACTGTTTATCTGATCTGTCTGAAAAGCCTAATTCAAAATAAAATTGTGTCAGAATGGCGGAGAAAAACATTCGGAAATACACGTTTTTTCAGTGATTTTTGTGTCATCTGTCCATGTCCAAAAATCAGTGAGGTATTATAGTGATTGAGCGGCCTTTGCAAGCAACCTGCAGTGATGACCTTGTAGCTAATAATTTAAAAATCCATTCAGTATGTATCTTTAATAAATAATTTACATGTTACAGGGACAAAAACTAGTAAGAGGGGTTTTGATAAAAAAAAATATGCCGATCAGAAGCCAGCCATATAATATTGTATTATATGTGTCTCCATGCTACTGGGTCTGAAGCTTAGTCGACTTATATGACCAGCTGCCAGAGCCAAATGTAATGATGAGATGATAAAGCTTAGAGCCCACACCATGTTACACATTTACCCCGTGGGAGGGTCTTTTACTTGCCTCAGCATAGACACTGAGTACAAGGCACCTCCAATTTAACGTCTCATGCGACCAACATCCAACTGGGGCGTAGCTCATGAAGAGTGCTCTGGCCGGGGATCAAACCCGGGACCTTCAGTAAAGCTGGCCAATATGGAATTGGCGGATGCCTTAACCATTAGGCATTGTGTATATTTTGTGTAGTATTGTATCAAATCACCAAATAAAATAATTTCAGTATATAAAATATAAAATATTAATGTATGCTCAATTAATACCATTGACTAATTACTGTAGTTTAAGGCATCTGCCAACCGTTGTACATATATATAATTATAAGAATATCTTTTATTATATAATTAGTATGTTTGAACTGTACATAATGAAACAAGGATGTAATGCATGGTCATTAAACAATTTATGCCTTGTACTTGTCTATGCTGAGTCATATTACACTATCAATGTTTTTCCCCGAGTCATCTTTTCTCAGAAATTCGCTAGCATAATTTTTAGTCTGGTGGGTGAACTATAGGTATGCCGGTGGGTCACGTTACGCTCACCATTTTGTGACGTCATCCCTGCACATCCTGCTTCTTTCCAGGCACCTTTTAATTAAAGCTAAATTATCGCAATGGTTGTATATATATATATATATATATATATATATATATATATATATATATATATATATATATACAACCATTGCGATAATTTACGTAGCTAATTATGTGTACGCCCACTGCATGTATTTTCTGTCAGGCCGTCCTGTCCAGACCTACATAATTATGGGCAGTTGTTTGATTAATTTGCTAACATTCAGGTTAGGGTTGCAGTGTATTTGCTGAACTTGGGTAAAAGAAGAGGTAGGAAAGCAATAACCAATAAATATGTTATAATAATAATAACTCTCATTCAGGTCCTTGGTCTTTGATATACTTCAAGGGTCCCGAGCAGAGACAATCATGTTATCTGATGGCTATTATGTTGGCGAGTTAATTCCTCAGCTACGATAACACAGTTTAAGTGAACTCTCAGGACACTTTTTGTGCAGTCATTTGGAACAAAAATATATATGGTTGTTTTAACGAGGTCCAGAAAATATTGGAAATAAAAACAAAAATATTAGGCCTTCCTAAAAAAGACTCAACATTCAGGACTTAGCAGCGTGGGCGTCTGTCCAAAATTCATGTTTAAGAAATTGAATAAGATATGCATAGCTATAATTTGTTATGGCATAAAACCTAGAACAAGGACACACAAATAGAGAAGACGATATGAACAAATGTTAAACTTCAAAAATACAAAATAGATGTTAAACTTCACAAATCGCCTGAAAAGAATAACTTTGACCAAATATTATTTCTGTGATTGGACAACTGCAAATCTTCGTTTTGTCTCAATTTGATTTTTTTAAATCACAAATTGACTCTCATTGGTTGCGATACGAACAGGGGTTTCCCCCGTTTCGGTACTTGGAATGGAAAATTTCCTGATATCAGCAATTCGTGTCAGCTATTTGCCTGGCTTTTATTAAGACTATATTCCAAGTTATGTACTGTATGGCAACTTATACCTGTATACTGCAAGAGCCTTTAAATTACCTTAAGGCTGGCCCAGTGGTTAAGGTGCTCGTTGATTTAGCCCTTGTAGCTAATTATGTGTAATGTTTTCAATGAATTTAGGAAAATAAAGTAAAGTAAATTTCTTAGGTCAACGGCATCTTGAATCTAAGATAAACAGGGTGTCAGAATTTCTCACTGTATTTTGTGTTATCAGTTATAAATTGATACACGTGTGAAAATGGTATGAACTTCAACCTATTATCATCTCATCAGGCCAAAGACGCTCACACAATGCAATACGTAAAAATAATTGTAATATTTCAAAGTTGGTTAAACTTAAATATTACAGATTATAAAAGCTGCTAAGTGAATTGATTTATATTGAATGAATTGAATTGAGCACTGGCCTGGTCATGCTGATATCCAGGTTGACAGACTGGGCAGTACACATTTCATATCACGTGATGCACCATATGAAGTAAAAGACCCCACCTATGGGGTAAACACAACTCAGCTTTTATTATAGCATCACAGTAACCCTTGTACATTTATATGTAGGCCTACAATGTAATGGCAAAATGTCATCATGTATGCTTTACAGGTTTGATGACAACAGAGACATGTGGTTCCATTATTTTCTTTTATAAACAGCATTTGTTTCTGTTTTAGATATGTTCAGTTTTTTCTCCCGAACTAGCATTATACTACCATTCACGTAATGAAAAAAAAAATTGTTTTCTTATTATTTAAACCACGTTCCCACTTTGCCGAACTGCTTGACAAACTCCTACTAACTACTAGTAAAGTTCGTCAGAGATCATAAAAGTGCATAGGTAATCGCCAAAGTTCATCACATTTTTGGAAATGTTCAAAAATCATCGTAGCCTTCTACGAACTTGTAGGAGTTCGTCGGACGTCTTAGGACGTCGTAGGTACGTCGTAGCAGTTCGTAGAAGATCGTAGGGGTTAGTAAGGGTTAAGTTCGTCGCAGACTTGGTGGGAACGGGGCTTATTGAATGGATAGGCATATTTAAATATTATTAGCAAGCTTTAGAAAGGAAAATTAATGTTAAACTGAATGGTAAGTAAATTGCAATATAGAACCCTAAGCAACCACCTCACAATTAAGACCACCAATTTTTGGATCCAACTGTATATTCTTGCCATTATTATATGTAACCTCTCTATAACACAGGTTGGGGCCTAATTTAATTTCATTTCAGTCTATCTTATTGGCCTTCAACAGATAATTCGTCGTGACCTTGCTTAACTCATGGAGACAAGACTACTATTTTCCTTTTCATGAATATGATTTATGAAGTTACACTATTAAAACTTTCAAAGAGATAACAATTAACATGTACGGACTTAAAATTTAGGCTAGTACATTTTGCACCAATCTCTGTGTTGATTTTACTGCATATTGCCCTATAATCGTATATATTAGCGGGTGACGTTAAGAGGGATTGTGTAAATTCTAATATAATACAATAATTTTTTTATAAAATACTAATGGAATTATATGTCATTTTACTCACATCTAGAAATCAATATTAACTATAAAGTGTTAAAGAGAAATGACAATTTTTTAGTTATATATATCATTCAATATCATATGTTTGTAAATGACTGTATACAGTTAAACTAACATGTTAATCCCATAATTAATAGTGCATACGCTTATCATGCTTATGTGTCACGAGTGCATGCATGGGTGCAGAAATAAAAATCATGTATATGTTTAGTTATTTCACGTTGTACATTAAAATAAATAAATAGGACCTACCTTTTTATTTAACGACAATCCCATGGAAAATTATAATAAGTAACTAGCTTCAATAAGCTTGTTACGGGTCAATTATACCACGGCGTCTGGATCACACAATGGAACCATACTGATGTATAGGCTTATATACCTCCTGTTAAGAGTTCCCTGCGCCAACTATATTCAGCGGCGGAAGTAGTAAAAGTGATTCAGTGACAGAGAGTTATGTCCTAAATTTTGAACTCTTAAATTTCTTCAACTTGTTTATTAAATTCTATCAAGTGTAAAATAATACAGTGCTCCCATGGGTTATAAAAAAAAGTCTGAAAAGGTCTTATTTATTTTCTTTTATTGCTTAATAGCCAATACCCTGATTGTTTTTTTTTTCTTGACAATGAAATATATTGGTGTATATTACTATATTAGTGGTCTTATTTTTCATGTGCGCATGATATTATAATGTCCTACAAAAATCTTACGTCTTAAGCCTAGGTCTCACATAGCCGGTTTTGCCGTAGTGAACCTGTAGTATTACATAACGGCTATGCAAGAGGCTTTTTCGCCGGGTTGGCGACGGATTCTGGCGGCAAAAAGGGGCGGGGCATCATCCGACAGGTGAGTCGGCAGGTTCTACGGGTGACTCGACGGGTTCTACGGGTGACTCGATGGGTTCTAAGGGTGACTCGGCGGGTACGGCTAATTAGTGGACGAATTCCACGAGAGTCTCGACGGCTTCCAGGAGTAACTCGCCGAGTTGTAGGAGTAACTCACAGGGTTGTACGATAGACTCGCCGGGTTCGGAACAAGTTAAGCAAGGTAGCTGTGACAGCCTCGGAAAAGTCGGCGAGTCTCTCGTAGAACCCGGCAAGTCACTCGTCAAATGATATTTTGTGCATGCAGCGGATGGGGTTGTATATACTTTAAAAGGCTGCTGCTCCCCTAACATTAGTCCGATTTTCGTCAAATAAAGACTGGATTGTAGTATAGTTCATACTGATTCCATACGTGTTTTCAGATCGATTCAGAATTTCAATTCATGCTTGTGATCAATGATGAAAAAGCATGATTTACCCCATTCTTTGTATCATTCAAAATGCTAATAGCAATTGACATAACGGTCACGGCAGATTGCTATTACATATATAGGTTAATTGACTTTTACAAAACCCAAGGAAAAGTCCTTCCCATTGGCCAGTTGGCAGAATGAGTAGAAATGAATTGCAATAAAGCTCATCCAAACATTGTATATATGATGGTCAAAACTATTGACTACACCATTCGAGTCTTGACTTTACACTTCGAAAATGCCAAAGAGAAAAGCATCCGTCCAGAACCCTTATGTTTCCTGCAGCATGGCAGTATAGAATAGATAAGGTGAGGAAAATTAATAAGGTATACTGGGCAAAAACAAGAATATTTTTGTCAAAAACGCCCCCAACATTAATCTCTGTTCTTTAATGTAGATAGTTAGATAGATAGATATGTAGATATGTAGATATTTAGATAGATAGATAATTTAGAGAGACAGATAGATTTATATGCTTATTATATAATATAGAATATCTCACTTAATATTTGGTTACAAACTATACTCGGACTAATATTAGGGGAGTAGCAGCCTTTTAAAGTATATACAACCCCCCTCCCTGCCTAAGCTGATGCTGAAGCTGGTAGCAGTCGGCGAGTCACCCGTGGAATCCGTCGAGTCACCCGTACTACTCGTCAACTTATCCCCAAGTACCCTTCAACAAGCCGTCGGGTTTACTATGGGTAATCTGCCGACTTCCACGGGTAATCCGCCGACTTTTTGGACACCCGGGAGTTTGCCACGGGTGAGCCATGCAAGCATGGCATACCCGCTACCGGGCCACGAGTCCCAGGAGTCACTCGATGGGTATCGCCGGGTATCCACGAGTAGCCGTCGGGTTGGAGCCAGGAAGCGCGTTGCATAACCATTGTATAATACTACGGGTTCACTACGGCAAAACCGGCTATGTGAGATGGGGGCTTTACGAAGGTAAACCTGCAGGAACCCTGTATTAACAGCAATCCATTATGTTCAGAGCACTCCTGCCAAGTGAGCATAAAAAGTATTCTCTATTCTTGTCTTGCCATTTAATTGTTCTGTTTTAAAGATTTTATGCACAATAAGGAGTATTGAATTCAGAAATATCAACACAATTGCATGTTTCCTTAACTAATCTAACTAATCTACAACTAAGTATTCATATCAGCAATAACGTTATGCCACATAAAGATGTTGCGTATGATTTCATACAAAATTAACCTTCAAGGTTTTTATTTACTTGTATTTAAATAGATAAGGTCTAAATACAAATAAATAAATTATGGAAAAACTATTGAATGGGTTGAGCATGGCAATGCTATGATCAAATATTTAATAATTGCGACACTTGACTGCAGCTTAGTGACACCTGGTGCATAAGAACAGCAAACACCAAGAAAGGCAAAAACGCCGATCCAGCGGTCCGGACCGCGGTCCAGGCACCCAATACCGGTATTTTGTTGCTAGTCCGGTACCGATGCGGTCCAGGGTCGGACCGCGTACCGGACCGGACCCATGCGGTCCGGTCTGCATCACTACCTGAAGCACACCCTTGTTGTTTCAGATGGAGACACTCCAGTGATACGCAGGTTTAAGGAGGCAGCCCAAACCAAACTAGACAAATACTTTTGTGACACAGCATAAGAAAAATTGCTTGATATATGTTCCTTCCTGGATCCAAGATTCAGAACATTCCAACACAAGCCCAAAGCGAAAAACATTACCGAAAGTAGAGTATTAGATGAACTCACAAAAATGGTTGAAAATTCTGCACCTACAATTCATGCTCATGGTACAGACACTGAAGTTGCTCAAGGTCCTAGTACAGAACCAAGTGGACTGGACCGTTTGTTGGCTTCCCTTGTGTCAGATTGCACCAACCCTAGTAACTCTGCTGAAAGTGCTAAGGAATTAGCTCACAGAGAATTGGGACGTTACATTGCTTTGCCAGTGGCCACTCTAGGGACTGATCCTCTGAACTGGTGGAAACTGTTTGAGTCATCACTTCCATATCTTTCAAAGATGGCCAAGGAATACCTGTGCATAGTGGCAACTAGCATGCCCAGTGAGTGCCTTTTCTCTATTGCAGGCCAAATAGTGTCAGCCAGAAGAGGCAGATTATTGCATGAAACAACTAACAGATTGTGTTTATTACACGATAACATTACAAAATGCCATCTACCTCAGTACCAACGAATGTGGCAGGTTTGCGGATGCAAGGAATGCATGAGATACCTGGCTGACAAAGGCAGTGTAAAAGTGTTCTAATGGCAGTGAAAAAAAAGTTTGAACTTTAAATATATAAGCATAATTCAAAATGTTTACATATCTCTTTATTTTCAATATATAATTCAAGATGTTCCTGAGAATTATTTGGAGATATGTATTGGCTATCACTTGACTGTTTACATATCTGTTCTGATGTTTATTTTCAAGATATATGCGTAATTCAAGATGTTCCTGAGAATTATTTAGAGATGTATATTGGCTATGACTTGACAGTTTACATATCTGCTCTGATGTTTATTTTCTATATTCAATCGCTTGTTGTTTTTTTTAAATAAAAAACTTTTGCTAAACCTTTGTTTTTATCATAATTTTAAAAAATGCCGATGGATCGCTTCTGGACCGGTCCAATAATAATACCGGACCACCTGACCCTGGACCGGACCAGTACCGGACCACTTTAAGGAATATCGGACCACCCCACAAAAGGCGGTTCGGTCTGCATCACTACCAGGCTGTGTCCCAATGTACCCCCTACCTGGGGACTATTGGAATAATTTCTTAGTTCACACACAGGCATTTGCCAACATATATGACATTGCTCAGTGATGACACACTTATACTTTAACTAATACCAAGGCTACTGACTGCCTTAATTGGCTTCTCATCTCAAGAGCCCCCGATGTCATTTGCAACTGCCAATCAGAATGTAGCTGAATACATTAGGAAATGCCCTGAGCTTGAAGGCAATTATTTTGCTAGTTTACCAGTTAGACTTAAATACAAACAAATTAGCTTAATAGCATATAGGCTGGCTTATGGCATTGAATGTCTAACAGTGAAATTGCATATCAATTTGTTTTGTTTGCATTGATTACATTCAATTCTTAAACAAAGATTACTCAGTTAGGTCACTTAATTGGCTTAAAGCTGACAGCAGACTGTGCTTGAGAGATATTGGCCAATCAGGAAGCACCATCATGTGTGTAGATGGTGAAATATGCAAATCTGGCATTAGAGATGCAAGGAATTCTTTGTATATAAGTGGTAAATACCCATAAATTATGGAAGTTATCATTTAGAATAAGAAGGAAAATAATTTTTGTGTATAATATTGCCATTTTTGATGTGTAATATGATAATATTGACTGAAACTAGCCCCATCATTGAAGGCAGTTACGCAGGGGGAGTAAAAGCTGTTCTTGACAAAGTCAGTAGCCTTGGTCTTATAGTATACTAACTTGCTAAGGGCTGTCATGCTGGCAAATGCCTGTGGTTCACACAAATTCTGCCTCTCAGGAAGATGAATTCCTTATCCATATTTGCTGCATAACTGTTGTACAAATATATTTCAAGGTAGTAATTTTTGTTTCTTTGTGAGATATTGAATCAATGTCATATGCAGGCATGGCGTATCCTGGTTTATGTACCAAAGCGGCCAAGCACTGCTAAGGTCCATCTCTGGAAAACTACTGGTGCATGCCTCTGAGTGATAGTGATATTTACGAAAGCCTGGAAGGGACTTCTTAGTCTTACTTCTTAGTTCTTACTTCTTCTTACTTCGTTCTTAGTTCTTACTTCTTACTTCTTAGGTCTTAGGTACAACGAAAAAGTAAAATTCATAAATTAAGCATTTGAAGGTGCAGGTGGATCAACATTGTCACTCTTTACCAACACAACATAATCACATAATAGGAAGTTATGTACAGCTCAAACTGATTAAATGTTAACTCTTTCTGCAATATTCAGAGATAATGAAAGTCATGTAATTGTAACACACATATCCAACGGGGGCCCAGCTCCGAGGTAGCACTCTGGGCTGCCAACCGCTGGGTCCCAGGTTCCATTGGTTCGATTCCCGGTCAAGCTCAGGTTGGACGCCCTAATCACCCACCACATTTCCAACTGTTTCTGCTCGAGACCCTCGCATCCTGCTGAGGGTCCCTAGAAACTCTTGGCTCATTCAAGAAAGACCAAAATTCCGGAATTAGGATATTATTATAGGCCAATGCTTTGTCCTAAAGTGATAAAGTGCAGTAAACTTCACTTTGTTGTTTTCCGTCATCAATAGGTTGCATGTGCATAGCTGTTGTAAAAATCTTCTTAGTTCTGCCATTTTTAGATCTCAGGTACAATAAGAAAGTAATATAACAGAATTTTAAACAATCCTCATGCAAAGCATTTCCATCATGGTATATCCCCGAATCCCTCATGCAGGTCCTTAAAAATAGTTCATCCAATTCTCAACAATATTTGGCAGAAAACCAGTGCTGGTTCTGGTGGCTCCATGGTCTGAGTCAACGTCAGCAAATTTCGGACCGACCAGTTGGGTGAACTAAATAATGTTGGGAAAAGCATGCCGCCTATAGTTTATCACATCATATAGTTTGAATAATAGGAAAACAATTGCATTGTAATATCTCAATGGGGGGGGGGGGGGCACGATCGTTATAGGTCGTGTGAGACATATATAATATTATGGTGATATGTAAGCAAGTTAAGTGCTTCTGATAATTCAGATAGCTGTTCAGAATGCGTGGGAAGAGAGAAGTATGAAAATAATTTGGCTAACATTTTTGTGGCCTACCGCATAACAGGAAGTCACATGAGCGCCATTGTATTCCTTGTCTTTTTCATTGATCAAATTCTAATACATATCCTTAAATTAATTTGTCTTATTGCAATGTTCAATTTAGGCCAACTAGACAACGTAGGTACAATGTGCAGTTTAATTAGGATACAGATTGGATATCACAATATGAAATGTTGTCAACATATCGATAACTTAGTGTAGAATAGTGGATTTCACGGAAGGTTCTTTGTATTTCCACCAGGTGGTTACGACAGAATACTGCAATTCTATTGGCCGAAAAAGATCCCTCCCTTGACTCTGATTGGCTGAAGCAAAGTGCATCCTAGCAGCAGTATTTTTAGTGCATTTTAATGTATATTTGACATCTTAATATCATTTACTGATTTTTGTTATTCCCTGAGAAAATTATGTTTATGGAATCAGTTAGTTATGACCTACTATGTCTAAAAAGCAAAATGAGCTATCTGAGGAGAGGAAAGACTTTCGTGTTGCTGAATTCCAGGTTGCTCAGTGAAAAGACTCTAAAGTGTACATTTAATATATGATATTATAAAAAGTAAATTATGAAAATGGTGATGAAAACCTGTAAATAAAAATCTATAAAATTTACACAAAATTCAGTAGGACATGTAAAACAGACAATGCATCGCTGGTAATCATATAGAAAATCATAATAGCCATGTCTTGTTTATCTCAATACTACTACGTCTGAGCTTACGTATATGACCAGCTGCCAGTAATGATGAGAATACAAAGGCTTGGAGTCCACACCATGCATTTAATTACCCCATGGTTGGGCAACCCAGGTGTCTAAATTCTTTAGAAAACCACACCGACACACATTGACATTTTCGGGCCTTGTGTTATTGTTGTCCTGCTGCAGCTAGCTTTGGGGGCTGAACATCATTGACACAAGATGGCGCAAAACACTCCAGCTCCGAACTGCACTCTTGCGTAAATTCTGATATTTATAGTATCTCTATTCTGACTATTGCAGTGAGTAAATTGAGTTTCTTTCTTTCTTTCTTTCATTCTTTCTTTTCTTTTCTGCCTTTCCGTCCCAAAGACAACCTTCACCTTCCATTTGTTCTTATTGGTGTTGCTGCTTTTTTTTTGTGGTTTATCGTTTGTTTTCTTTCTTTAGTATAGCAGAGCAATGCCCTTTTGCTTGCAAAGAGTCAGTGGCATAAGCCAAGATAATGCAATTAATTATGAAACCACGAGATATTAATGAAAAGTGATATGCATGGCATAATTGCTGTTAGATGGTCTGTAGTGATGTAATGAAATGCCTATTGTCTTTATTCATTACTGCATTGAATTTATGATAAGGAGTAAGCTGGGGGGAAAACTTTGACTGCTACTATTAATATCACAATGCATGGATGCATATTTACAGAATTGACAAATTATCCCCAAATATCTTTGGCTGCACTGGGCTGGAAAACGAGTTTCTTTGAATGATAATCTCCATTCTAAGTAACTCAGCCGCATAAAATTGTGATTTGTGAAAGCCTACAGACAGTCCCAGAATCCAAGGAAAAAATTTTGATAAGATTTGTTCAAATTACGGAAGCCATTTTAGGACAATTAGATTGTATAAACGATATATTAAAAGGAATATACAAAATAGTAAATTGTATATACGAAATAGTATATTGCATATACAAAATACAAAATTGTATAAACAAATTACTAAATTGTTTAAATGGAATACTATATTGCTTAAAGGGATTACTAAACCGGACATATCTTCGTTAATATCTACAATTATGTGCACCTATCTAAAGACTCGTCTTTGGCAGGGCTATCCAAATAATCTGAGTTAGAAAATTCTAGGTACAGTATAACCCATGACAACGGCACTGAAAATTTGTTCACAATGTGACATCCTAATTACCAACGTCCACATACACATGATATACCCAGCTCTTTCTATTAGGCCCCAATCTTCCCTTCCCTTCTCTTCCCTTCCATTTCATTAGTCATATTGGAATCTATCTGGCCCTGATAAGTTATAACCAGTCAGTGTCTATATGTTGAGGCAAGTAAAACACCCCACCCAAGGAGTAAATGTGTAACATGGATGGACTCCTCTGTCTCACCTCATCAATCAACCCTCGACAGTGGCAAGAACTTGCCTTAGAGCTAAGGGCTGCATTTCCCATATCTATCTATCTATCTATCTACCTACCTATCTATCTATCTACCTATCGATCTATCTATCTATCTATCTACCTATCGATCTATCTATCTATCTATCTATCCATCTATCTATCTATCTATCTATCTATCTATCTATCTATCTATCTATCTATCTATCTATCTCAGGCTAAACTAATACAGATTCAAATTAACTGCATATGATTCACTAAATTTTTTATACAATATACTAAATTGTTTAAAACTATTTATTATATATTGTTTGTACAATTTGCTACATCGTTTGTACAATTCATTACATTGTTTACAAACTTTATTATATTGTTTGTACAATTTTCTATATCGTTTTTACAATTTACTAAACTGTTTATATAATTTAGTGTGTTGTTTGTTTCAGCAATTATTAATTTGTTGGTACAACTTTGTGTTTCGTTTTTACAATTTAGTATTTCGTTTTAACAATTTACTAATTCGTTTTTAACTATTTAGTATTTCGTTTTTTCAATTTAGTAATTCCTTTTTTCAATTTAGTATTTCATTTTTTCCATTTAGTATTTCGTTTTTTTTAATGAAGTATTCGGTTTATACAATATAGTATTTCGTTTTTTCAATTAAGTATTTCGTTTATACAATTTATTTATTTATTTATTTGTCATGTCCTAAAATGGCTTCCATACAAAATAAATTCAAATGATTTTCTTTTTCAAACTAAGCAAGGATCAGTACAAAGGAGAATGTTATAAAAAAAAAAGTTCTCCTCCTCCACTACCCCCCCCCTCCTCCTCCTCCTCCTCCTTCTCACTCCCCTCCTCCCTGCTGTTATGCTATCCGTATTTTGTATCTGTAGTAAATGAAATGTGATGATGTCAGTCTGCATAGGAATCCGAGATCACCCAGTGGCAGTATCAGAAACGCACAGTGCCCTGCACCAGATTCGAACACATTCAAGCGGAACGATTGTCAACTTCCGGCTGCGCATACCCATCAGTTCTATCACGATGGCACATGCCTGTGCGGTTGCGCAAGATAGACCACCAATCATATTTACGCGGTGCTGCGATATTTGCACCAGTTCGTTGAAAATATTCCCAGGAGAGTTTTCAAAAGCTTTAGTTATGGCTTTCAGTCCTTCATTGCTTACTCTCTATTCATTGAAATTTATCAAACAATTAAATCATTGGGTGATAGGCAAATTTGATTGGTTGGTTGGTTTTATCATTCAGCTCAAGACAAACCAACGCTTACTACCATATATTAAACATTTATCTGGGAATTTCTTTGAATACGACATCTTTAATATAAATGACCTTGATCTTGGTGAAGTACACGTACATGTACCCAGTCAATAAAATGTTTGACTCTTTTTAGCTACCGATAAATTCCTTGCTTGGGTCATCAATTTTCCTGGAGTGTCACTCAAGGGCCTGGAATGTGACTAGTGAAGCAAATAATGGCTACAGGGTTCTTCTGAAGGACCCCTTTCCTCCCAATAAAGCCTTTCTTTTGGTCCATTGTTTACATTGATTGACTGTAGCCAACTGCAGTCCTCTTAAGACTAGTATACTTGTCACTCACTAGGGTTGATAAAGTTTAGTTAATAACACCCCACTAAGACAGTTTTCCTGTTGTGCTTTCCTGTGTGCAAAGAGTGCTTTTTTGCTTAATAAGAGTAGTCAAACACTAAACAATCAAACAAATATGTTGATTAGAGTAATAATATGTGTCTGTCCAGTGATTTCTTGTGCCATCCGCTCTGTCCGGTCCCAGAATTGATCACCCTGGAACCAAGCAGAGCACCAATCCTTGTTGATTTTTTTCAAATAATTTATTTTCAAATATATGTCTGTTAATCCAGTTTCTAATGGATATTATGTCGATTATGTTGTCTGTCCAGTATTCTTTATATTATCTGATCAGCTTATGTGGGCCAATTTGAATCTAGCATACCCTCGGACAGAGTTCATCCAGTGCCCCTCATTCAATGCAATGTATTAATGTCGCAACATATTTAATAATTATCAATGCTTGTAAGTGTTTCGCCCTACATTTTCCTTTTATGCTCCAAGTTTCCTCTTTTAGATTGGCTCACTGACAGTGACAATTTAGAATATGGTTTTCAGGGAACCTCCTAACCCACAGAAATTATAGTTGATGTTCTTGACGTTGTTAAATATATTGTAACACAATGACAATGATGTTTGTATTTCTGTGGTGTGAATAAAAGTCTGTTGGAAAATATTAGCATCTCAGCAGCATCCCATTGTGTCTTGTGTCCCCCGCCCTAAACATATATAACATTCCATATACACTGGACCATAAATATATATCTTGTTAGTATTTCATGACACAATGTAGTTGAAATATAATAATGTACAATGAAATATATAATTTTGAGTTCTGAAATGTCTGGCATTGCTCACATCCTTTTTGGTTAGTACTGCTTGATGCAGGATCAAAAGTCATCATAGAATCCAGCGTTATATATGTCCAGGGTCGATGGTCCAGTGATAAGGCAGCAATCAATAAAACAAACTGCAGCAAGGAGTGAAGCAGGGAGACACTGTTTGTCCAATTGAGCCCAATACATTGTGCAGCGGAAGGACCCTTGATCAAAGCTAGAGTAGGACAAAGAGGACTAATTGCATAGGGGTAGCAATGCAATGAGACGGACAGCAAAAGTATGTAGACAGACTGAGGAAGATAGACAACCATACAGACAGATACACAGAGTGAGACAGAGACAAATATTAAGATAGATACGGAGACAGAAGCTCAGATGGACAGTGACAGAGACATAAAAGACGGACAGTGGCAAAGATGCAGAAAATAAAGAAAGAATATTTGTAACAAACTCAGAAAGGCAACATCCAATTAGGTGGTAGAGAAATGGTTCATCGTAATCATATTGAAATTGTATTTATTAACTAATATAGCATCATCTGGTGACGTCAAGTCCTTTGAATCATGGTGACGTCATGCATTACCTTCATATTTTCAAGACCTTTTCACTTCTTCTTTAATGACCTTTAAAGGGTTTATTATTATTATTTTTTTTACGTCTGTTTCCTCCAGAATGTTAGCATAACAATCCTCCGGTGTAGTGTGGTTTCTCATATCACAGTGTTGTATGGCATACTGCCCTACCACAATACCTCTACAATCTTCTCGAATCATCCAGAAGAGGGCAGTCAAACTGATTTGTGGAACCTCCTTTTCATATGACGAATGTCTACAGGACCTTAAGATCAATAAGCTAAATTCCAACGTCGTGAAAAGATATGTAATATTGCAAAGACATTACCAACAGTGATCACAAGTTACACGATTTACTCCCTCTCCCGTCCTTGAGGAGAGCATCCAGTATTGACCCAGCAAAATTTCGAACCAACAGACATAAAAACTCTTTTATTCCATATGAAATCTGACTTTTTTTTTAATTTTTTATTTGAATATAAAGTTTTTTTTATCTTTTATAGAATCCCTATTTTTATCTGCATATTACTTAAACCAACCAACCTTTTATTTAATGTATGTACTTTTTTTTTAACCTTAAGGTTGCATTTTTCTAATAATAAAATCAAATCAAATGTTTTTAACTCATGTAGGGCTACACCGACAGTATAACTGATCTGTTGCTTCCAAGAAATATGAATGAAATGTAATTTGTAAATGAAATAACATGGTGGTTACCCAGCTCTAAACCATATGCATATTGTTTCACAATGAAACTGTATTGTTTCAAGGCGCTTAATAAAAGTTGTATATCATATATGATCTGAATACGAATCTGAATCTAAGACAAGAAACACGTATAGCTTAAATATAGCTTACAAATAAGACAAAAATGTAACTTGTGGTCTGAGGACAAAATCATTAGTGCTTGTCTTTGCTCTAATAATTATTGTAGCCCAAGGGAGGGTGCTCCTGTGGAGGGGGTACCTCTCTTCTCCTTACCCCTCAGGGTTAAGGGTGCTGCTCTTCCTTGATCAAGCTTGTTACCCTCCTCAGAATCTAACTAGGGGTTCTGATCATTACCATTTCATTAGCAGCTGATTAGCCAAATTGGGGTGTTTCTGATATGCTGACCGTCTAGCAAATTAGGCTTCCTTCAAAGTTGCCTTGCTATCATTGGACACTATGTGAAATCTGAATGTCAGACTCTCTTCTCTTCTTTAGCTCACAGGGTAAAGGGTCTGATAGTATTCATCATAATATCATATTTACGTAGAACAACAATCTGAAGACATAACATTTAATAATTGTCTACTTATCTGTTATGCCACCACTACTTAGCCTGACGATTAAAATTATTGAAACAACGTTAACAAATTAAATACAGACGATATTATATTATTACATACAACATTTTGCTAATTTTTGGTTTTGCTAGGCATTTATGGATTTCCACAACATGCTTGAAATCTAGTGTAGCACTGCATTAATATTGTTTTGGTGTAAATGAGCAGCCATTCAGTGTCCATGCTCCTTAAAGATCATTCGGAGCACTCTGGCAAGATGGGAAAATAGTCAGCCTTCAGGAAAAGGCAATAATTGACGAAACTTGGTATGCAACCGTCTCTTGCAGCTACGATTACAGCGCCAGTGTAAACACGCTGCCTCCGATGAGGTAACCATGGCAACGGGCGTCATTCGGCCGTGGGGCCCTGGTGGACTAATCATTAGCCCCTTTAGCACTGCTCACTTGCCCCCTCCCAGCTTCCTTTCCTTCTCAATCGCTTCAAACTCGAAGGATCCTATGTCAAGCAGTTCAAGGCCTCAAGTGCTAACCATTGCCCAGCTCCAAAGCCCAACAGTGCCAACACTGAAAGTCTTTTTGACTATGATCTTGTGGTATTCATAGCTCTTCAGTGACGGGAATGAGCCCGCCCCCTCTTCCCCAAATGTATTTTCTTGACAAACAAATTACGTTTTGTAACCTAACTATAATAAATAAGAGAAACATTCGTCAAAAATTTGAAGATGACTTTTGAAAATGTATTTACCCTAACCCTCACTCCCCCCCCCCCCTCCAGGGTGACCAGGTTGGGTCATTAAAAATCTATATTTTTGGTTATGGATATATCAAGGAGAAGTCTAGGCATTTTTATCCTCGCAAAGTGCTAGACCACATGTGGTGTTGTTAGTTTTTAAACCGACGCAAACAATGATTACATAATGTACGTGCTTTTATTCTACTATGATGTTTGCACCGCTGGGTGGTCTAGTGGTAAGACGCTCGCTTACTCCATCGAGGGACCCAGGTTCAATCCCAGCCCCGGGCACACTTCATGAGCATCATCCCACCTGGATGTCGTTCGGATGAGACGTTAACTCGGTCCCTTGTATTCAGTGTCTATGCTGAGGCAAGTAAAAGATCCCACTCATGGGGTAAATGTGTAACATGGGTGTACTCCTCTCTCACCTCAACAATCAACCCTAGATTCCCATATCTATCTATCTATGATGTTGGGAAAAAAAACTAAATTTTAGACAGCTGTGAAAGCACTTTCGCCAGGAGTAATTTTTGCAGGCAATGCAGTCCATTTGACATTTCATGAGCTGCAGCGAAGATAATTGTAAAATTAGGCTATGTCGCAGGCTAATCGGTAGCAGTAAGCACGCGTGGGTCTAGTTACTGCAATGACCGCCAGGTTGATGGCAGCGGAAGTCACGTGAAGAGCCGCATCTAGGTCGTCTGTGATTTGAAGGGGTGAGGCATCGAACGAATGTCGTGGTGGGCTGTCCACTAGGTCTGTGCCGGAAGTCGCAATTGGGCGCATGCTTAGCGCTGGCCTGATCACTTTGTTTGAAGACCTTTTGTGTGCTAATTGAATCCCCACTCGCTCCGCGTATGCTTTAAGTCAATTAGGCAACCGTGAAGCAGGCCAGGCCCTGCCTCCGCCAAGACCCCCTTGTCAAAAGGACGATTTGACCAACAAAAGGACCCTGCCCAAACCGCATTGCTAAAGGCTGCCGGTGAAGTGGCCGTGAAATGGGCTGAAATGAGGTCCCGTGGCCAGACATCCTGCAACGCACACACCCAAAATTGAAAGCCACTAGTGACTATTACAAGGTCTGAAATTACGCTGAAATTACATTTATTTATTGCTCCAATTTAAAGACACCTCATTATTGAGATATTGTTTCACAATGGGTTTACGGCCACTTCATGACCTTTTATTGTACAATGGAACCGTGCTTTAAGATCATCACAATTACATTGCAATTAAGACCAAGTTTTGGCCACAACAAGTTCAAGGTTAGATCCCTGGCCCGGGCACTCCTCATGAGCAACATCCCAGCTGGAAACTAATACCATTTGAAGCATTTGAACTCTGCATCCTTTGCTATATATATATAATTGATGCGGCTGCGTTTGTAGATATTGTGTTACCGTACATAGTTATTATGGCACCGTTGTTGTTACACTAGTCATAACAATTGTGCATGTATGAAGTATGTGAAATGAAAGAAATTAAGATATGCGACTTGTATTGTATGGTACTGTATTGTATGGTATGGTATGGTATTGTATGGTATTGTATGACATTGTATTGTATGGTATGGTATTGTATTGTTTTGACCTGGTTATCTCTCAGTTGCCCTGTGTTGCATGGAATCCATCAGCAAGATATTTGCAATTTACGTCTCACGCTAACAACTTCCTGATATATTTAATTACAAGATTAGCTCATAAAGAGTGATCTGGCTGGGAGTCGAACGTGCGACTTATTTGGACGCTTTTTTTTTGCTTAACGGAAATACATCTAGTTTATGACCAACTCTTTTAGAATCCTGAAAAGTAGGTTATAAGCGGGTCAGACAGTGCCATTAAATGCGTAATTACATGGTGTTGGTGTGAGGCGTGTTGAAATTCAGTTTTAATCAGAACATCTTTACTTCTTTCGTCAGGTTTTTCGATGTTTCGCTGCTGACAAGAATATTTGCAAAGATCTGACGCCAAGAAGATTAATTGCCTGTCACAATTTACCGAAGTTAGTTTAATCCAATTTTTTATGAAGTCTGTCATCTTCCTTCAGTTTGAAGACATGTTTTAGCTAATTGATGTGGGAAGTTTGAAACACATTTATACATTAGGACATGAGATTTAAGGATAGAAGTTTAGTGTACTACGCAACCCCACTATTAAGGCCAACCAATAGGGTGAATTAAGGTGGCCTGACCGACACCTGATGTGTAATCAAGAGTCACGAAACCTCCTCATAATTTAAAGAAAAAGTGTTAATAAAACAGCTTTTATAACAGACGACATTTATCACCTTATTATTCAATGTTATTCAATGTTTTATTTTCTAGAAATAATATATATAGTTTTCAAATTGAATTTTGAATAAATTACATTCATATTGAAAGAATTACAAGATTTTGAGTGTGATGTACTTACATATGCAAATGCTTTTCAAAATATGCACCGCAAAAAAAAGAAGAAGAAGCAGAATTAAGATCATTTAATCATCCCAAAGTGGTCTCAATTATGAGGTTCAACAGTAAATTGAAGAGGAGGAGTTTTCATGCTCATGTTTATGGATTACGAAATTACAAGGCAGTAAGACGAGGTAGGCCTATCAAGGCTTAGTTAAGATAATGAATGGGTGCACGAAATATAACAAATGAGCCTTTTTTTATTGGTGTGCCTTTGCATCTGCAGAACTTGTTGTCTTAGGCATAGCTGGTGCAAATATAAGCTCAGACTGATATTAAACCTGAGACCGATGTTGTGTATATAGTGAAACCCCATTATAAGACCACCTTACCTTTAAGACCACCCATTACTGGACCCAAGTGTATTGCACATGAGGTATAGGGGGAGCGAGGAGGCGCCGCCAAAGCTTTGAAGAGAGAGCAGCGGCGCTTGGAGCTTGGAGGAGACACAGAACTCGCCAGTCGGCTGATCGGCGCTGAACCAGACAGCTAGCGGCGTTTGGAGTGGGAGGCGACGCTCCAGCAAACATCGGCATGGCCATCTTTTGGCCTTGTGCCGGTCTGTATGGCTAATGAAGTGGCCTATGCCAGTATAGGGATCTTGACTACAGCTTTTGCCTTCTTCTGGCTCTGTCTTTTATGCAATTTGTTCCGAGAGCTGAGGTGGATCCGACAGCTGAGGAAACAGAGAGCAGCCGGGCTGCCTACCGAGGAAGAGCTGGCTCCAGAGAACAACTCGCAGAGCACCGACTGCTCCTCTACACCGACCCACACTTTTTCGTCCGTGTACTCGCTTCACGACCTCAGCATCCTGGAAACGAGCGCCTCTACGACGCCCGACGAAGAACCAGCGTCAACTTCGACGCCCTCGCCCTCGCCCTCGCTCTGCCCCGACGTCAACACCCAACCCCCTGAGCGAGAAACTCTGCTGATGACGTCATTCAGGACTTACGGAACGCGTCCTTTCAGTGACTACAAAGAGTACTACGTATGAACAGCGATGTCACAAATAGGTGAACGTCAACATTATGCTAATATTATGGTAATCATTTCCACCAGTAGCATAATTGAGACAGACAAAAATTGCTGTTAATATTCAACCATCCGTAATGTAACATTTACTGAAAGTGCATTGTAGATTTACTAACCACACCAGGTTATTGATACAGTCAGGATAGGTAACACTAGACTGACAGCTTGAAGCAATAATCCCCATTGATCTGCAGCTATTTTGCACATAGGGGGATAGATTAGCCCATGAAAGGCAGGAGTAGGGCTTGCCAAAACGTGTGGGTTCGATCGGTTATTCGATGTCACTTCATAAACTGACATTAAAGGAGAGGGGCTGTTAGCAACAGAGTTTGCAAATTGAAGTCATGCCTTTATCATTGAACTGTGGTGTGACCCGTAGGTTCTGGAGAAGTTTCAAGTCAAAGGGGTACTGCTGCATAAGCAAGGTGCAGGGTTTAATTAGTCCAGGGATCTACTGCAGCTTATCACTTAATCCTTCCTGTATTGACTGGAGATCCAAGCGGATTGATATAGACTTGCTGCAAGGCCTACAGCGGTTTGCAGGGTGTATAGACAGCTGCAGTTCCCTGCAGGCAGATGTTAGGGACCAGAGACATTGCCAAAAGCAGCACGAGAGAAACCGTGCCTTATAGAACCACAAAAACAGTACAGATCTACATTAATACAGTGAAAGTATCACTAATACACAGTGAAAACATAGCTGATACACAGTGTAGAAATACACAGTGAAAGATATTGCCAATTCACAGTGAATGTACTATATATACATTGAGAACTTTTAGCACATAGAAAATACAGTAAAAGGCATTGAGAACATCATCAAACGCAATAAAAACTACAGCACATACACAGTAAACTTACAGTCATAACATTATGAAAATACTACAGATATTCACTTGATATGAAGCTTATGCAATCGATGGCTGTGAGAACTAATCGCAGTTGCACCATTTCAGCCAATCACAGTAAATCTGTGCATTTATGCTGTGGAATCTTGGTGATCTTGAGGTTGGAGACGCCTTTGCTGGTCCATTACAAAATGAGGGGATGCAAAACACCCCCTAGGGACACCCCTGCGCTGTGTGCACTGGAACCATCCCTTTTCTGAGAGGATCCAAGTGTCGAGGGATTTAAGGCTGATTCAGTGAATAAACGACACCCTTCGCCGTCCAGCAATCACACAAGGATCGAGAGACTAGATTCATTGTGTAGAGGCTGCATTTCATTGCATTGTATCCACTGGTCAAGTGTTATCATCTACACAAGATGCACTCTACAGAAACACAGCAGGAAATAGTCAACTCTGAGGCTGTTGTTGCTGTTTCTGGTGTGGTTGCAAGAGGCACAGTATCAGATCTTGCTAGGTCCTTGGAGCCTTCGAGTGCCCCTCAAAAGGTCAATGCAAGCTGGTCCTCATCCTCCATGGACACACCGAGCAAGATCCTACCCAACCCCAAGGACACAGACTACAGACATTCCAGTTTATCAAAGGCCTGCTGCCATCCCCAACAGGCCATAGACAATAGCATAGATGTGATATGTAATATAGAGAATTGCCAAAAAGCTGAGCTAAATCAGCTGCTGCCAATAATTGACCCTATATGTAACAGAGAAGAGCAGCCTCCCTGGAAGTATGGATTACTAGTAAGAAGGTGAGTTTGGCATCATTTGTTCATTATCTTCCAACATCATAATGTGTTTATGTTGTTTTATGTGTGTGCAAAGTTCCAGAAGCTTAATTGATGCTTGCTTATCAAGCTCATTTTAAGTGAGAAGATAATTGGGTTACTCCATTGCACCATGAAGTGGAGCAGGAGATTGATTCCTTTCCTTCGTATAATAAACAAAGTAGGTCAAAATATTACCCTTGTGAAACTCCCATAACCAAAATGATTAGCAATATTTTACCATGAAGTAAGTAGGCCAGGGAGTATTTGTAAAAAGACCAACAGATTACCCAAGATATCACCTTTTGGAATTATCTAAGACAAATGATCGACTTAAATCTACACACAATGTAGGTGTGAAGCCAATATACTATGAAGTAGGTAAAAACAGCATGTATTTTACCATGAAATAAATATGTACCCCATGAAGTAAATAGGAAGCAGGTCTTATGTCTAATATCTCAATGCTACTGGGTCTGAAGCTTAATCAGCTTATATATACTCTGATTGAGCCTGGATACCATTCTGTAGGTATAGATACCTGTTGTACCATGATACAGACGTTTAGTCCATATTTAGCCAAGGTATCGCCATTTTGGCTGGTACCACACATACACATTAAAAAACCAAATTATTCATCTAAATGGACTCATTGGTATACCAGATATTGCCCTTTTTGCACTACGAAGTAAGCGAAGTTTGCAACCTATTTGTACCCTGCAAAGGTTAAGATGAAAGGTTTTGCACTGTGAGATAGTGCAAAGGATTGTTGAGGGCACCAAACGATTAGCCAACATAATACAATATTTTTAACCAAGACGTAGACGGAGCTATCGTTTCTGGTGCTATATTTTGGTACCATTAAGTAGCTAACTTTGTATAAGAATGATATAAAATTGGGTCTCAATGTACTAAATTATGAGATAACTTGCTTAACAACAAAAATACATATTTTCATAACACGAAGTAGTGAAGTGACTGATATCAAGCAATATGGTGTATCAGATTATATATACAGTGTACGTGGCAACATATCAAATATATGCAAGAATTATTATTACGTTTCAAAGTACAAATTATTATTTATAAGTTTCGTTTGCACCACTCCCTAATCATAGATCACCAATTTATGACAAAATGAAAATCAACATTTTTTAAAGTTGTACTGCCCTACCATGAGGTAGATGAAATTACCCATATCTCAAATATGATGTTGACCAGTCAACCAGAAATAGCGAGCAAGATATCAGATATTTGTATGCTTCATATAGTGTCTAAGAACGACTGTGCTCAAGGTTCTCAAGTACACAGCAGCATGCATGGGGTACAGCAAGGAGCAGTGCTAGATCTTATTGATTTGTGTGTGTGAAATCCTGTGGTTATGATAGTGTTTATTTATTCTGGGAAAGGCTGAATGAGGCATAAAGTGAACATAATGAAAACCTTGGTCATTGAAAGAGTTGAGTGATGGGGGTATGATGAAGTCCTTTAAGGCAGACAAGTTGGAAAAGTCATTAGTTTGGTTGATGTACCAACTTCAAATGCATAATAACAACATACTGTGGTGAAAGTTATGTTAGGATTGCTCTTTGGTCCATTGCTAACAGTGGTGATCCAAACCCTCAGATGTTCCTTGAGAGTTTTCAGATAAAGGGGGGGGGGGTATAGAACACAGGCAAGAAATGAAACAGTTGAAATTTCTTGTTCACAAATCGCTGTACCCCTCGATCCCTTTGCATAATAACAGTTGGTCTAGAAAAGTTATTGATAGCATTGGTTGTCCACCCTCTCGGATGTCTTTCAGGTGCTAGAAAATACAAGGAACACAAGAAATATCTTCTTCACAATTTTATGTTCGTCCTGTATACAACAAAACAGCTGATGGGCCATTGCAAATAGAGGTCGTCCGTCCTTTGAGATGATTTTTATGCAAGAAAGCACTAGAGGGAACACACGAATGACAACTGTTGAATTGCTGCTTGTAAATTGATTTACCACTTCCCCATGCATAATACCACCATACATTGCTAAAGTAATGATGGAATCTCCTTTTGCAAACGCTAGCGGTGAAGGTAAACTTTCTCAGATGATTTGCTGATGCAAGGGAGCTCCATGCAATTCTCGGTCATAAATGTGTGTCCCTTTCCTATGCACAATAACAACACACGGAGGTGCAGCGATGGTAGGACATGTCTTGGCCCATTATTAACAGTAGTAGTTTCCCCCTTCAAATGTTTTGAGATGTCAGGCAGCAGATGGGACAAAGAAGAACTGTTGAAATTTCTCATTCACAATTGATGCGTGCATATTAACATCAGCACAAGTCTTGGCTCATTGCAAACAATGGTGGTCCCCCTTTCACAATGTTTTGAGATGGTAGGGAGGACATGGAACATAGAAAATTTTCTCATTTGCAAATTGATGTGCCCTCTCACCATACATAATACCAACAAGAACACATTGTGAAGCAACAAAGGCAAGACACTCTTGGGTTATTGCTAACAGTTGTGGTCCGCTCTTCGAGTTGTTTTTAGACCAATATGAGCACTGGACACGAGGGGAAAAAAGGTGGAAATTTCTTGTCCACAATTTCCTCCAAGTGCTTCCAATTTCCAACACCCACAGTCTTCACAAGCACAGAAGCTCGAGGAAATTTCTGGAACCTGTGGGGACCTCTAGGAACGATTCGGAACCTTTGTTAGAGCATGGGCAAGAAGGAATGACACCCATTTTTCCTAGGAGCAACTGCAGAGTCAGTTAATATCCGTAGGTAAACAGCAGGCCACATCAGAACATGTAGTTCGATATGGGAAAACGAGTAACGATGTCAGCGCCTGTCTGTTTATTCAGGCTATGCTCAGCCTCCCGAGATTTTGCTTCACACTCTCTCAACCACTCCGGCAAATGTGGCACTCTCACACCGTGGCCTTTTAGGAAAGAGAGTGTTTGTCCTATAGTTTGCAACACTTGCCAGTTTCTGCAAGTTTGCACCGCGTCTGAAGAGATATACACGTTGGAGAAAGTAGGGATTACTTATCAAACTCCAGATATACATGATAAAGGCCACACTTCATTTGAGATTACATTTAAACAGACCTCATTGCAGCCTCAATATGCTTCATTGTCATCACATGAAGGAAAAAGTTTCTTTATTCGGCTGTCTGAGTAGTTAGGTTTGTTTGGTTAAAAAAGTTGGCCAAAGTTGGGAATATAGTCTAGATTTCCCAGCTTGCAAAATACCACAAGTAGCCCATGAAAATATTCCTGAAATTTGAAAAAGAGTAAAAGTTACAACAAAATAATTATAATGATAATAAAACAAAAATAAATAGAAAAGGTGAAATAATAGACAATATTGTTTTCACATTTGGCAGCCCTATTAATAGATTCATGTGAAACACTGTAAATGCAGTTTTTTTGCAAAAATATTTACCAATTGAGCCATTTATGATCCTGATATTAATATGTAATTTGATTCACTGGCAGCTGCATAAATACAGGGCTTAAAACCCTAATCCACCCATACAACCTGTAAGAATGCATCTTTGAAATTTAATGGCGTATTTATTATAGTTTTTCTTACTAGAAAAACAAAACAAAAAAACAACAACAACATCAAAACAGAAAGAAACGAAAATGCTTGATATTTGTAGCGCGTATATATTTTTGCTAACCACTGTATGGAAAGCTGCATACACAGTGTAGGAGGGTGTCTTTGCTTACATGGAGCTTCAGACATAGCCTGATAATTTGATGTAATTTGGAGCATTTCCTGCTACACTTAACATGCCAAGATAGAACAGGCTTTGACACACTTCAGTCATGCAACACCCAGCTTCCCACTTCACAACGTCTCTACACCACGTTGTGCACACACCTCGAGTAGTTTCAGAACTCCTTGGTCTTGTTCGGACAGCTTTTGTACAAAAGTATTTGAGTGGTTTTCAGTCATATCAGAACTGCTCGCTGACTCTCGCTGTCAATAAGGGTCATCAGTTGTAAAAAAAACCAAGAAATACAGGTGCGGGCAGTTTACTCTGATATAGTCACTATCGCATGTATCTTATTCACAGCTGATTCTGTTGATGGAATAAAATAGTTTTTTTACATATCCATGTGATACTTTATACCTAACAATAATCTTGCTGTGTAGTTTTGCTGAATACATTTCTTATTATCCTTATATTAAGTTAATGTCTTATTAATCTTAAAACTAAATTTCTTATTATCCTTGAATAGTTTACTTCCGCAAGTCGATGCAAACATACATTGGGCTCAGTTAGCCATAAGGGTGCACTCAATGACCAGACAACTTCTGTTTTATTTGTTAGGGAGAATTCTCGATGTGATGGCTGGTATATTATTGGGAAATTATGTGTGAAATGACTAATGTAACAAGTTGCCCATCTACAGCGTTGTATTAAGACCAGCGACATTGTGACCGCTGAAGACCATGTTGACATTGTGACCACTGAAGACCATGTTGACATTGTGACCACTTCGGTGTTCCCAATGCTGTAATTATAATGTAACAAACTTCAATGTTTAAAACCTTGATAATAAGGCTATCTCATTTCTTGCAATAATGAGTCTTAATAGTGGGTTTCAAGGTATGACGAAAGGTTCTATGATAAATCCATTACTCCATGGCAAAATGTGCCACGTGCATTTTCCATGAGAATGATAAACGCATGGAAAACGCATGGTTTTTGCCTAATTAACAGGAGGTGAAAACCATGCGTTTATCCAAACGCATGGAAAACCCACGTAGCACATTTAGCCATGTATGATGCACACAGGCACATATCTCAAATTCTTGCACTTCGGTAGTCTCGTTCTACAAACAGCATCAGTGTGCCTGTCTACAGTTTGCCTGCCACTCAGCAAATTGTCGTTTAATCTGGTTGACAAGTCTTGCCGAACCCCAGTTGTTTTCTGATTGTTGGTCTTGTGTCTCACAATGGCTACTTGGAACTTTTTTTTTTTTTTGGTAAAATTTTGCACAAGCAATGAGGCTAAATTCAGGCAATTGTACTTGAAACAGCACGATATGTTCCTTCTTAAACAGTAGGCATAATAAAAAAAAAATATGTAGAGGTATTGCATGTATTTTCAGCTCTCCAAAAAATATAAGGCCACTTTGATTTTACCTTCAATAACATGATCAATTTTTGGTATATTTTTGTAGGGCGGTTTGAACACTATATTTAGAGATTAGTTCAATATAGATTTCTCTATTTTTCAATCACAAAAACACACATTGCCTCCCTCACAATTTTCAGTACTACTCACAAAGAACGTTCGACAAAAGCTATCCAGAGCCATGTAAAACTACCTGAAGCTAAGCCAAGCGAAAATATATTTTACTTGTTTAACTAATAAATTTCAGTCGTTAAATGGCCTGAGCATTGGCAATGATTTCAATACCACAAGCTTCCAGTAGACAGCGAATAGCCTATAGCTAGATTGTTCGCTCTATTGAGAACTCGTAGGGTGTTTTAGTAGTGGTCTACCTTGTACAAGACTGGTCATTAAATATGATTTGCGTTGTATCCATGTATGTTGTATATGTTGAGATGAGTTCGGTGATGCTAAGATAAAATAAGATAAGATAAGATAAAACTTCATTTAAAGTCGGAGGTGCAAAACAAAACAATAAAACATAAGCTATAAAGCTTTTAGCCGACGGGTAAAAAAAAACAATAACGATTAAAGAAGATATATATACTGATGATTAGAATGAGATTATGACTTAACTACACAATGATCATAACTTATTTTGCTGCTCATCCGGCTTTTGAAAATATCTTTACAGGTGGAAACCTAGCATATGACAATGAATGCCTTTAATCAGGGTTTATCATAAATGCTGTATGAGAAAGGTGCACACTCAGGGTGTATAGTGTATATTTCATGATATAGCTAAAATTGTATGGATATATTTGGCTGTTTTTAGCGTAATTTCAATCAAAAAAGGGATATTTGGTTTGAAGAATCACTATCAATTGTTTACACCAATAGTGCATACCCAGGGATAGCATGAAATATGCCGAGATATTTTGTGTGTATCAAGCGTATTTAAGCCCAAAAAAGGATGAATAGAACCCCATGGGACTGCCAGGGCAATTCCTAAAGGGATGCATCATCCAATTGATATTCAGGGGGCAACAGCATGTGGCGAATGGGGCAGAAATGAGGGGTGGCCTTATCACCAGAAGTGGGCAATGTGTTTGCTTGCCTGCTGCCTTGTTGTATATTAAGGGGAGCCCCAGTTGATGAAGCATGCTTGTGACAAGTCATAATCTCGCGGCATCCCATGCGGCTGCCTGCCCAAGGTCTAGCCCACTCGGGGAGTTTGTCATTAACAGGGGGATGCGGAAGCAGAAGCAAGGAACTAGGATGACACATAGGTGGCACATGGATGGAAGGAGTGCCAGAGATGGCACCATGGATTGCAAGAGAGCAAGTAGTTAGCTCAGAGAGACCAGTATTAATCATCTTCTAAGGGCCAAGGGTATTCATTTGCTGCTGCCCTAAGACACTGGCATGTAGTTGTCCCAGAGCCCCGCCTGCGGCAGATAGATGCCTTGGTCTTCCAGATGACCTTGCTTATCTGATGCTGGAGGCTGGGGAGTTTGGGGCCACTTGGGGCCATCTCACGCCAGAGGTCATTGATATGGTGGCAGTGGAGGCAGTAGCACCCTGACCTCATTCTCAAGGTCATATTAAGGTCGCATCGAGGTCATCTCTGAGGTCATTTAAAGGGCACATATCTAGGACACAACACAAGGGCACAACTCACGGCATTGCAACCTCAAAAAATGCCCCAGTGCCAGGATTGTGCCAGGCTTGCAGCACAGTGTTGGAGAAAATGAGTAAGCTAGTGACTCAAGCACGTCGTTGACCTATCGACGTGCGTGGTTCCAAAGGGCCTCATAGGCAAACCTCGTCCGGCCTTGAAGAACACATCGGACGAAATCACTGTAATCACCGGACACTCGATGTGGCGATTTAAGGTGCTTGACCAGCGGTCAATCTCGTTGTCTAGGAAGGGATCGGTTGGTTTAATGTCACTGGCCTTTGGTCAAGATTTCCCATAAATCATTGAGGTTATTCGCTGAGAGTAAACAAAGTTATGGCTGGCAAATCAATGTTGATAACACTTGAGGCATCTTCAATATGTTGGCATTCGTCAGTTCATGTCATCGAGCATTTGCCAATATGAACGGATTGCAAACCGGCCACCTTCGAAGCCTTGAGGACAGCAAGAGGTTGCTACACTGCGGTTTTAGGCTCCACCACCCTCATATTGACAATTCTTGTAGCTACTTGCACACACTGCGCACGCAGCCCAGGCAATTTGGAGTCGCCTTGGGCCAACTGCCTCATTTCAGCAAGAGTGGCAGATTAAATACATGCTCCTACTTTGAAAGGCTGCCAGAGGAAGTCGCCTTGAAAACAAAGCCTGGCTTCCCAGATTTCCTGATGGCCTGAGAACAGACATCGAATTGTGATTTGCGCGTGTGTAAGATGAGGGAGACTGACGACAAGAGATACCACTCCGCTTCGCATTCTTCTGAAGTCCTTTTTTCATCACCTTTTCTTTATCGATTTAATCTTAGCCAATCTCACCATCATCTGCTGCCTTGAATATTTTATCAATCAATTATTGTGTTTTGTCTTAAACACATTTGCCTTGGTTTTTCCACCCTAATTCTCCTACCTTCAATCCAGCTTGATTTAGACATCAACTCTAGCTGCTCCAACTTAATGGATTAAGCAAATGAGGCAGATGAGTCTGCTTCCCTAAATGTCAGACCTTCAAAGCCTATGCAAATGTTCAGCCCAAGGATAGCCAGCTTATCTCCCGTGCTTCGTGCAAATCTATATCTCATGACCTTCAGAAGGCTGTGAAGAAGATTATGCAGCTTTATACATACATATTTCTGTCAACACACAGGGTGTTTTTGCCGTACAAACAAAGGTAATCTCCTATGGTGACATTGGTATCGCAGTTGAGCATTTTTTTTTTAGATGAGTATGTGCCAATAAAGATTTTAAGTCAAGGTTCCAAGTTGTGTGCATAGTATGGCAGCCCTCTGTACATTTAATACATATCTTTTCACTAGTTATATTTGTATGTTTATGTCTCAGAGAAACAGGCAGGCCAGCTTCGCCAGTTGTCTCAGGCAGATGTAATGATGAATAATAGGTTTAAGTTCATTATGAAAGGCAGTAAATCATGTACTTAGGGGTGATTTTAATGGTGAGATTCTTCATTATGCTATCATAATTTGTATTTTTGCAGCTTGTGTAATGATAATGCTTTTGTGTGATATTGGCATTGTAAATAAAAAAAACATGTGAAACCGCAGTATCTTTATATGTTATTGCATCATTGCATAGGCTTATTGGTGAATCTTTTTTTTTTTTTTTCTGAGACGCAGATTTAAATGCAGTTAGCGCAAGGGCCACTCTGTTGGAGAATTGGGGCAATTATTGGGATCCGAGGATCCTATTGATGTGCCACTAAGGCTAGCAAGTGGTCCTTGGTTACCAGTCAAGCAGGATGTGGACCGGCAGGGTGGCTTGGTAGTTAATGAGGCATCAGTCATTGGGTGGCCCCATCCTGGGGGTCAGGGATTTCACCCTCCACTGGGGTATCTATTACCTGTCTCATCAGGGCACCTGTCTGAGTGTGACCTTCCTTCATCAGTATCATGTCTCATGACTTGCAGAGAGTCACTGCATCACTAATTCGTTCTCACCACCAGCAGCAGCAGCAGTAGCAGCAGCAGCATCTAGTCTAAGACGAGAGATTCTCTTAAAGCGTCCTCTGATTCTTCATCACTGTAACTTCAGTGATGTTATTCTGCATCCGCATCTGTAGGCATTTGGAGCAGTCTCTGTCTGTCTTTATTCGGCGTTATCATAATTACATACTATCCACTTCCTTTGTCTAATGGGACTTACAGTTAGTTTCATAAAATATGGTCGACTGTAGACAGCTGTAGCAACCTATTCTTGGCTGTAGCTATAACTGGCTAATTCCAGCTGCTTCTGTCTACTTTTAGTTAATAATCGGCTTACACCTACCACCACTGAAAAAATATAAAAATGTTGTAAATGTAATGTACTTTTAGATCCGGGTTTGAGTTGCCAGCTATAGCTAGACAGTTCCGTTTAGTGGCAGATAGTATGGTACAGCATAAGTTTCTAGCTTTGTCTAGGTTTAATTTGACAAGCCGGTTTTAATGAAACTAACTGTATATCCATATATCTGATGTTATCGCCTTTCTATCTTTGTATCTCATCATCTAGCTAGCTGTATCTTTGTTTATCTGTCTGATTGGCTCTCTTTCATCTTTCCGGTGTATCTGTCTTTCTGGTTGTCTTCCAAATAAGAATATTTTGTCTATCTCTTGGACAAATTTCTATTGTCAGGCTCTCTGAGTTTTTCGTCATCTACTGTTCTGCTAGTATTTGATATTATGTACCTATCTCCACTCTGAAGCTACATTCTCATCTTTGCTGCCACAGTTTATCTTTTCTTATACGTGAGGGTTGTGACTGTGGTGGCTCTTGCAGCAGCAGCAGCAGCATCACTGTCATCACTGAGATGACTAAGAGCAGAGTATTAGCTACAGCTGAAACTAATGACCCCGATAAATGCTACTTGGCCTGTTCAGTTCATGACAGGAGGAAGCCAGCATGATCCCTGATTTGGCCAGCTGTCATCTCTTAATGTAACTGACTCGAGACTCTCATTCTAGCATCCTAAAGCAGAGGAATAGACCAAGCATCATCTCAGCTTCTCTCTGATTCCTTGGCTACATAGATCAATCATCATGGCTGGTTTATATCATCAGGGATTTTTGCTACATGAATTGGTTCAGTGATTTGTGAGCTGGCTGTGTGGGAATAGAAGCTGGTTTACTTGATTGGTTAATATAAGAAGCAAGAGTTAGCACCTCAGCCATTAGCACACAATATGATGACCTTTGGTTAGTTTTGTGTCTTCAATTGGTTAGTTGCACATACGGCCAGTTAGTCAAAAGGTTGCCTGCCCTAGTGCTTAGTATGAAGGCAGTTTGAACTGTAGCTCAAATTGTCAAGTCTTGTTTCAAAATAATTCAGCAAATCGTACTTACTGTAACAGTTATGTATTTTACAAGCTAGTGTTTATCAGGCAATCACAGCGCCATACCATAAGTGGAATTACGATACATGATTTATCTTTATTTCAAATGTACAAGTGCGGTATAGTTGCTCCTTGAGACATGGAGTGTAACAAATTTATTTCCTTTTACAGATATCTTGCCTATTCTCTCAGGAATTCTTGAATGTTAAAATGAAGTAACAGCTTTTGATCAACATTTACTTTGTCATCAAAGTATCTAGACCATCTTACCACTATGACAGCATAGTAATGACGAGAAGTAAAGATAAACTTGTGTGACAATCTTGACAGGCAACAGAATGTGATAAACTTTTGACATGTTTCAATGCAATTTTCTCAAATGGTGTCACACTTAAGGCAGTTATGACAGATCAGTAACCAGAGGAAAAGTGTTACTTGTCCTGTTCAACTTGTAATGAAATATTTAAACTGCATGGAGTCATCGAAAATACAACTTGAATGTACTATGTCCAACACAGGAAAGTATGCAAACAATAACTAGGTTTAAACTAGCCAAGCAAGCACGGCCCTCATTTGCGTCTGGGTTCGCAAAATGAGCGCCTTGCCGCATTCTTTATATTTTTTCGTGGGATTATATGTGCACACGGTTTTACAGCCTTCCTACCTATCTCAATCTCTTTGCACACACTATTAATAACCTTGGCACGCTGTTATTTGTACACAATCATCATCTTCATGCAATGAGTTGGCAATTTCTTCTGGTTCTTCAAAATTGTTATTGACCTAGTCATCGCCGATATAAACTTAATTACTCATTTTCCATGATATCAACTGATCATAGTTGGCACTGGTGTAAACTGTACAGACAGCATTTATTCAACCTGTTGCAAATACCACGAAAAATTACAGGACTGCTGCCAGGCTAGGTTTAAACAATATTTACTTAAGCTGGCCAGTGACGAAGTTATAATAAATTAAAGCACTTACTTATACTGAATAATGCTTTGTCAAAAACCATGTCGTTCCAGTTTGTAATAAGTGTTATCAAAGGGAAAGATCACATGAATGTCATTTCTCTTCACCCCACAGACACCGTTTCATCTTACGTTTTCCTTAAGTACACAGCTTTAGAAGATAAGGATATTAAGATAAAACTGTAGTGCATTATAAAATCACTATTAAGACTACCTTCAGTGCAAAATAAATGGTTTAAATAGTGATGTGGCCTTAGTGGTGAGGTGGCCTTATAATATATCAGAGCTAGGTAAATTACCATGACGGAACTAACTGCGTCCACATCTATGCTGTCATAGTGGTAAGATGGTCTAAATAGTGAGGTTTTTCTGTACATCTCTTTTCATGTTCTACAGCCACAGCAGTAGGTCATATTTGTATGCATCAGTAGGTCAAGGTGAGGCATACTCTGCAACAGTGTGTTGGAGCAGAGATATGAAAGCATGTGGGCGGTGTTTATACCTGTCTCTAATCACTTAATTCCTTTTCTTGCATTCTCTTTTCGTTTCTGGTCTTAGCTCCTGATCAATCCTGCTGCCTTATTCGTGCACTGTTGCGGCATTCTGCTTTCATTTGGTGGCAAAGATTCTCTTTATCTTGTGTCCCCATTTAGAAACACACGGGATGCCACTGGTTGTTTCGATGCTCTAACTTCAGCAGCAACAGCAAAGATGCCGCAAGATTGGATTCTTTATATGCTTGACATGCTTTAGACAGCAAATGTCCTTTAACAGAAACGGTTTAGATTTAAATCAGTTCATTTGCTTCTTCCTTTTGCATTTGCTTATTTTGCATTGAGTATAATTGTGACTATAAACCTATTATTTGACAGAGAAAAAAATATATTTTTATATAATAGAACAACATACACGAATGATGTGCATCGTTTTTTTCTCTTGCATTAGCTCTCTGCCTTTTGTCACAATAACTAATTATCTCTCAGTTAGTTCTACTTCGAATAATAATAACCTCGGCTTGAAACTGTTATACAAAGCTAGGCAGAGTGAGAAAAGTTGATATACTCTAAGATGGCTATGTTGACATCGAGAAAAAATATATTTACTGAGACTCAATTAGATTTACACATGATTGAAACGTAATCCAGCTCCAAAATCGTTCAAAAATGGCTGCGAGAACATTGAGAGCTATCGAGAATCATCAAATGTATATTGATTTGGCTTGAGGGGGGGGGGGGCGGCATTAATAAACAAGGAATTTAAAGTGGCTTGACCATAATGTTCAAGTGTGGTTAATGACTGCGATGACATTAAGGATCAGCAACTTTAAAGCAATGTGGCTGGGAGGGGCACTGACAAACAAGCAATTTAAAGTGACTCGACCACATTTAAGATTGGCTCAAACATGGCTCAGACATGGCTCAAACAAGCTCTCTTGCGACAACGAGGAATAGGAGCACCTGCTCTCTGCATATCTCCACAACCTGTTTGAAAGCATGTTTGCCTTAAGATCACTTTGGCTCGGAGTTGGTATCACTTTCCTGTGTCAATTACTTGCAAGATGACAGCCTGTGACCATGCATGTCTTTTTCACTGATCGTAGTGGGGCAATTCTCATCTTTTGCCAGCTATCCTCGGGCTCTTTCCATTATCTGGCGGGGTCCCTATATTCTCTGGCATTTTCTAGCCATTGTTATGCTGGTTTGGTGACTATTGTTCCATTGTTTGCCACTTTATGCCATTCTGCATGTGTCCCGAGCCTGCTTTTTTCCCTTCATTGCCAGATAATGGCGTTGCATGTTATGCAATCTTGAGCAATCTTAGCACATGGCACAGCACGCCATTGCTGCATGATAAGGAACAACCCCATACCAGAAGCAGCAGCAGCAGCAGTAGCTCTCAGCCAAATTTGCCAATGCAACCAAAGGAGTTAATTTGCAGACAAATCTCGGAAGTCTTCAGTTCTTCCTCAAGCTCCTCGCAAGAAAAAAAGTTTCATCCCAGATCGATATTTCCACAGCATTCAATCTTTGCAATCTATGCCAAGGGACTGTACAATGTTGAACAAAGTTTGTGCAATTGCATTGGTACCCCAGGCCTTGAGAGTATGTTTTCTTATATACAGCAGTGGAAATAAATTTTGCACAGCAGATACAGCCAATGTCTAAGGTTGTGTAAACGTCTATAAACCTGCTTTGAATATTTTTCCACCCAGAGAGATTTTCAGTGTACTTGCCCACCTGTACAGGCAAACTTTTTGGCTTGATGGTTTTCAGTTAAATGTACGAATGAACGTCCTTTTGTTTGTTATGAAATTACTACTGATATTTTTCGGATGTATAATCAGGTATGCTAATTTGAAACACCATTTAATAATATTCATAGATAATCGATATACAGTAAAAATGCAAGTAAACATGCTCCATTACGATTGTCCTTGGTGATCTTTATTACGAGGAATCTTTACTTGCCAGGAAACGCTTTGGTAGTTTGATTAAAAATATATGCACATGACAGTAGATAACATCTGTGAGTTATTGAAGCAGCGTATCTAAATTACAGGACATTACCAAAGACAAAAATGACTGTATATCAAAGATGGCAAAGCAGAAAGCCCAGTAGTTGTGATATACACATGCTCTTGCTGCACTATAGCAACATGACAGTGAGTTATTGGTTTGATTTTTTTGCTGCGATATATCATATTGTTTTAGGGGATCCTATGTACAGTTGAAACTCACCTTAAGAACACATCACTATAAGAACACCCATATTAAGACCACCATATTTTGGTCCCAATGTACATTCTTGCCATTCTTGTTAGGTCTAGTGCACAAGATGGTATCAAATGTGCCTCTACATTAGATCGTTCGGTTTGGTGGCAAGTAGCAGGATGTTTTGGTAGTGGTCTAGCTATGTCTAGGTAGTAAAAGACTGAACATTTACTTTAAAATTGACTATAGGGGAAAGTAAGGAGAACTGGGGCCCAGGTGGTCCAGTTCTCCCCAAAGCTGTTGCTTGTAAGAAATGGCAAACATATTTTTCCACATGGCAAGAACAATATGTCAGTTACATGATTGTATTCTGATTATGTGCTGAATATAACAATATGTTTATTTCTAAGCCATCCTCTATTGGTTTTTTTCAATGAACAATTGTATACATACTGGAAATTTTACTCACTGACATCATAGTTGACTTATGGCTTACAATACAAGTTTGTTTAACCCATGCTTGCATTTTCAGAGTTTAAATTATTCAAACAAAAATTCAGCCGGCATATTTCCGCTACATTAAAGCATTCGTCAAATGTCTTTATGACAGTGATTTTCTGTTGTATTACAGCTAAAGTTAAGATATAGTAGGCATACCTGCTACATTTTTGGCGACTACATAAACAAATCTTTAAATCCTGCAAACTTTCCAATAGAGCTTTGACTAGGCTAACAGAAATATAATTTTCTCTTTATACGAGAAATGGATGAGAATTCGTTCAAAAAGGCACCTAAAATTAAAAGAGGAATGCTTATAGTATAATTTAGAAAGGAAAAAAGTGACTCTGCATTATTATTTGAATAGGGAAAAATCAAAATGTAAACAGCCAACTTCTCCTTACTTTCCCCTACCTCACCATAAAGGCCAGAAATGTTTTCCCTGGAAATACGAGGTCTTAATGATAAGGTTCTATTGTAATATTGGTCTTGCTAGCAATGGGAATTCCTCTTATGGTAAATTATAACCAGGATCATGATTTGTTGCTTTTCAAAATGCCTTTATATGTAGATGCACCAAAGCACTAAAAGAGGGGTAATGCTTGGAAGAGATATCCCAGCAGAGGGGTGCTAGGGTGCATCACCAGATATAGGAAGTGTGTTCTCTGTCGCCTTACTTGATTTCATAATTCCGTGATAAATAGGGTGGTGGCAGTGGCCACAGAAACTGAGCAGGCAAAATTGAAAGATCCGGGCCTGGCTTATGTTGATTTATTTGTGCAGTGAAACTTACTATAAAGACCAAAATTATATTATCAAGAATTTCAAAGTTGAGACCTTAAAGACTGTTAACAAAGTAAAACGCTGAATCTGAATCTTATAATTAAGACGAAGATGACCTCGATATAAAGCTTCTTTCTTTTTTTACTACTTCAACGGTTAGTGATTCTGAAGGAGGTCATACTTGTGAAGTCATTTTTAGTTATATTTTAGGTAAATATTGTCTCAATACATCAGGTTTGAAATTTAGGTTATACGCCCTATTGCCAGAGGCAGATGTAATGATGAGATTAGCCTAGGAGTCCATACTATGTCACACATGTACATGTACCCTGATGGTGGGGTGTTTAGAACTTGCCTCAGCATAGCATGTAATGAATGGACTGACAAATGAGGAACTTCGGCAGCAGGCCAGCCACCTTCTTTACACAGACTGCCAACTGCATCATCTCAAAACTGCAAACTGAAAACTGCAAACAAGAAGAGGTCTTTACAAATTTTGTGCGCTCGAAGGAATTTCTGGTGCACCAAAATTGTGTCTCCTTGCTTTGCCGTAGTCTCCTGAGGTGCTGTTCTGCAGTTTTTGTCTTGCAGTGCCGTTTGCAGTGCAGCTGCAGTGCAGCTGCAAAGCAGTTTTCTTGCAGGAAGGGAATCACATTGAAATAACCCCATGCTAACTCGATTACCCCAGCACGAAGCCTGAGGCAGTGTTTGTTTACAGAGACACAGCCTAAAGCATAACCACCAAAACACATTGCCTCAAAACATTGTTGCAAATGAAGAGGGCATCATTAATCTGCTCGTGTTGGACATGGACGTGACCGCTGTCAACATGTTATGGCTAGTTTTTGCCCGATGAGGAACTGCATTTCTGGGTTGTACAGAGACCTGGCTGTTATACAATAATGTCATTATCGTTGTAATAATCACCCTTGGAGACTGTTCGAGCATGAGCCTTTCTCAACCTTATGTGAGTAATTATAGGAATAAATACTATCTACACCATGTAAGTTGGAATAGGGATATAGGATAAAAGAGTGGTACGCGAGATACCCGGATAGCACTCCAATGCGGGCCACCGTTGTTGCTATGTCGGCCGCCGTCGGTACAACATTACATCGCCGACGTGGCGCTAATGTTGATACGATTTAAAATGCTGTCTGGGTAGTACTTGACCACAAAGACAATTATCCCAAAAATGAGATAAAGGGAACCTCTAATGACAGCTATGTCAAAAAAGAAAATTTTTGGATTGATGGGAATTTTAAGAGCTTTAGTTAGAGAATAAGCCTGTACAATGTAGGAGGCCTGCATGCTTTCAGTACAGTTTTCATGACTCTACTTTGTCCACATGCCATGTGCTGGTCTCCATCTCTTCACAACATCTTCTCAGCATCCTATCAGCATCCTCTGTAATCTGTTTAAAGACAGATCCAATGGCTGCGCTGATGAAGGGCCACCATAAACTGCATCCTAGGATCAAGGGGCTAATTGTTGCAGTGTTGGCTGCTTCTGCTGCTGCTCCTGTTGATGATGATGGTGTTGGCGATGCTGTTCTTCTTGGAAGTAAGGTGGTTGCAATGTTCTGCCCTACAGCACAGCACAATGACAGACATTGCCATACTGTACACGAAGTACCCTTGGTACATTGTAACCACAACTGGCGTAATATATATTCTTGTCGAACGTTTTGTGGTATTTATAACGAGGTGTCTGATACTGCAGTTCCACCGCAACATTACCATTACGCCATCGTGGTTATTACATCAAATCAAAATCTGGCTAATTTTAATGACACTTGATCAATAGATTATATGCTTAATCTGAATTTCAGTTCAGCAAATGTTTGGGTGTTCCAGCTTGGTATGACTCGGTACGGTTGTGGTGGTAGCTGTGGATGTCTATATCCAGTCGAAGGTTCTATTTACTTTTGAGAAAAATGGAAAAACAACAGCCAAAAATATAAGACAAGAAATGAACCAAAGAAGGAAACACCAATATTAGGCAATAGTAGACAAGAGCAGGCACATGGAGGCAAGAACGCAGCCCTGTCACGACTCCCCACAGGAAACAAGCGTTTGATGACTTCTCATTTGCGACGTGGGATGGTGCAGTTGATAGAGGAGTTTTGTTAGACATGGAAAGATGAGGAGGAGGACGAGGCGTCTGATCCTGGGCATCATTAGGAGGCGTGGCAGCAACCTGCAGGTCCATGCTGACTATTTGAGAAGGCCTGTTTCATTCTCTCTGCATGACCAGTCTGATTGTCTCCAGTTCTTTTCTTTTGTTGTCAGTGCACAGGCCAAGGTCTCTATCAACGTTATCATCATTTTTAAGACCCTTTGTCTTCAGCTGATTGGTGGTGAAGGGATGACCAGTTACTCTAATGGTAATTGAGCAGGCTTGTTTTATTCTATCTGCGTGTCAATGACCAGTCTTATTGTCTCTAGTTGATGTGTATTAGCCGTTAGTGCACAGTCCAAGTTCCATGTAACATCGTGCTTGATGATCAAGACTCTTTGTCATTTAGTTGGCCGTTGTCAGTTACTGACTGGCGTATAAGGTAATAACCAGCTTTTTGGATGCTCGAACCTTACCCAGGCTATTTAAAAAGTTGCATTAATGTTTTCAATAGTGAAAGTTACAGGCATGTAATAACCCTGTGATACTTGGGTACTGAATGGTTAAGGCATTAGCATACCCCTAAGTAGTCCTAGGTTGAAAGAGTGATCTATCTGCATTTCTCGTTTGCTGGCAGCGCAGTCTAAATTTCAATTCAACTTTTTCTCACTTGGGATTTAGAGCTCATGGTAGAGGTATAAGTTTTCCTCTTTTTTTTTGTGAAATCCTAGGTTCGAACTCAACCAGTCATACTGACTAACTAAAAGTTAGTTAACTTAATCATTGTTAATGTTGATGCTGAAAATGTCAAGAACTGTAATTCTTATTATTCTACTCAATTTTATCCTGCCAGACAAGTAGAATTAGATACTCCAAAGTTTGGATTTTATTGTGCACTGGGTATCATTTCAGCATTTTTCCTTTTCTACATATGAACGAATGCTGTTCTTGTCATGTTGTTGCTGACGATGGTCTTCGAAATAAGCTGGATAGCGACAGCTACTTTTGCTAAATTTGGGTAATTTGTTGCATCTCTTGCAAAACTTACTGCTTTTAATGAGCTCTGCAATGAATGCCACAGACTGTGTGAACTGCTGGAGTTTTGAAACATCCATATCTGATGGTTACTTTTAACACATCATTGAATTGCAGCTTTTGTAAACAGATACGGATAATTTACATCGCTTGCTGCAACGAGATCCTGTTTTTTTACTTTAAAAAGAAAAAAATATATGAAGAGCAATTATACCTCTTGGTTTCATCTCAATTCGGTTCATTTGGTTTCCAAATGGAATCTTAGATCTAGTTCATATATTGATGTTCAATCATTACAGCTTTATTGAACTACCTCACAATTAAGACTAATGGCTGCTGGGTATCTTGTAACAATTCTCCCAGAGCGGGAATCGAACTCTGGTCCATGGGACTAAAAGCCAGGATGTTAACCATTCTACCAAAGAGTCACTCTCTGGTTCGAGGGCAACATTCTGCTCACACAAGAACACGACATTCTGCTTATATATGACTTTACTCTAAATCATCATGTTTTACTATATTTTTAATCTTATTAAGGTATTATCACCAATATTTTCTCCAATATTGTGCATAACATCCTCCCAGGTAATTATTGTGACGTGACAATTAAGCTATTAAATGATTGGATCAAGTAATCCAGTACTTGAACTATTTCTGGCACTCCTGCAAGCTTCATCCTTCAGATAATAACTACATCAACGTCATCACATCAAATTATCTAATCACGATGTAATCAAATACTGCAATTTTCGTGTAATAGGATTACGCTATATGGTAATGCAAAATCAAGTGTACAGTGGAATCCAACAATTAAGACGATCTAATCATGTATAATTTTATGAAGACCACCTCTATTACTTTGGTTCATAACTAAGGTCACTTTATTTATCTTATGAAACTACATTTTTATCTTATGAATGCATAAAGGTTCCAAAGTTAAGACCACCTGGATATTAAGACCACTTCAATGATTCCCAAGGGTGGTCTTAACTTTGGTATCCTACTGTAGTTGCAATTTGTTGCTAATTGAGCAATATGCCAAGTTGCAAGTGTGATACATCTGAAAGTAACTTCAGGCGCACTTTTTCGAGTCACATTCGAAGGCAACTATCAGATCATGCAGATAACTACAGGGGGTACAACTGGGAAATTATGAGTTAGTATGTGTATTTGCTAGTAAAACCATTCATTTGTTCTAAAAAAAATACAAGTAAATTAGCAAGGATACTCCGGTAGTCAGAGCTTCTTGTTCAAATTTCCACATTGAAACATTATGATCATTAAAGACAGTAAATTGGAAAACGAAATACACTTGTTCCAAATATTCCTTTTTGCTTGACCACAGCTGTACAACAGTAGTTAGTTTGATCCAACCGAAATATAGGCCTATCGTTAAAGAAAATCACAAATTATTGGGTAAAGAAAAAGCCACGTGAACTATTCTTGTGGTGTAACCTTGGAAGAAATGTATATTTCTTCCAAGGTGTAACCACGTTGTTCCAAATCAAACTATGAAGAACAGATATCTAGTTGCATCTATTTGGAGTTTGTGATATAGTTGAATTAAGGTCAGGGGGAATGAATGAATAAATGAATGAATGAGAGGGACCCTGATGTAATCTGACACCAAGTGAATTTGACGTCAACAGAATGATGTAAAAGCTCGATGTAAACACTTGGTGTAATCCGCTAGCAGCAGCATCAGCAACATCAGCTGAAGTGAGCATTTTGTAGCGACTCGGACACTTCTGAATCCATTTCCCATCCAGAATGACGAGTGTTTTGTGCCACAGACTGTTCAACCGAACACCACGGACCAGATGTGGTCATGCAGATGGCAGATTAGGTGATAGAAATACCATCTGGTCCATCTGCTTGGCAATCTATGTAATCTAGAGCAAAAATATGGCCGTTAAAGTGGTGGTATGTGTTTATCAAGCAACCTGGCTTAGAGACACTGAATATATGATGGGGTACTTCAGACTGTGAAATATATGCTGAGACAACAGTCATTTGTTATAGCTTCTACAGTCCCCTGTTTGTTTTGTATCTGATATGGGGCATGAGCATGGGGAAAAAGACAGATAGCAATACACCCTATGTTCGCTCATCAGAGAATGTTTACTCGTAAAATGCTTGTAATAAAAGTTTCACCATCTGACTGATTGACTAACCAACCGAGCGACCGAGCGACTGAGCGACAGACTGACGGGCTGATTGACTGACCAGTCGACTGATCAATAGTGGATTTTCCAGAAAACCTCGAGATATGGCAGCATGCTGCAATCCTATTGGTTGCACAGCTTCCTGCCCTAGATTCTGATTGTTTGAAGCAAGGGGATGCACAAGCAGCAGTATTTCTAGTGCATTTTAATGTACGTATGATCATGGAGCCACCAGTTCTGGTGGATCTATGGTATGATGCCTTATGAGTAAGTTGCGTTTATTGAAGCAAAGGCAACAATAATCCTGCGCTGAAAAGCAAATTGAGTAACAACCAAATTTTATTATAATAAAAATGTTTTATTGCCTCGATGAACATATATGAGAATCCATCTTTCTGTTTCAACTTCTTCTTCTTTTTCAGAAATTTCATATATTTTGTCAAATATATTCATTAATATATTTGTGAATCGTAAAACTTGTAAAGTCTCACAATAAATCTAAACGATTTACTCTATAAACATTTGGTAAAGATTCTATGAGACTTTAAAGGCGACCCATATTTCTATTGATTTAAGTGAGTAAAGTTAAACTCCTTTATTGACTGCATGCCTTGTGTGACATGCAGCGTGAGACATCAAAGCATTTGTGGTGGGGATAGGGGAGGAGAGGGGGGGGGGGGGGCAGTCAAATTTGCAAAGTGTGATGTTGTGAAATGTGGAAATGTAGAAAAAGGACACTTGGGGACGGGGGGCCGAAGTGAGCATGGACAAGGTTGTGGATCATCATTTGTCATAAGAATATTGATCTGTGTGAGAGAGCTATTTGAACTGAGCTCTGTGATGTTGGTTATGGCGGTCCCTCGTGCCGTGTTGTGATGGAGAACGGCCATCGATAAATAATACGAAGTTTGATATTATTAGAAATGCTCTTAATGTGGACCTTTCATTACATATCAGCAATATAAGATAAATTATTAAATTGCATAATTGTACAATGTGTTTGGTGGTACTATTATGGAGATAATGTGGGTCTTTGACTACTTATAAGAATTGTCAGACATGGTTCTTTTATTCTGTGAATATGCTAGTGCAAGCAAAAGACCCCACTTCTGTGTGGAAGTATCATGCGCAGTTTGCTTCGTATAACTCAAATTTAAAATTTTTCAAGAATTTCATCCTCAAATAGTAATAGACATATCATACCTATGTAAACATACATATACCTATGACTCAACTATTAAGATCGCCAATTTGGTGGCCCTGCATTTGACAGTATTAGTCGTGGTACACTCTTTAGAAAATTAGAATTGTATGGGATAAGGGGTAATGTCCTGTCTTGTTTAAGAGTTATTTGCTTAACAGACAAATCAAAGTTAAATATAAACGAGTTCTTTCAGATTGTCATGTAATGTCATATGGTACCCCACAGGGATCAGTATTGGGACCTCTCATGTATGTTATTCTAGCTAATGATCTAGTAAAATATTGAAATTTGTAGCTGTGTGAAATTTGTGGACAACACAACTGTATTTGCATCAGGGAATAATTTAAAGTTCTTAAACCAAAAAGTTAATGCTGACTTGAAAAATTTAAAGTGACTGGTTTGATAGTAATTCTCTAACACTCAATGTTGTAAATCAAATTATATCCTATTCAAGCCAAAAACAAAAGAAATTAGATATAATGGAACTATAAAACTAGGTGGAAAAGCAATAGAGAGAGTAGAACATATTAGATTTTTAGGAATAACTTTAGATGAATCCCTAGACTGGAACTTGCAAGTTAAACAAAAATGATAGCTAAAAATTACATTCAGAGTATGATAAAAAAATATGCTTCCATCAAATATCAAATTACTGATATATTTTGCAAATATCCAAAGTTATGTAAGTTACGCTTTAAGTGTGTGCTGAAAGTCAGAGATTTGAAAAAAATCCAGAAACAGCAGAACAAGTCTAGAAGGAAAATTTATTAGTAATGGAGGACCTAATAAACTTGGCTTTATTAAAGATTTCTTTCAGATACTTAAATTGACATTACCAATGTGAATAACTAATTTGTTTAATATAAGTGGTCATGATTTTTATACTAGAAACTGAAACAGTTTGAGGGCACCCCAACATACCATAGAAAACTATAACAAGAGTCATTTCGGACAAGCTCCACACTTATGGTTGCATTTAATAGATAGGGTAAAACAGAAAAATCGTATATCATCATTTGCTAAAGCTTTTGTGAAATTTAAAAAACAGAATTATTAAACGGCATGTAGATTTATATTATTATTAACTAATTAGGTCGTATGTGCCTTTATATAGTATTGTTTATTTTATATTATTATATTTGGTATATGGGTGCAACTTAATATAGTTAAAAAAAAACTCTGTTGTTTCCCTTTTTGACACAAAATGTGTTATTATTATTATGTATATACTTAACTGTATTGAATGTATTTATATTTAATAAATTGAATGAATTATGTGTCAAGAAAACAAAAATTAAACTTCAAAACTATTATTGGTGGTGTGACTTTAATTTTAGTAACTAGAAATAATAACAGTAAGATTACACTGTAATAATACATGGTGAAATTGTACATTGTACGTATAATTATCATGGCCATGTCATACAATACAAGATCAAAGAGCCCTGCTATAGAAATGTATGGAGTATGAATTCATGTCCCTGAGCTGGTGCATCCAGATATTGATCAAATGTGAGGCCTATGTCTCTGTTATTCTCAGGGTGCAACCACTCTAACCTGCTCTTGCCCAGAGCTCTTCTTGTTTCATACTACGCTTCCACACCAAGTGTTTTGGACAGAGTGCATCCCTAGCTGTGGAGTGCTCTTCCTCATAACTGTTGTTCTGTGGAGATATGTTGGGAACTGTGTAAGAACCTTTGACAAATCTCTGGTTTATCCGGGATAGAACTATAGACTAATTACATGACATTGCATTGGATATAATACCCAGCCTTTGTCTGGCATATTTGTGGTCAAGTGGTTAGGGTGTTCAGCTCCTCTGAAGGTCCCGAGTTCGAGTTCTTACTGATAACTGTTGTTCAGAGATCTTTAGGGAGCTGGGAAAGGCGAACTGACCAGCTCCATTGTCTAATATCAGATTACAATCCAGTGGTTAGAGTGTGTACCAGCTCCTCTGAAGATCCAGGGTGTAAATAGCAGTCCAAAGCTTTTAATTTGTGCCTTTAACTGAAAATGCAGAGGCAAGACAAAAACCACATCATTGGGTAAAGGTGTACCGTGCTGTGGACCCCAAACATTTTCATCTCATCATTATGTCTGCTTCTTGCAGGGGTAATACAACCTGACAAAGCTTCAGACTATAGTAGCAATGTGCAATATGACATGAATATCCCATCGTCGAAAAAATACTAAGAAAAATATGATATTCTTCATCATAATGATACATTTATTTAAGTTGTCTTTATAGCAAAATGGTCTCAAATCTGAGATATCTCATGTGTAACTTTAATTTTTGGCTTTCTAAACAATTTAACATACACAAAATACATTGCAAACTACATAAGATAAAAAAAACAACGGCGGAAGTGAAGTTTAGTCCAAATGCCAGATCTCAATAGCGAGGTGGTCTTACTCCGAGGTGATCGTAATATAATACTTGGGCGTCTCTCCTCATGTGGAATCAACAACTTCTACGATTCTTATACAATAAATGTGATTGCTTCCATCGAATTTCATCTTCCTACTCTTAGTACTCTCATTTCATTACGTTACCTCCCAAGCTAATTACGGTATAATTAGCACCGTGCTATTTTCACCCGTTCAGATCTATTTTCCATATTCTGGGTTACATCAAAAACATCATAGCTATATGGTATATTTCGAGTAATTTTGTCTGCCATAAGGCTAGGCTAAAGACCGTTCTGTAATTATAAATAAATATTGGAATATGAAGCATATGCACAGCCCAGAATTGTTTTTTTCTTTTTTTCTTTCTGCAGATTGTTGTAAATCCCACATATATGGAGTGAATTTACATTGATGTGATCTAAATATTTCTTAGGAAAAGGGTGGTATACAGATTTGGCTATAAATGTGGCTGTAATTAAAATAAATACTTCATAATAAGATAAGACAATACAACACAACCCAACATTCGTTTACTATAGAACAATAAAATGACCAATGATGGAAGTTTCGAGAGGACTAATATTACAATGGGACAAAAGAAAAGATTCTATGACATAAACCTGATGACTGGTTGGCTATAGTTGGCATATTGAAGTTAGTTAGGAGTCTATACCGAAACTGGTCAAGTGAGTGGGCTTCTTGGTGGGGTCAGGTCAATCAGCAAAATGCTAACATTGGATGGGGCTATAGAATGGACCCTCGGGGGCAAGCAAGCAGGGAGGGTGAGATGTGCATTCGTGAGGGGGGTGGGTTTGATTAGGTACACATTTACTGGAAGGTGTCAATGTCACAATGTGTGCTGTAGTACGACATGCTCCTATTTTTGTGTACCTCGATGTGGCTGAATTTGTCTGAATGTGGGCAGCTGAGATTAGTGACTGGTCGTAGCATGAGATAGGTGATGCCTCAACCCCGTTTTCTATATTTCAGCCCTCTCTATACCCTTCTTTCTACCCCTCATTTCTGCCCACTTTCTCACAGAGCTTCACACCACACCATCTGTGAAGATGCGCGAATCTCTGTCGATCAATACATGACAGACTTTAGGGCTTCGCACCAGTGGCCAGCAGAGCCCTCCTCCCCATCCATTCATACAAGATGGCCAACTGGCCTTTAGAGAAATCGAACTACAGAATTGGGCCCTCCATTTTTCGGATGAGTAGAATGGCACTGGTGTGAACAAGAGACATGATCTCCCCTGTTCATAACATCCTTGACCACAAAGTGACCAGGCATACCGACCATCACAGTGACCAGCCAAGTCAGTGGCCATTGACCTCAGCTAATTTTAGGCTCTTACTTCAAATCCATCTAATGGAGCCTTTGGTCTCTTCAGTGGTCCCTTGGCGCCCAGCTATTGATGTCACTTTGTGTTGTGTCTATCTCCTTGTGTCTATCTCCTTGTGTCTGTTTCCTTGCGTCTGTCTCTCTGTCCTTTCTCATTATTTCGGGTAATTTACCGTCCTAAGCTTTGTCTTCATCTATTTCAATACAAATACATCCTTGTTCCATAAGTTGTAAATGCTACTAGTGTACTGACCATCTTGCCATTAAGATCGGTAAAAGGGTGGTCTTACCATGCATGTAATAATTTCTACTGTTTGTTTAATCTTCTCTTTATCTCATCATTTACACAACCTGTTATCCTCTGTGTGTTTGTTCTCTCCCTCACAGTAAACATTTGTAAACTGACTTATCTAATTTGAAATGAGTCGGATGGTAGCTCACATTAAATTGAGTTTTGGTAAAACCAAAATTTTCATCATAACTTGGATTGATAATTCCAGCTATGCTAATTTCACAGTAATAGTCTCAGGTAATTTAGTCAAAATGTTTAAATCTTCTGAAGATTTAAACTGTTATGGAGCATTCATCCAAACTGACTATATTTCACAAATGAGATTTATGGAAGTGTTGATGTGATGTCACCATGTTATAAGCAGCTCTGGCCAATCCTTAAGTTTGTTGTTTGCCCAAATAATAGTTGAGTTTCCATCTAACGGAGCCTTTGGTTCAAGGGAGGGTCTTGAAAATTAAAAGGGGGCCATATGGTTTTGCAGCCAATTGTATTTTAATTTAGTGGCCCCCACTAGTTCACTGCATACGTCACATGGTCAGTTGTGGTGGATTGCTTGGATTCAGCGTAGTCAGTTTGATTGAACAAGCATGTATTGTCTCACAACAGAAGAATTATGTATATTGATTAAGTAATTTAGTCAAAATGAATGTGTTTAAAAAAACCTATCACCAAATAATACGAAATTTACTGACAACTTGTTGAGACTTTCTGTCATTCAAGCTTAACGCATGATCCCAGTGGGTTTTGAACCTACAACTACAACCTACCTTCCTGCGTTACAACCTATGCTACACTCCTACGCCCAACCTACTTAGCCACCTAGCGGCAGTAGATGATTATTACAGATAATTATTATAAGTTGCACCTATATTTAATTAAACAATTTGTCATAAGCAAGCCAGAATTCCATTGGTGTCAATAAATAAAGTCCCTTATATATAGTAGGTCACTCAGCATGCCACATTCTGGTGGAGAATAAATTATTTTACAACTATCATTATCTTATAAAATTTACCCTCTCACAGTGGGACCAAGGATGCTAAAAGGACTTGAACCCGTTACCTCTGCATCAGAACTTCAGAAGGCAGATGCTTAAAGGGGCGTTCACACTATCACGTATAAGACCTACGTATGACCGCGTACGTCAAAAATTGGCTATACGTGCTCACTTGTGGCTCCGTTAATCGCGTATAACTTCTTTCTACGAGCGTACGTGGGGCAATCGTAGATCGCTCGCCGGAGAGTCCGTAAAACACTCGCCAAACGTCCGTTGTCAGGCATCCATGAGGCATCCGAGGCACTCGTAGGAACTCGTAGATCGCCTGTGGGAGTGGTCCAAGGATGGGCAAGGATGGGCATGGAAGACCACGGGTGTGTGACGGATGTCCGACGGACGTCCGCGGAGCATTTAACTAGCGTTCTACAAGTGAACGCGAGTGAATGGCGAGTATATACGGATGGACAGTGGCTACCTATGGCTACATATGGCTATGTATGACCACGTATGACCACGTACGTAGAACGTACGTAGAACGTACGTAGTACATACGTAGTACGTAGAACGTACGTAGAACTATTACCCTCTGACCCCTGAGCAAGTTACGTTACTAATATAAACAATTTACTCGAAGAATGTCCGCCAAAGTTTTAAACATGTTTAAAATAATTTCCTCTTTTCACGTATGTCCGTGAGTGGTCGAGCGCAACCAGGAGTGATCTACGAATAGGCATGAGTATACGTAAAACGCTCGGCGGGTGAATCACGTACATTGTATGGCCAAGGATGAGCAAGAGTGAAAATAAAATTTCATCCGTAGTCATAGGTAGGTCTTATAAGTAATAGCGTGAACGCCCCTAAACTCACTGCGCTATCCGGCGATTGCTTATTGCGCTGGGCATTAATTTATCTATATCTACTCACCAGTATTGAACTACAACAAATGGTTAATCCAACTGTATTAATCTTAAATCAAAACATAACACTTCAACTGCATTATGCCAAAATGAAGTGGAGAATGTTCCCTCTGGGAATAGAACCTAGGTGATCTGACAGAGGAAGCCAGCATGCTCACCATTACATCAAGAGGGTACTGGTCACTAGGAATATCTTAACTACTAATTATGCTACCTTCTCTCTCAAGTTGATGTATTTGAGCTAAAATTCAAGACATAATAATGCTGCATTTTAAGTTCTCACAACAAAAACTGTACATCAACTAAATGTGTTTGTTTGAGCTACACAGCCAATTGAGTTGCTTTAACACAAAACTGAAGAGATACCTGTTCTATATTTTTAAGTTTCATAACTCAAATTTACATCAGTGCTGGTTCAGCTCAATATATATAGTGCTGTTTGTCTAGGCCTGACTGAACTGCCTCTGTCCTCCGTCCTCTGTCTCTCTCTATCTGTCCCTCTATGTCTCTGTGGTTATGCCTGTGTCTTTGTTTCTGCCGACATTTTCATTGGCACCATCTACTTTAGGCCTATCCTTCTAGTCAGCCCTTGGAGCACTGAACCAGTGTCACTCAGTGTCATCACCACAGTGTTTCTCCACTCCTCTTTGTCTCTTCTCTAGAACTGTTCTATTTATGGGTCTCTAATGAGCTGATCCCTTTGTGACGTCACAGGTAACACAAGCAGTTTCTTGACACGTGACCCTATGGCGTGATTTACACTCAGTCTGGCTCCTTCTTGCGACTTGTGTCTGTGACTTGTTACAGAAAATAAAGAGAAAGAAAGAACAATACAAGAGAGATGATTTTCTGATTGCCTTCCATAGACATAATAAGTTAACTGAAAACCTGATAATCTCGCTCAAGGATAAATTATGACAACAACACAATAATTTTACGTCAAAATGTCAAAATCTAAAGTTACGACTTCATAGGGCAAATGTTGTGGCAAATCTCCAAGGCACATGAATTCTCTCACCTGATACTGTTGTGGCTTCAGATACCAATTATTTTTGTCATATGTCAGAAGTGTAAGGATAGAAGTCATTGTTTGTAGAGAGAGCTCACCATAATACCACTGGTCACAATGAGATTGATGTTAAGTGTCCTTATCAGGTTGTTTTACGTTCGTTAGATGAAGTTCAGTGAACAGAGGACCAACATAATTAAGTGAGTTCATTGAGTTCTTAATTATGTTGGTCCTCTGTTCACTGAACTTCATCTAACGAACGTAAAACAACCTTATAAGGACACTTAACATCAATCTCATTGTGACCAGTGATTTCATTTGGTCTACAGTCTACCACAGATGTATTCCAAAATTAAGATACATAATATATATATTCTTTTAGTGACAACATAATATCAATAAAGATACATGTGTCCTGAAATTGAAGTTTGTCCCACCAGTTATGTCAAAACAGCAATACAGTATAGATGAGGGATCTGCAATTAATTGCATATATTTAGCTAAGTTGAATCATGGAAGCGTTTGGCAGAAAATCAGATTTCACTTCCTGTAATAATCTTAATTATATATAAAATTCTCAATTCACAGCTATGTTGGTATTTTCTATACGAATCATCAAATATAGCAGAATGAAGGGTTTATTGTTGAGAAAGTAGATCTGGTAGCCATCAGCATGTTGAACAGGACATGTTATATATAGGCCTATGGTATTTTTCTGTTGGGGGGTGGCGAGGTTTATTCTTTTAAGTCATCTTCTATGTAACAGAAATAATCCACAAATACTTTGCAAAAAAAATAACCAAGAAAATGGCAAAACATAACATGATTTTAGTCTATCACAAAGTCCCTTTGTTGTTAGTTACATGATTTCATAGGTTTTTCTAATGCAACAAACCTATTACATCTGATACTACATCTGTGTTGTATCAAAGGTTAAAAAGATTTGAAGTGTTTTCAGGCAATTAAAAACACTGTTGACTAAAAACATGCAGTTCAGACATGGTTGTTTCTGTGACATGAAAGTAAATTAACATGCTTGCAATTTCATGCTAGTCTCATGATGTTTTTTTTTTCTATTTACAGGTTGGCTAGAAGAAAACCACTCAAGAACAAGCACAGATACCATGTCACACAAGCACCCATTGACCTCAAAATTAAATTAAGGTATGTAAAAAAAACACCTTTTACCTGTCGTTTATGTATTTTCTATTGATTTTCATTTCAAATAATGGGGTTATTAATTAATTATCTTGGAACTACAAATGCTTGGTAAAGCTGTTCAGTGGTAAATGACTCATTTTTAACTCCATTGCTTACGAATTAATTGTGTTTAGCTTCACAAGGGGATGGACAGACAACAAATGTCCTGAAAATGGTTATAAAAAAAACTTAAAATGCTATCATATAGAGCTTGTGGAAAGGCCACTTAGTTTGGGTGTGTCATGTTTAATCTGTAGATATATAGACTTATTTTGTGTCGAAATGGTCAGTTTTACTCAACTTCAATGGATGGATTGACAATCTTAAGAGGAAATGTTGACCAAAAAAAATCTTAAAATATTCAAAATATTCTGTCATTCGAGCTGCTTTATAAAAGTTTAATAAGAGTCAGTTAGATTGAATTTAGTGCCTGTGCATGGCCACAGCAATGTCTAATCCCCACAGCTCTTCAACAACAAAAAACCGGGCTGAAAAATGCTATTTGGTGTAATATAGAGCTGTTTGTGGCAAATGAGACCAGCTGCTCGTAAAAGCTTTATTCTAACTTCATTGCTTACGAGTCTCTTAGGTGGTTGGGTGGATAGCCGTTTAGTTGACAATGGTTGACAACTGTCACATTCCCAAAGACAGAGGGGGGATGCAAGATCATTGATCTTCTTTCTGCACTCCCAGCCCAGCTCAAGACGGAAGATTTGTGTTTTTTCCTCTTTAAGTGGTTTCCAGTGCAGATTATAAGTTTTACCACTTAGAGAGAGAGCTTAATGTATTTACCCTTCTAACAAACAGGGAGATGGACTAGGCTTAGTTCTGCAGCAAATGCCAGAGACACTAATCAATTTCCGTGGCTTTCACTGCCTGGATTAGGCGGTTTAAATCGTTGGCCAGCCTGTGCTTATTAGCACCAAACATTGGCACCAGCTAACGTTAAGCAAATTCAAACATCAAGCTCACCAAATTTAAACACCACATAGAAAAATATCATCTATAAACTTTAAATTGACTCGCTTCATTAATCCATATCATTGCCCTACAGATGCTGGCAATGTTATCTCTTCAATGCATTGTGATTTTTTGGGGGGAGGACATAGAGAGAGAAAAAAGTTGTTTTTTAAACCCGCTGAATCAAGGCTTTGTTTTACGGTCGATAATATTCAGCAAAGCTTCTAAAGAAGCGCTTGTCTGTTTTCGATTGTCTAATTGGTGTTCCAAGTTATCTTAAAAGTTCTTCTCACTTGAGTCAATCTTTTGATTGTCTCAAAGAAGCATGCTAGAAGAAGTTCTGACATCGAGTTGAAAATCAAGAAATTCATGAAATCATGCGGACCAAGTCTGCTTGATAACTCATGCTGCAGCCGCTGATAAATTTGATGCAGTGTCTAATTGCATTTTTAGGAAGCTGAATGAAACCCCATCAGTGCCATAATTTCTTTGCTGAAAAAGCAATTTCTGTAAGATTAATGAGAATTTTAGCTACTGCACCAGGCATGCAGTTCCAATGGTGCCCACCCCATGCTGTCAGGCCCAGCTGCACAACTCTTACATCATACTCCAAGCTCAGTTTCCCTGTGTCTCTGCCTCGTATATATGTCATTTTCCTATACATGGAATTCCTCCAGACTCCCTTTATTACATTTCTCATAGATTGATGTTCAGTCATGTCATTTGTATCACATACTCCTTACAGACTGTAGCATGTTTTCTATGCCTACAAGACATGCTCATTGATGTATAGCTGGGAGTGGAATGACAGTTTCAAGATTTACTGCAAAACTTTAGTGCCTATAACAGAGTACTTGCACTGAGGAATTCAATATTTATTTCTTGCAGCATATCGTGTTGGTAAAAGGTTTTCTTGCACCAAATGCCTTCATATCTGACTAATTGTATTAAATTTGTGTATTTGATAATCAGGAGCAGTCCCAATGGCAATTTGTTATTTTATTGAAACTATCCGGTACACTGGAGAAATAGCCAATAGACAGGTATACGAGAGCTTTTAAAATTAGACAATTATTTTTACAGTTAGCATGTCCAACTGTACTTCTAATGTCACCCAAACGCATCATGAATAATTTAATGCATCAGCTGTTGCAGGCGGATGTAGTGACGCACTGATGCGGCTACAAATGGCATACGGTATATGAAACTAGCATCCTTAAGTTGCTTTCATGTTATATCGACTCCACTGTACATATTCTTTGTTAATCCTGTAAAGCAGTTATGTTATCACTTTCGGTTTTCTGTAAAAAAACCTAACGTCTTAGATTATTATCAAACTAAAAGACACCTGTAACTTGGCTTATTTGTAAGTAATTATCCTTTTAAACTAAATAAATGCCAAGGTAGAAGGCTCATAGTCTACATTCTGCTGTGAAATACTCCTACCAAACAGAAAGTGCAAAACTGTGCACGAATTGGGAGCATAGTGACAGCCAGAAGATGTATGGTCAAGCTGTGACCTCAGTATTGCTTTCTATATTGCATTACACAAAGATTTATGTATAATCAATCAGCCAGGATAGTCTGTTTTACTATTGTTCATTCCAGTTGCTTTGGTGACCTGTAAACAGAAAGACAAAATACCAAGAGATTCCTGACTTTTCTGTTCTTGTAATTGCATGTTCCGAGAACTCCGTTGACAGAATTTTATATGAACTCTCTGTGCATTAGAAAGATGATTTCTTATGGCCAAAATTGTCACTTTTTGGTGAATCACATGCAGTCATTCAGTTTGGTTTTGTTGCCAATTATCATGTCAGCATCATCACTATGTTAGATATATGTTTCTCTGATTACAGTTCACAGTTGGTGATTCAACTTTGTAGCTTAGAGACGCAGGGACTTTTTGCTACAACAACACTTCAGCTTTCCCCCTTATCTACTCATACATAATATTTTCCAAGCTGTAAGGAGGCCGGTTCCGAGAAGAATACAAGCCTATATAACCAGATGTCAGAGGTACATTGTTGACCTATTGAGATGGCAAGGCTTGGAATCCATACAGACCACACCATGTTATACATTTCAGTGTGGTGGGGTTTTGTACTTGCCTCAGCATAGACACTGAGTACAGGCACCACCAATTTAACGTTTCATGTGCGTTTTGTTGAGATGCACACCATGAGAACAAAACATTGAACCAATGCCTTTAGAGAAGCCGGGCAATGTATTAACAGGCTGATGAACCCGAGAACTTGTCCACCCAGTTGCTATTGTTATTCTTCTAAGAACTAGACTCTTTACATTTAGACTGAGTCAGACCAATTTCCACAAAAGTTGCCAGACGAGTAATTTTTTACGTCAGTGTTTGGCTATACAGATTAAACTACATATATCTGAAAGGCTGGGTGTAATAATTTAGCATGGTTCGTTTTCAGGTTATACCAGCAATGGTCAACATGGTCAATGAACAACGGGGGAAAGTCAAATTAGAGTACTGTACCGAAAGATGTGTCACTTTTTGTTTCGGAGACTGCTGCATATCACAATATTCGAGCCATCTTCGACTCTGTACATGATACCAGCTTTGTTTCTGAGTTGTCAGGAAGGCTCTGTTTGTTTTCCAAGATGAAATCCGTTCCCTGTCAAGTCCCACTCCTGTGACATTATCAGTGTTTGATCGAGCCTCAGAAGAAACTGTTTCTCCGTTGAATTTATCATTGCCAAATGTGGCAGCAACCTAATCGATGTCGAAGTTTCAAAAGTCACCTTTCATTTCTTAGACAAGCTCTGCCATGATTCTGCATCACCTACGCTCACTGTAGTTTGGTCTGTAAATTCCCAGAATATATATAACACATTTTTTGCCGCCAAAGCATATCACTAAAATATGAAACTTAACATCCACTGGGCAATGCAGTAGTTTGCCAACACTGTGCAGGCTGACATTGCACTGGAGAGGAAATTGCTGCATAATGGGGAAATTGTTTCATTTCTTAGCCTAGGACACGAAAGACGATCTACAAAATAATAAGTATAAGCACTCATTGTATGAGATTGCATGTCAAACTACAGTTTACGTATATTTTAATCTTGCCAGAATCATTCCACGCATAAGTGTCACCACAGGTCAAATTGTGCCTCTGTCGATGTATATGTACAACAAAACCATCATCTAGTCTGATTGTGTGGTGCAGCAGTCCTCTGCTATCCATATCTTGACATTGTATTGCGGTACTTACATCTCTCCTATCTCTGCTTTGGCATCTATCATCATTTCTTGGCCAATCTGGAGCCAGTAGACCCATCCATGACCATTGGGCAATTACTGAATGTCAACAATTGGCAAATGGCTATCGACTCACCCCTCTATTTTTGGTGGAAGGACAAAGACCGGCAGTGATAACCACATAGTTGTCAGATAGGAAAACGGAAAATCCTGTCAAGAAAACAGCAGATATGATTGTGATTCAGAAAGAAATCCTGCCATCATTCGGAGCGTTTTAACAAATGGGGTTCTCTCTGGCACAATTCTGATGTTCCAGACAAATTGTAGAGTCTATCGGAGAATGCCTATGAATACTAATGCATCCAGATCCAGCTGAAGAGGACTGGATTCAGCAACATTAGATGTTTAATCAATGATTATGCTGTGTACCACATTCAAAGCAAAATACACATGATCTCAAAGTCATTAAGATTTTGCAGAATTTCGGTGACTCTCAGCATGATTGTTTATTGTCAGGGGAAATATTTCACAAATTATACTAGAAATATTTTACATTCTAATAATAAGCATAGCCTTATGACTTCCTTTGCGTGTTGATCAGCCGATTTAATGTATAAGCTACAGTAAACATAATGATGGGCAGACACAAGTTGTCATCCCATGCGCCAATTTCACTAACTTTTTACTTAATGCTAGCTTTGTTCCTGAACTGCCAGGATGGCTCAGTTTGTTTTTGGTTGATTCTGTTTATTGTCAAGTCCCATTTGACTGACAATTTCAGTGTTTGATCGAGTCTCTGAAGAAACAGATTCTGTGTTAAATGTATCATTGCCAGATGTGGCAGCAACTTATTGATGTTAATTTTCCGAAAGTCACCTTTCTTTTCCACTGGAAACACCATGGAAATGAGCTCCATTATATCATATTTCTATAGCACTCAAAAGAATAAGGTGATTGGCAAATATATTTTGCATGCTTTCTGACACCTGATTGTGCCAAGGTTCGAAGCACTTGACATGAACTAGTTGAAGAGACACAATTATCATTTCTTATGGTTCAGTTACAAACTTTTGCAATGATTCGCACTTTCTAGTTCAACATATTTCAGGTGTATTGCATGTCCCTTCACATACATTCATTTCCAAGTCAACGGTGTATGTCAACAACAGACAATAAAGCTAAAACTGTTGTCTAATCAGTCGTATAACAGCAGTAGTCCTCTGCCACTCATAACTTTGCTGTGTATTGCAGAAAAGTGCTCACCCATCTCTCCTATCTCTGCTTCGGCATCTATCATCATTTCTTGGCCAATCTGGAGCCAGTAGACCCATCCATGACCATTGGGCAATTACTGAATGTCAACAATTGGCAAATGGCTATCGACTCACCCCTCTATTTTTGGTGGAAGGGCAAAGACCGGCAGTGATAACCACATAGTTGTCAGATTGGAAAACAGCAAATGTTGTTATGAAAACAGTGAATATGATTGTGATTTTTTATGTTATTGAATAAGAAAGTCTAGCATCATTTTGAGTGGTTTAACAAATGTGATTTCTATCTGATTCAGTCTTGGTGCCCCAGCAAAACGCTAGGCGCTTTCCAAATGCCTATGCATATCTACAACTGATAAAGGCCAATTTATTGTGTAAACAGGCTGCAGACTTGGCAATTACCAACCACAATTGGGTCCTTATAACTTTACGATAGCACCTTTTTATTGGAACCGAAAAGTTACACTGAAAAATTAATGTACCAATTTGTTTATGTGCAATATAATGATTACCGTCTCAGTAATGCAATATAACACTTATCCCATGGGGGCCACCATTTAGGCAACTGCATAGCTAATCATCAAAAGGCGCCAATAATTAATGCAGATTTATTCATTTTCATTTGGTTCATCTTCATGTTCGGTTGGTATTATCACCACACCACTTTACCCGTTTGGCTAAAACTGGCAAAAATCTTCACAATTTCAAGTATTAAAAAAAAAAACATTTTTTTTTTTCATGAGATAATTGATATAGCGTTTGTAGATAATTTGATTAGGTTTCTGAAAATAACTCATTAAATCACCCAAAATTGATAATATTATACCCCATCCTGACACTATACACATAGCAGTATGCTAAAAAAACTGCTGCCTTGGTCCCTAGACTTACATAACACTGATATAACACATTGAGAAATGTCTGGAGGATAGCAAAGACTTGTGAGATATTGGTCTCAATTTGAAATACTCAAGGATAGATCGTATCGCCTTGGGGGTACTTCAAAATTATTTTCGTGGCCACAGAACGTTGTGGCTCAAGGCATGAATTAAAGCCACTACTTGCTGAAAAGGATACAATTTAATATAGCTTTCAATTAAGAGCTTGAAAAAACTACTGGAAGCTAGAACCATATCCAGTCCTGGCTGAAACAATGTAAGAGTTGGGTCGCACCACCTAATTTTTTAACAATAAATGTGACTTATGATTTATATTTAAAATGCTTTGCAATTAAATACCAATTTCAAAGAATATATATATACATATATCATCATGGAGTGCTTTATTTACATGGATTGGCTTTCTCGCCCAGACCAGCTTGTAAAAGACTGAACATAAGTTGTCAGTTGTAATAAGGGATCTGCTTAAACTTGATTATTTGTAGACCTCGTAGACTTCACATTTTGTGTATAGTTACGTCAGAAACGAGTGTAATAAACAGAGCAGCTAACACGGTTGGTGGATCACAACCTAATTGTTCCCATGACAAATGCTAATATAAAAGAACCGGTGTATTGTATTGTATAGACACCAAGTACACGCCCAACCAATAGTTTAATGCTTGCAAATAACTACCTATTCAGCAAAAGCTCACAGACCACTGCATCAAGAGACTCATCAATATCTTGTAACTATGATTGGCCCCGGACAGTGCAAGTTTGATGAGATCCAATGTTCATCCTCTCCTTAACTCTTTATAGTTATTTATAGCTAGGATGGCTCCTGGATCAACATTAGGACGATCCTGATCCTGATTACTGTCCACACATCATCTTTGCTCATTTGGGGACACAATTTTGGGCAGGATTACTCTTGTTCAGTCAAACATTTATGTCAATTTGGGGAGGGCCACTTACTCAAACAAGCAAAATTACTGTACATCTCCCATGGAGCTACTCTTTATCAAGTCACCCAAATAAGGCAATTAAAATATTATGAAAACTGCACAATTAAGACAAATCGGTTGATATACTAGAATGTTTTAATTTTTGTTCCATTGCTACTAGACCAATGGGGATTAGGGGTCACTTGTTCCCTAGCTTGTGTTGACAAACACAATATCGGATCCACGTGGTGTTATGTTGTATTGTGTCAAATCTGAAGCTTGATCAGCTTCTATGACCCACTGTCAGAGACAGACGTAATGATGAGATGACAAGGTTTGGAGTTCATGTTGTACATTTACCCCATGGGTTATACTTGCTCTAGTATAGACAACCGGTTGCGATGTTGGCCTCATTTAACATACATGTACTATGATGGTTTTATGAGCAAGATCATAACAAGTCCATATTTATATTAATAAGGTCATTGTTCATAGAAGGAAGGTGGCATTGGTACAGAGATATGTACCACAAAGTGTGTGAACACAACTCGACAATCACTGGAGGATGTGTGCTTCCCACTGATTGGATCGAAGCATCAATTATGACAGTCTCGGCCAATTTTGTTGCCAATTTCTTAATTGTATGTGTGATCAAGGGGCAAGAATGATGGCTGAGGGGCTGCTGCTGCTGCTGCTGTGACGTCTTATCAATACATTCATCACTGTGTCTCCCTGGTGCTCTGACTGTCACCCTCCTTCCTCAGCCTTAGCTCCCAAAGGTCCTGCGGCAGTAGCAACAGCAGCAGCAGCAGCAGCAGAAGCAGCAACAGCGGCAAAAGCAGCAGCTCTCAAGATTGCAAATTTGTGTGCAGTGTAACAGCCTACAGTATATCTCAGCAGTAAAGACTTCATTGGTGTTGATTTTTTGTGTTCGTTTTGGGGTAGTCTTAAGGTTTTAGGGACAAATACACATTGCATTGTATTGTTCTGTTTGAATACCCAGTTGCTAAGTGCCAAACGTAATGATGAGATGATAGTCAGTAAGTCATTAAGTCAGTGAGTCAGTTATTTCAGTGAGTCAGTGAGGCAGTCAGTCTGCAGTACGACTTTTCCCTCCACTTTGTGCAATTTATAGTTTAATGGGACTTGATATACTTTCTGATCAATATTTCATACTACTACTTACTTTGAAAACAAAGTTGACTACAAAGTGAAAACTTCACTTGTTGTAGACAGAGATCTAACAAAGCATGGCGCATCTAATGCATTTGGAGGAGATTCTAATGCAGTCTGGTGCAACCTAATGCTGTCTCCTTATTAGTGGCTTTACACTCTAGGCTGGAATAAGCATTCTGCCATAGCCTCATACAGAAACTCTCGTCAGGGAATAACAGATTGCTTGTTTGGTGGATTTCTAGCAGCCTCCCAGATCTGCAGCATCAGTGGGAATTGGCTGCATTAAGAGCATCCTGCATCCACAATGATAAAAGTGGAAGGAAGACCCTCTCCATTATAAGCTGTGTGAGGCAATGCAGCATGGCCGATTGCATCTGCAGTGACTAACTTCATTAAGGGATGCATGCATGAGTTGGCCCTGATCATTCGTTCGCGCTTCTCACCACAAGAAGGTCTGTTACTGCTGCTGTTTTGGTGCTGTTGCCACTTCTGTTTCCACTGCTATTGCCACTGCTGTTGCCACTGCTGTAGCCGCTGTTGTTGCTGTTGTCGCCACTGCTGTAGCTGCTGCTGTAGCTGCTGCTGTAGCTGCTGCTCCTGCTGCTGTATAGGGTGGTGTAGTTATGTTGCTGTACTCTTAGGACAAGAGGTGCTGAAAATTCTTGCGTCAATCCTTTTTAGCACGACTATGACTTAAAAGAATACAGATTGGTTCATAAATTCATATGTGACGGAAATCATTTAAAACAATTTTGCTTGAATCAACATCAGTCAGGGTGTGACGCACATGCACTGTAATATGATAATTACCATCTAATAAATGGTTCAAGGTTGTCAGAAATGTCTGTTAATAAGCCATCATGATGCGTCACTAGCCATATGCCATTTTTAGACACACGATAACACTGTCCTTGACTTCTAGGTACTTCTTTGGCACCGGATGTAGTGTATGGTCTAATCTGGAAATCACTGTCATTGTAATATCAAATCTTTTCCTAGCAGGCGCTGATGTATTGTATTAAACTATCAGACTCAACAATTTTAAGTTTCAACTTATCTTACTTTACTTACAAACTTACATATTTACTTACTTACTTACTTACTTACTTAGGGTAGCTTAAAATCAATTCTCAAGTATCTTCAACACTATTAACCTACTGCAAATCTGTGTATCACCAATATCTTACACAGCCACAACGTCTATATCTAACCATAGACTTCCACATAACATTTCACCACAATAGCCATCCAGCTAGCTCTCATGAAGCAATAACAATGAACTGCATCCGTTTCCGGTAATACCACAATGTGGTTAGGCAGGAAGGAAACGTTAGAATTATCGCTGGTCAAATCTGTCAATTCCATTTCCGCTAACATCAGACTGGAAGGGATAAGCCAGCGAAAGTGGTCCTTTAGCTCAATGCAATACAGTGGAAACTAGTTATACGACTATCTACATTAAGTATCATGCACTTCATTAAGTAAGGTCATTAAACTGTTCTTATGTAGTGCATATTGTATTCTCTTCATTGTGATTTACCTTATAATGTATACACTATAGCTCATGACTCAAGTCTCAAGAAATTTTATTCACCCTATTATAACAAAAAAAGTTACAATAAGTGGGCTGGCATCATAAAGACAAATTTTGTCGCTTGCATGATGCCACCCCTGGAGTTACAGAGAGACTCATGCAAGCTCCATATTCATGATACACTAATGATGATACATGGTAAGTACATGATATACTGATGATGATGCTTGATAGGTATACATATATTTAGATGAGTGTGACTTTGATTTGGTAGGATGATGATGAAAAAGAAACTCTATAACATGGTGTCCCTTGGGGACAGCAGTACTCCTGCATCGAACCAACAAAAGAGTAATAATTTTACATGAGTGCCTGTGCATGCTGGGTATCAAAGATAAATATAATTGGATTTAACTCCTCATGGTATCAGTTAGTACTGGGGTTTAAGATCTCACACCAATGCCATTACTGCAGCCAATGTTTAACCACTAGGCAGGGTCCAGAGTCAAGAACGCCTCGATAATATGACACCCTGCCTGGGTAGTCTTGCTGGCGTCCCTTGCTAAAATAGCAATGACTTTTTCCCTTCATCCTAATCATGCGCCAACAGACAGAACACAGGGTTAAACGTTCCCTAATTAGTGAGCAAAATCATCATCTTTTGAGAGCAATTAGCTTCAAGGTAGTCATCTTCCAGAGCCTTTGATGTATGTTTCAGTAATGGTCCTCATTTCATTGTCATATGTTGGACAGAAATAGAGCTGCATAATGATAGCTTTGTATTACTGCTGACTGTTACCCACGGGTATTATGTGCTGCGAGCTTGCTAGCAGTGGTCACATATACTGGAAACTCAAAAAGAATCTAGCTTGCCTAATAAAGCCACTGTTAGATGAGGCAAAGTTTCTATCATTTTGAAATGGGACCTAAAGTGTGATTTGTACTAATTTATTTACGAGGTTGAAATGTTAAACACGAGGGAAATTTACTCTATTAGGCAATAGCATCTACATAGTTCGAATAACCAGCTGGTAGAGGCAGACATAATGATGAGGTAATGATTAGAGTCAACCATTTTATTACGATGTACAAGTGATGTATATGCATATGAGATGCTTGGATAAAAGACTCTATCATAATTTTACTTTATGGACCTGATGCAGTTGTAGAAACCTGAATCATATCACAAGTCACATGAACACAATATTACAAACTAGCAATGATTTCTCAGAATCCAAGGTTTTTAAAATTGAAGACCTGTCACAGCATGCACAATTCCTCAATGCCTTGTGTCAGTGGTGAAACGAGTTCTGGCTGATTTGAACCTTTCAATTACTTCATTCGTAAAGCCAGAAAGACACAAAAAGAAAATCAAACTGGAAAGAAAAAAAACTCACAAGAAAACTCTACACCCTCTTCAATCATAGACTTGATAAGATATGGTGGAGCAGGAACGGTTTGGCTTGTCCCCTTCGTGTGGCATGCAACGGTGACAAGAAAGTGTCATACTTCTCATGCATTGGCCTTTTCGGTGGCATGTCTAGCTGTCATCTCTTGTCAGTCAGTCGATGACCCAGGTTAGTGACGACTGGAGAATTATTATGGTCAGGCGACTTGACTGGAGTGACTGTAAGTCAGATAATTTTGTCAGGCTGCGGAGGCCCCTCCATGGTACTGAGACATATTAGAAATTGTGGTTTAGCTTTGCCATGTATAATATACAATATATATTCGCTAAAGATCGTATGGTGGGGTTCTAAGTATAACCTCTCCATTAAGATCACTTTAATATTCAACTTTACTGTTTTAATGGTGAGGTGGTCTCAATATAAATGCGAGATGCATTACAACAACACAGCAAAATATGCCAATGCACAAAGGTGATATTTCTAGGGTCTTAATAGTGAGGTGATCTTAAGTTAAGGTGAGGTTCCACCTTAAATAGCAATAGTTCAGCAAAATAAATTACTTCATTATATGATGACCAGTGACTGCTATGTCTTAAGTGCATCCACAGTCACCATCAGGGAGTACCACAAGGCACTATTCTGCCTCCGCTAAGTCCTATTGTGTTCATATTGATAGATTTGTCGACCGACCACGAACATTTGACAGTCAGATAATTGACGTTCCTCCCCTTAGCTGGACTGCCCTCCCACAGCAAGTTTCTCTGGTCATATGGCTAATACCAAGTGACACATTTCAGCTGTGCCCAAATGGACCGGTTTATGGCACTTTTTTTTCCGTATTGTCAAGAAGCGGAGAGGACAGACGAGAAAGCGTCTAGAGGAAGAATAGAGGCATATAGTAGATACATACTACACACTGTCACAGTTAAGACTGCATTTTATTATGAATTTAGTTTCTATAAAACCAAGTTTGGCATAACTGCACTTGCTATTGTATTGAACCTCGCATTTAAGACTAACTAACCATTAATGGAGTGCCAAACAAGGTCTAAATGGCAAGGTTCCAGTGAATTTGACGTCCAATATTACGACACGATATCATTACTAATACCACCTCGATGTTAAGCAAATGTATTGATCCAAAAACAATTAATGCTTGATGCAATGCCAAACCGACCCAACAATGGACGATGCTGGTCCATTGCTGGGCCACCATTTAACAGACCGTCCTGCATGTTATCCCAGCATTTAAAAAATTTCAGAATTATGACTACATGGTTACAAACCTCGGTATTATAGCCATTAAGGGATCCCCAAGATTTGTCTCACTGTGTATATTGAATTTGAGAAGTGTTGAATTTGGGAGTTAAAAAGGCTACGAAGGCTTTTCTGCTGCAAATGTTTAGGTTCAACGATGAGGTACGGTTGATAAAACTGTATTCTGAGCATTAAAGACCTGCCGTAGCCAAGTAACATGTGTTGAGTCAATGAAATACAGCAGAGGATACGATTCTTTAGAGAAAGTAAACAGCGTGTACATTCAATATTTAGCCAAAATATACCTTCTCTTTCTATGGAGAAAATCGAATGGAAAGCCTTTGTTGGGTGAATAACTGAGGAGCTCAGCATTTTAGGGCAGCCGTTCAGCGTACAAATGAAGGTTTTTGGTGCTATTGGCAAGCCAGAAAATAGGAAAGAGAACTCAATCCTAGGATGAAAGACATAGGAGGATTAATAACCTTTCTTTGTCGCTATCGGGGAGGGGGGGGGGGGCGAAGAAGCAAAAGTAGGTCAGGAGGAGATGAGAGATCTTATGATCTGTACCACTGACCCATTTCTCTCTCCGAGAGTCCATAATTGGCAAGACAGACAATCTAATCAAGGAGTGACATGAAGCGGTTCATTGTGGAATCTTTTGATTTCGCTGACTAAGCTATTGATCAGGAGATGAGGAGAGCGGAAGGGCAGTTGCTTGTTGGCAAAAATTAGGATTTCGGAGATGACTGCTGGCTACAGCAACATCTAGCAGTATTATCGGCTTCCACAATCGCACGAATCTGCTTAGAACGGAAATTATCCATATCGCCTGGATCAGCAGCTTGGTCAGTGTGTCTGTGTTGCATCTACAGCAATACAGTAGAACCTAGCTGTAGGGCCTTCCATTGGCTTGAAATTTTCTGGTCGTATTGGTGAAATCTTACTGGTGAAACAAATTAATAATGGTGAGTTATGCCAACGCGGGAAATTTAGTTGTCCTAAATTTTAGTGAAATAGACTTTACACTACATGACCAAGTGTGCTACGTGCGTTTTCCATGCGTTTGGATAAACGCATGGAAAATGCATGGTTTTCAACTCATTTTAATTAGGCAACAACCATGCGTTTTCCATGCGTTTATCCTTCTCATGGAAAATGCACGTGGCACATTTGGCCATGTAGATGCGGTCGAATAGTGAGGTTCAATCCCATGACAAGTGCCAGCAAAGCTGAAAAAGAGATGTTCCGAGATGGCCTGACTCCTCTCTGAGACTAAACAGATCGACGGCACAGAAGAGGAAATCAATTTGTGGCCGTGCGCTTCTTGATAGCTGAGGCCTGGCCTGTCTTGTAGTGTTGCTAGCTGTCACAGTGACAGTGTTTCACTCTCTACAAGCAATTGAGCTATTGCTGGCTATCGGTCCCATTCAGGCCCACCGGACCCATTCTCCACCATCAAATAGACTGTAAAAAGCGCTGGGCCATTTGTTACTCCATCTCACTTGAGTAACATACCAAATTCATGTTCAAGTTCTAATAGTATGAAAATTGTAAGTACAAATGTAGGATTCAAATGAATCTCAACATGTTTATCCGCAATTTTTTTTGATACAATGCAGAGAGCACTACAAAAAGGACATAACAAAACTCTGAAAGCTACAAGGCAAACTCCAGCTCTCTAAGTGACAAATACCTCTCTCATTCTGAAACAATGCACACGTTTATTGTCTATTAAAATCCACATTTGTATACACTAAGAACATACAATATATTCTAAGAGCACAAACTAAAATTATACAATAGGGTAAAAAGACATAGGGACGATGCCACAAGCATATTTTCCCTGTTTCTCTGTAACATAATCGAAAGATTCCTATTTTTCATGATAACGTTTTGCCATCATTGTGATCATTCGTTGCACCCATTAAGAATTAAATCTGGCAAACAGTGAATCAAAATTATACAGAGGTGCCATCATCGGTCAGAAGATTTGTTGACTGACAATGTATCGCTAACATTCCTGTCCATTTTTTTGGTGTTCCATGATTACATTAAAAGATGACTGGAAAACGTGTAGACATTGATTTTCAATCCTGCTATACCTATTTTAAGTCACAATATGCTGGCCACAATACTGGTGCAATGTATTTTATTTCTCACTAAGGCTCCATCAAGACCACAATTTCTCACCTAAAGTGGTCTTTATGGTGAAACTTTCATTTAGCAAGATGCAGTGAAAGGCATAGTTGCTGTTTCTTGCTAAAAGAATGCAACAAGCAACTTCAGCATTTGACCAGCCAAGTCCCCAGGGCGAGGCACAGATGCTGCCGATGGAATAAGATGGCAGGAAAACACAATACACAGCCAGATTGACTCTATTATCGCCATTTTTAGCAGCAGCCCTCCTTCAGCCTAAACGAATCAAAGTCTGTTTGTATGGGAAATCACATAAAATCTGCCTCCGTGCAGCTGCTGTGTGGAAACCAGTTGTAGCCAAAATGTTTCTTGTGTGGCAATAAATGGCCAAGCTGTGAATGTCTATGGACTAGGGCCTGGTTTACAATCTAAGGCAATCAATCAACCAATCTACTGGCCAGCAAGTACCACCAGAAAACCAGCCAGTACTGCATCAACCAATACACTAAAACACTGCCCTAACTAATTTACCATAGCAGCCAATCAGTTGAGCTGCTGGGCTGGAGACACTAAACAAATCAGAAGTAAAAATTGTGCAGAATACTATTGCCAACTAAATAGGCAAGTTGCATACATGTTAACAAAGATTGATTGATTCATTCATTCATTGATACATTCATTCATTCACCAATATTATCAAATAGATAGATACAGCTGTAGATAGACAGACAAATAGACAGATAGATAGATACAGTAGATAGATAGACCAAGTTCAGGCCTTTCGCTGTTAGCACTGCCAAAGCAATGAAACCTCTGAAGAAACACATTTTAAAGCAACCAGCCCATGTTGCACAAGCCTACAAACCAAATATCAGGTCACCAGAACCACAAGAACAGAACCAATGCCCCTAGGACACATTAGAACACCAAACCAACTCACATCGAAGGGACCAATTTCTCTCGCAACGAACAGAAACCCCTGCAAGTCCATTAATGGGGAGTTTAAACACTCGTGTGCAAGTGCAACCCTGCTCTTTGATGTCTTATCTTTGTGAAGGGTATCGATTTTCTGCTCAAGGAATTTTCAAATTAGCAAGTTAGAAGTGGAGCAAATTGCTCTGGAAATTCAGTCCCAGCTTCCAATTAGGTTGAAGGAGGGTCGCGGACTGTGGAGTGCCACATGAACAGTTGTTCACCAACATATGGATCCGAGCAGGCCTGGAGCAAATTATGTACAATGTGTGCGCAGAAGGACCTTGTAAGTAAGATCACTCTTGGAAAGAAGTAGGCCTATAAATTATGTACAGTTGAAACCATTACAAAATAAAGACTACCATTTGGAGTCACTGAAGTAGCCTTGATGTCGAAATGGTCCTCATTTTGAATTTTTTTTTATCACTCTTTTGGAACCCTGCAACAAGGTCAATATTAATCGTGGGGTCCATTGTATACAGTACATCAGTAATAAATTAGATTTCAGGTAACTGTAATGCACAAGGGATTGTGCCATAAGTTGAAAGCGACTGGAAGGCACTAGATAATCATCGATCATTACACTCAAACGTTTAGAGTCAGGTCAATTTTTAAAGCAAACCACAACAGTCGCTATTACGGTGGTTTCGATAATGAGTGGTCTTAATCGATGGGTTTCATTGAACATTCGTACACATGCGGTCGACAAATTAACAAATAAAATAACCGCACCTGTTACGAGACATTTTGGCAACATATGCCAACCCTTCTACGCCATAACTTGTTCCCATAGCTGCTGAGTGCAGAGTTCATACAATCAGGATATATAGGAGAGTGCTTCAGAGCTATGTGATCACACATTATTAATTTCTCAAGAAGCAATGCTGATTTCAGGTACGATATTGTCATACAAAGGTTCATGAGCTGCACTACAGAAAACCACAAAAGTCATAATTTATCTGTACCTGGGTGACAAATATGACGATGTTATCGTAACTCTTTATTTAGGCCATATTGACATTAAGGTAAGTACAAAAAAGAACATGTATGTGGTATTGTAAAATCATCGACCAATTAATATAGTGGCGGCAACTGTGGAAAGATCTTTTGGCACCCCCTTCCAACCAAGTGCAAACTTCATAGATTCAGGTGACATCAGAGATTGCTTCAGAACTATGAGGGCATCAGAGATTGCTTCAGAACTATGAGATCATACATTATCAATTTCCCGTTTGACTTTAGGAGAGAGTGTGTCAAGTCAGGTCAAGTTAATTTCTCCTTTACTCAATTTGGTGTACCTGAGAAATGTGTGGTGATTAGCAGTATTGAATATCAATAATCCTAGTCTTTGTGCTGGTGTTGTCATTTACCAAGCTACACATTAAAGGGAATGCTGTAGTGCTTTGCCTTGTCGTGGCTTAGTAGTGGCTAAAAAGCGTGGTCACCGTTCTCTGTGACTCTTGACAACAAAGGGACCACTAGGTTTGAGGTCCCTAGGCCCATTTCTCATATTGACACCCAAAAAGTTGCCTAAGTTTGTATGGACTTTTCTATTGAAAGTGACAGCTCTGTTGCCTTTCTGTAATAAATGTTACCTAAAAACTACGTGTAGAGATCTTAAAGCCTTGAACCTCTTAAAACTGCATTATAGTCTACATACACTGTAAGCATGGTGGTAAAAGAAACTTGCCTTTATCAAGTGAAAGGTGTCCCTTATTCCTTCAGATGTCAAGGAACAGGTGAACTTGGCATTAGCTGTTAACGTGCAGGTCACTGAGAGATAATTCCACACAGCACAGTCTCTAGCGTAAGAACCTCATTTTACGTCACAAAATGTTAGAATCTTACAAGTAAGTAAGAAAGTAAGTACGTGAGTGAGTGAGTGAGTGAGTGAGTGAGGGAGTGAGTGAGTAAGTATGTAAGTATGTAAGTAAGTCAGTAAGTTGGAAGTAAGTAAGTAAGTAAGCAAGTAAGTCCATGAGTGAGTGAGTGAGTGAGTGAGTGAGTGAGTGAGTGAGTGAGTGAGTGAGTGAGTAAGTAAGTAAGTAAGTAAGTAAGTAAGTAAGTAAGTAAGTAAGTAGGTACATGAGTGAGTGAGTAAGTAAGTATGTAAGTAAGTCAGTAAGTTGGAAGTCAGTAAGTAAGTAAGCAAGTTAGTAAGTTATTATTTTTCCTAGTCAGAAAGATGTATCCATAACCTACCTGTATTGTAAGTCCAGGGCATTACTTGAACTTGATCTAGTTTTTTCTCATCTCAGTGTGAGAAATATTTCGTTACTGGGGCTCTGCGGTGCAGGTGCAATAGCTATACAACAATATTTCATTTACAAATGAACCCTCACTTATGTGGTTACTTGTCATTTTTACACTGTAGTTTGAAATATAAAAAAGTTGGATGTACAGTTAACTTGTTTTCACAGATGAATTCCATGTAAATTAAATTTTTTCTCATTCTCTTTCACTGTAATCCAACGTGGACCAAACATCTAGTGATCATAATGGTATAATGTCGTCTTAAAGTGAAGCACACCTGTATTTTACAGGTGCCTGGAGTAAGGTGCTATCGATAGGGTTGAAGTGGTGCCCATATCTCCTCGATGTGCTGCATCGATTTCTTTGCCTTTCTTTTGAGCAAGAACTAATGTTTGAATTCATACATGACGTTTTCATTTCTCGACAGCCCAGAGTTTGGGTAATGTTACTTAATTACCAAGGAGAAGCACATCTTTGCAACATGACATCACAGGTGCTGCAAGCTGTCATTAACTTTCTTTGATGTGGCGTCATTTACCTTGAATAACAGGCGATCAACAAAGATGCTGGTGACAGTGATGCTACGTCTTTGACATCTTCAGCAACTGTTGAGCTTTGAAAAAGTCATGATGTGATGTCTCCTAATGCTCAAGTGTTTAGACATTGCCCAGCCCCTCTAAGGGAACTGGGTTCAATTCATGAAGTTTGAGTAGCAGCTTAAGAGTGGCCACTGTCAGATAATCCATGATGGTACATTGTAGGTAAGGAGAGCTTAACGGGCATAACTGAAAGGTTCTTTTCACAGAGCCTTGTATAGGCCACTGGAGTTTGAGGTGGGTCACCCAATGCAAAGATTTGATTTGATTTGGTCTACAGACAGCCACTTTATGTACACCCAGGATATTGAGCTAATTTCAGCTGGACGTCATTCACATGAGATGTTCAGATGATGGTACCCAACAATCAGCATCTACAATAAGGTGCCAAGGAAAATGAATGGACTAGGTGACAGATGTGTGGCATAGTTTTGACTTCATGTATTGTCATATCATCACTGTATCTGCTTGATTTTCCATATACGCTGAGTTCAAAATCGAGTGTACTTAAGTACCACCAGCACATCATAAAGAAGGAACAAACACACGATACAACAGCACAATACACATTGATTACATATCTAATGACATCCATGAAAGGAATTAAGATATCATTACAGGAAGGAATAAAGAGATCGATACAGCAATTGATCTACAAGCAAAAGGAAAGTAATTCCTTAGAACTGTATCTGTTGTTGACACTTCATTACAAAATGCTTGTTTTAGGATCACAGGACATTTACCAAGCAAAGATAACGCTGAGGTAAAGTAAAATTCCAGAATCAAGACCATGCTGGGAATACTAGAACTCATCAACATGTAGAGTATATCATCTCATCATTACCTCTTTCTCTAATAGTTAATCAAATAATCATGAACTGAGCTTTTGTTCATGCAGAGACTCTGATTCGAATCCTGGTTCCTGTTTTTTTAAGTGTGTGCAAAAAGTCCTGTGATGTAAGAACTGCTGGTACATATCAGAAGCAAGAAACCTTCTATCAATGACAATTTTAAGATTTTGATGCTGGTCAAATTCTAGATTATCTACAAAAATCGCGCACCCTCACCGTCCTCAACATAAAAATACATCAATTCCATCACAAATCATTCTGACTCTATCAGTCTTCCTCCCTGTCATTTGTTACAAATACTCCTAAATTTAATAATCAATGTTGTGCCACTTAGTTGTCAGGTAGTGAACCAATTCAAATCTTTGAAAAGTCTAAAATTACAGGCGCTGAGGAGAAAGATCAATACACTCAAGTGTCCATGGCTAATGCCAGAAAGAGTGTGCTCAAAGGGTTTTTCACTCGTTTTGTTGCATGTGAGAACCTAGCCACGCCATTAGTTACATGTGTCTTGTCCTTTCTAGTAGATTTGGATTCTCAAACTTTTCCCGGTGCCATATTGAAAGTTGCTTAAGCTCAAGAGTAAATAAAGTGTGAAAAGGAAGAATTGGAGAGAACTGGATTATTGGCGTTCGTTGAGTAGATTGTAATCAGTTTGAGCCTGAAACACAGCTACTTTCAAAAATACTTAAATAAATAATTATATCTAGTACAAAACACTGATGTCACACTATAAGCATGTCAAAAGTAACACCAATTGTCAAAGCAAGAAAAATGGCACTGCAAATACCAAGAAACAAATGACGCTGCATCACACCAAGATAATACACCAATAAACAACATCGAGATGAAAAAATAAAAGGCCATTGAAATAATTAGCTATAACGAAAGAACATACACCAAGAGAAGCAAAGTCAATACAGGAACCAAGAGAAGGAACACCAGGAACCAAGAGAAGGAACTACCAAATGAAGTTACATTGAACCAATACCAAGAAAAGTTGATATATAGATAGGTAGATAGCTAGATAGATAGATAGATAGCTAGATAGCTAGATAGATAGATAGATAGATAGATAGATAGGTAGGTAGATAGAAGGCTAGATAGCTAGATTTTATCACAAACCAGGGTATACATGTTGGTACACATTGGCCCAGCTCAATCGGGCTTACTACAACAAGAGAAACAACACAGAAGAGGCCATGTCAAAAGACGGCGCCAAGAGAAGAATTATTTCTTTCCTGAGATCTACTCCAGACCAGACCATATGGCGAAACAGTGACACAAAAATATGGTCCATGAAACTTGTCGCTGGAGGTGGAAACAACGCAAGCAAAGCAGCTGCAGCCCGCATGTTTATAGAGTAATTGATGTCACATTCTCGCCTTGATGTCACCTTCTAGCAAGATTGCAGCTGTGTTTGGATTTTGCGAGAGAGCATGCTGTCCACAGCTTGCCTTAGAAGTGTGTTTGAAGTGCTGAGCAATTGGTACAAGGTTAATTGGCACCATCTCCTTTAAAGCACTGGTTTTTTTCTTTTTCTTTTTACTGCGTTTGCTTTTCGGTAATTAATACTTTTAGTCTGGATTCTCCACCATGATAAATAGTAAAAAGGTCTATAGTAGGATTCAAAATAAATATCCACCTGTTGTTCGGTCATATTTTTCAAATCCCAATTTCTAGCAGATAGAAAACACTTCTGGAAATAAAAAAAACTTGAACTCTGCTATATCAACTATTGTAATTTCTGCCACTTCTTTGTGACCATAACAAATGGCTATAATGATGACTAGATGGCCAAAATTATAATTGCAAAGACAGAAAACTTTAAGTTAATTGTGCAGAGGGGGGAGTTGGAAAGTTGGGCTTTGACATTTTGGTAACTTGTATATCTATCTGGTGCTTCTCCGTGGCTTTTATGTACAAATAAGACCAAAAAACGAGTGGATGTATATTTTGGTTTATACTATACTGGACTAATCTACTGAATGAACATGGTGAGTGAATGAAGTTTAAGTTTAAGGAGGCTCCATCTGGTGATGTCATCAACCTTTGTTGTTTGGAATGGTAGAGCTCTGTAGCAACGATGCCCAGTGTCCTTTACCACTTTTATTCACTTAAAAGATTGCTTTTTCGTCTTGCACTTTTTCAAAAAGAATAAACCCATTGCAATTGGCAATCACTTGAATTAGATGCAAAAGGTCGTATGATGGTACTTGTAGTAATAAACAATTCATTGGCTATGTCCTTGCACTGTTATGGTACAACATTACGCCTTTTTGAAATGAGATTTTTCAGGCTTATCTCGATCTGCAATCGTAATAAGGAACTTTTGTTTCTTTTCATGCACAGTATCTCAAATATGTTGTGATAAACTAAACAATATTGAACTCAGGTGTGATGCAGTATGTCCAGTCCGAAGGGGTATGACATGACAATGTCTTGTGTCACAAATATTGTGTTCTGGCCTACGCCACATCTTGAATTTAGTTAGTTGTAGTACGGTTAATGTAGTGTTGACTGGAATGGCAATTCACACCTGTGATAGTGAACATGCAGCTAGACAGGCATGTGATAGTGATACATGCAGCTAGACAGGCATGTGTAGGCCATTGGGTCTGAGGTATTCACCCACAGTTGGTTTTACCAATGCTAGAGCATGCCATATCGTAGTTAGCTAAATCCAATGACTTTTAGTTCAGAGTTTGCCTATGATCATTCTGTTCATGACAGATGGCTTTGTCTTATTCAAGGATTTCTCAGGTTGATTCTCACTTCATCTTGAAGCTGAAATTGAGTTTGCATGTTCATTGAATTTTACACTGCATTTCCAAATAGACGGTGGCCCTACAATTGCAATCAAGACATTTTGTTCTTCCTCTCCATGACACGCAAGTGCAATTTGATGGCCATGAATGATTGCAGCAGAGGAATGATTAAAATAAATCATGTAGCTAGTTGAGACTTGATATAGTTCCACATGCACTATTAAATTTTACCTGCAAATCTGAAGGAGCCATACAATACATCCAATTGAATGCAGACTCTAGATCTGCTCTCACTTCAAAATGATAATTGGTGAGAAATTGTTTAGATTATGGATCCACGATTGATTCTTCAGGCCAGTAAATTTGAATTCGTCTGTCAGAACTATCTATAGTAGGCCTTAGTAAATTAAAAAAATTCTACCAACAGATGATGGAGTACGGCTGAGCACTTTCAGACATTGACATCAAGCATAAATTTGTAAATGCACAGTGAAGTGAGTAAATATTCTACAGACTATGACGTTTGGAGCATATAACTAAATAACCCATAGACTATCATCACAGTCATGCACCTGACTACGACAGACTGAGTCCATATACACTGTAACCATAATTACTACCCCCTTCCATGCCAATTCTAACGGAGGAAAAAAAATCTATAGGATGAACTTGATTGGAACATTGTTTCAAAGATAACCAATAATGATAGGAAGCTGGGCCAGCCAATTACTACAGAGCAAAGCCTGATTAAAGGATCATATCTCTGAAGCTAATTAGTCTGAAGAAGCTGTGCCGGGCATGATCGGATTTCTGAGGCTATTTTAGTGCCCACATTGTACGAATGTCGTGTAAAAGCAATTCTCTGCAGCTTGGTTATAGTCCCTGTGCCAGACACCAATTTTTTTAGATATTGATACCACTTGGGTGGTGAGCAAAGGTTATCATATATTTTCTGAAAGCTTATATTTTCAGGACTCTGAAAATGTATGATAGCCACCTCAACAGGTTATCTTTTGGAAATTACAGCATGAAATAGTCAGAAAAGTCACCCAAGTTTTTTATTATTGTAAATTCCTTGATTTTTCATGTAAGATGGTATTTACATGGCAAAAAGTGTCCAAATATGTTTTCTGGGATGGAGAATTGATTTATGAAACCAAAAAATGGGATTCAAGGTCAAGGTCATGCTCAAAGGTCAAAGTTATTGTTAAAAAAAAAAGTGAACTTTCAAATATGACTCCATTCCAATTGTTGTAGCTGCACAAACACCATATGACACTAATTATTAAGTACAGATAGTAAGCTTTCAGAAAATATATAATATGCGTGTATATTAAGGTTTCTTTTGGTTATAAATGTAATATAGGACATCGCGGTGTGTTGGCCCTGCAAATTCCAAGCGCTTTTCGATAACTTCAAATGAGTGTATTTTTTACTGAAGTAAAAAAAAATTAAATCAACTTGCAAAAAGTGCGTAAACATATGTTTTCATGGATGGATAATTGATTTATGATACCAGAAATGTGATTAAAGGTCAAGGTCATGCTCAAAGTTATTGTAACAACAGGTAAACTTTCAAATATGACTTTGTTCCAGATGTTGTACCAGCAATAACACCACCCAAATGACACTAATTATTAAGTATCTATAAACTAAAGATAGTAAGTTTTCAAGAAAATATAACATACCTGGATATTAAGGTATCTTTTGGTTACAAATGTGAGATTTTAGATCATGACATGTTTTGCTCTGTAAATTCCACGCTCTTGCCGCAAATTAGTGTATTCTCTGAAGTATCAACTTGTAAAAGGTGTGTGTCCATACGTTATCTGGGATGGGCAGTTAATTTATGATATTCAAAATGTGATTGAATAGAAGGTCAAGGTCACACTCAAGGGCCAGGGTTAATTAAATTGTTAAATTTCACATATATGACCTTATGCCAAGACTTTTAGTGTTTTCGGGTAGTGAACGGTTGTAATGGCACCAGTGCTTCAGTATTTAACATTTTCAATAAAGTTTAATAATCTTTCTGCCTATGGAGAGTATGACTAAATATTGAATACTTTGTAGTTGTGGCGCTTTATCACAGTAAATGTCACTCGAACTTGGAGGAATTAGATGTATAGTTGTTGAGAAATGGCTGTTTTAATGCCAATTGAAGTGTGTGATGCTAATCTTATTATCTAGTAGACAAGCCACAGCAAGCCGTGAATATAGGTTATATATCATTTTACTGGCCAGAATTTTTACTTTCATCTTAGCATAATTTGATGGAGTGGGTATAAGTGGGCTTTATATAATGGCAGTGTGAAAAACTCATTCTTCAATATCTCCACCAAAAATGGTTTGATTTTCACGGGAGTAGTTTCTAATTGTATACTACAAAACTGGCTTTTACGTGGGAATAAAATTAATAAATTAAATTTTGCAAATTACCATATAGAAGCATTTTTGCTGAGGAGAGTTCCTGCTAATTAGCAGGAGATTCAATTCATAGGGCCACTGTCTTCACCCTGCCAGCGCGACGCTGATTGTATATGAAAGGGCTTTTATTGCTTTGGTATTTAATTGCTTAATGTGAGGGTTTCAAAGCCAAAATCCACGTAAACTTGTTAAATCTGAGGAAATAGAGACTTTCATTAAGACATGCTCATATTTCAAAATCCGAGTGCCCCTCCTCTAATTCCTCCAAGGTCTAATGTACTTTAACATGCAGACATATAAGATACGTATTTTCAGCAATCAGGATTTGTGTGTGTAAGAAACATGAATGTAAACAACAGATGGGTATGTCTCTCTAAATTGATAATTTACCACTATAGAAAGCCCTCAATCTACTGGTGAGGTCAGACATAACTGGAATGTTACGCAAAGCCCTATACCTCGAGGAGGCCATTGTTCTAAAAATGGTACAATGCGTTGTCTTTGATGGATTACAACCATTGAATCCCTTTTCTAAATGAGTAAATTAGGGGCAAATGCAATTTTGCTGGCTCGTCCATGTGCAGTTGATCAAATTTCCTCTTCCACAACAGTGCCAAAATCTGGGGATGTAAGGGTCAATCCTGTAGGAACTCTACTGAGACTTGAGCAGGTAAGCTATAATGACCAGCAGTTCTGGTGGTTATATGATCCATGCTTTGTTTTTCCAACCTTCTGCAGCAGACATGAAATATTTCTTGCAAACAGGACACATTTATATGATATTAGTTCTCTTACCCTACAAGACACCTGACAGTGACTTGAAGTGTGATCAGAAGTTATACAGAATAAAAATACATAAGTCCTTTGTTCGGAATATAGTAAACGAAATGATAGGTTACTGACACTCCAAGCTATTCATCAAAACACAACAATGCCATGATCATTTTCAGTCCAGTTTTTACTTGCTTCATATCAGTCAAGTATGACCTCTTGGTTCAGAAGACGTTCCTTCAATCTTTACTAGCTTTTCGTGGTTTTCCTCTGAGGAAGGTTCATCTTGTTTTCATGATGGGATTAATAATAGATGCATGGTAGTGGTTATCAGCACATGGGGTGAAGACCTTAGCCAATGGCTAAAACAATGTAGTGCACAATGCCAAGACTGTCAGCTTCAGCTTGCATCTCTTACAATATAGATTTGCACTGGATCAGGATCCTCTAAAAAAAAAAAAAAAAAAAAATGCAGTCTTTGCAATGTTCACTGCTTTGTGTCCGCCACTAGTTAAGGTCTTCACCCCAAGTGCTGAATACCATTTCCACCACAAGAAGGATCAAAAGATGTTCTTATGGTGGAAGCAGCAAAGTAGTTGCCCCAACTGGACATGTTGGTCAATCATGTCCAAAGTCATTCTAGTTTCCCAGGGGCTGGAGAGCCTGTAATAGTGTAATATCCCCAGCCCCACAGAAACTTTGCAATTCTCCACTGCTAGTATTATTGCGTGGGCACCCTAAGATGCACATTTCCAGCCAGTCACTTGAAAAGCCTGGCTGCAAATATAACTTTTACAAACTTCATAATTATGATATATAAAAAAAAACAGCACCTTGGATTCTTACTGAGATGATACATTTGTTTTATGTAATGTACCAGTTTTGATAAAAAGGACTAAATATATTCTAACGGGGTTGCACAATTCCATTTTGTCAGGCAATAAAAATAAAAACGGAAACGACTGATTGACATCAGACAAGCTGTTGTACTAGATATAATCTTACGGTAAGTTATTACAAACTACTTTCCCAACAAAATTTGCTTTCAAATATTTATGTCTAAGTCTAAAGAACAATTTTTAACGTAAGACTAATCATAAGATTAAACTGCACTGCTTAGAAAAAAAGACAACAGAGATAGAGCAATTTTACATCTTAAGTTTTTCAGCAATGACCATGCATGACTATGGAGAATGACCATGACTGTGATCACCATATGAGCATCATATGAGTTTAGTTTAATTATTCGATTGCTTATATCTAAAAATTATACATCTAAAACATGCCAACACCATTTTTGCTCAGAGAATAGGTCAGTTTGAAATTTTCAGAAACAGAATTGCCATGGTGACACATTCTTTGATAAAAAAAAAAACTGATTTATAACCAAAACTACCTCAAAATTTATATAATATATCGTAAGATATATCAAGATATATCAATTGAATATGCATCGGTGCCATTGCAGATTTACTTTGTTCAAAACAATTGACAATAACCTTGACCATAGATGTGAAATTAACAATTTAATTAACCCTGACCTTTGAGTGTGACCTTGACCTACAAGCACATTTTGAACATCATAAGCCCATCCCAGAAAACATGTTCACACATTTCTTGCAAGTTTAAATCATTTTTATTTCAGATACATTTATTTGAAAGAATGTGGAATTCACCGGGCAATACATGCCGCGATTTAACATCTTACATTTGTAACCAAAAGATACCTTAATATACAGGCATATGAAACATTTTGTGACAGCTTATTATCTATACTCTATAGATACTTAATAATTAGTATCATCTGGGTGGTGTTAGTGCAGCTACAACAACTGGAATGAAGTCATATTTGACTATGATATACCTTTTTATTTTTTACAATAACTTTGGCCTTTGAGCATGACCTTGACCCTGAATCCCATTTTTTGGTGTCATATATCAATTTGCCATTCCAGAAAACATATTTAGACAATTTTGCATTTAAAATGTTTCCTACCTGAGTTATGAAAAATCAAGGAATTTACAAATATATAAAAATTGGCTGACTTTTCCGACTTTGTCATGCTGTTTTCTAAAAGTTACCCTTTTGAGGTGGTTATCATACATTTTCAGAGACCTGAGAATATAACCTTTCAGAAAATATATGATAGCCTTTGCCCACGCAAGTGGTACCGATATCTATTCTGGCACAGGGACTATTAGTAATCCAAGGATGTCTTCCCCAGACAAAGTAAGATAAAAGCAAATGTAGTTCTGAACGTAGTGGGCCTACTACAGCCGTAGTGGCAATCAGATGATAATATATCTGCAGATCTATCAGTGATCATTAGAAGCTACATATGAAGATGGTAGCCTTCGTGCAGTAGTTTGTGGGCCATTGTAAGCACTACAATTATAAACTGAGAGGTCATCATCTGTATTGTACTACCAACTGAATGGAAACGGATCGTCTCTCAACCGAACTGTGTATTACTCATTCATGAGATTGTCCTCATCTCATGCTCTTTTCCTCATTTGCTTTCCTCACATCTCATCGACAATACTTAGAACTCATACGTCACCTCATCTAGTCTCATTAAAGGCACATCAAGGAAAGAAATATGTCATTTCAACTGGCTTTAAAGGCACGGTAAATTCATTTCATCCCATAACATCTCACCTCATTTTATCTCATCTCACCTCATCATACCTCATCAGAGCATGGAAGCGATATGTTGCACAATCAATCAGTCAGACAGAACTTTGTATTTAATATCAATTAAGTAATGTATAAAGGGTACAACAGTAGCGTAACGGCTGAGATGAATCAGTCTTCAATTTTCAAGAAATCCATAAATATTTTATCTCAGAACCAGTATTACTAAGCAGAAGACACTCGTACCATAAGCTAATTTGAAATTTATATAATCCCAGACTTAGCCATTCGTTTGAGTCTTATGAGATATGCCATCTCATCTCATCATTTCATATCATGTAAAATCCTATTGAAACATTATAACACAATTATCCAAGTCTTGTTTCATGTCATCTTGATCTCATGGGATGGCCATCTTGTCTCATCTTGATCTCATATGAGATGGCCATTTTGTCTCATATTAATCTCATGAAATAGCCATTTTGTCTTTTTTTCTGAGATGGCCAATTCATCTCATCTTAAATCTCATATGAGATGGCCATCTTGTCTCATCTTTATCTCACATACTATGGCCATTTTGTCTCATCTTTATCTCACATGCTATGGCCATTTTGTCTCATCTTTATCTCACATGCTATGGCCATTTTGTCTCATCTTTATCTCACATGCTATGGCCATTTTGTCTCATCTTTATCTCACATACTATGGCCATTTTGTCTCATCTTTATCTCACATACTATGGCCATTTTGTCTCATCTTTATCTCACATGCTATGGCCATTTTGTCTCATCTTTATCTCACATGCTATGGCCATTTTGTCTCATCTTTATCTCACATGCTATGGCCATTTTGTCTCATCTTTATCTCACATGCTATGGCCATTTTGTCTCATCTTCATCTCACATGCTATGGCCATCTTGTCTATCTTGATCTCATGAGATGGCTGTTTCATCTCATCTTATTTCATCTCAACCAGTGACCACCCCTCATTAAGCATCTGATTCTTATCCGCATTCCATTTGATCTTCGTGCTAGGGGATATAAGCTTTTACAAACTAAGCCTATTTCAGACAGTTCCCTAGGACAAATCTTCCAATCCATGTAGCAGCCTTGAGAAGTCTGAATCAGGTTTGATACCAATCGCTCGCTAATCCGCTGGATTTAAGGCTATCCTTACAGAATTAGCAATCTTTTCTTTTTATGTCTTTACCGTCTGCGGAATGATTAATGGGTTCCAATGGATCATAAAGGGTTTGAATATTTATGGCATTCAACAAATTGAGGACCAATTTGTAAACACAAGAGCCTTGAGTTTTGCATGTTATGGGAGTTAGTTTTGAGTGAAGCACGCAATCCTTGAAGAATGACTGCTAATTGGCAGTTGTGACCCTGGCAGGAGACGATGTGCATGTGGCCCCCATGTTTTGAGTGAGCCAATAGTGAGGCTTGTTTGGCCAATGAAAGAAGACAAAAGACAGCCTTCTTTGTTAATCACCATGACATAAATGACATCAAAAGGACTAATGAGACCTTATTTGGAGGCCCAGTTATAGTCAAGGGTGTTGTTATTTTAAGATTGCATGATTATGCACAAGGAACGACCATGCAATTTCTGAGTTCATCTTTCGTTATTTTTCAGGGTCAGAGCGCACACTGCCGCACATGCTGGAAAAGACGAGGAAGCTGCGAAGGCATTTGTCACCGCCAGGGGCACTGGCATCGGCCGGCAATCTCATTGCTGCCACAGACCTGGGCTTATCGATTTCAGGGGGCCTAATTTGCCAGATTTGCAGGCTGGACGTGATGGCGATGAGGAGAGCAAGGGCCCGTGGTGCAGCCAGAGAGGGCAAAAGGGTGCAGCCCTGCCTAATACCGACCTAACACCTATTCACAGTCAGTACTCTAAATTAATCCTCACAAAAATTACATTTTGAGTAAATCCTATCTTAGTCGCATTTATGGATATTACCATAATCGCATTTAGAGGCACAGAAATCATATGGATCGCTAAGCCAGTTGAATGTCATTTATCTTTTCAGATGCTGCCACCACTATTAATCTGATACCCGATACCCAAAGTCCAACAAAACTAAGTCGCAGACCTAAAAATTGGCCATGAAAATCGCTCCAAGAACTCATACGAGCACGCACGACAAGGGTTACAAATGTGCAGCTTGCCATCACGCAGACTTATGGCAACATAGGTTGCACCCAAGAACATCAATCACCTTTTGACAACTAGGCTGAGATAGAATAGAAACAGGAGATTTAGAGCCTAGCCAGTTATACCATCATGACCGAGCGTCATGTCGCTTCACCTCTTATCAACGAGACGGGTCAAGACAACATTCCACCAGGTCATTATTACAAACTCTGGTTCTCACCTAATCGTAATAACACGAAGCATTTGCTCAACGTTCAGACCACATTGCCCACAGCAAAGCATGCATCTGACACAACAAATAACTTTCACTTTCGAGTGCAGTTTGTCACATAACAAGTGCCTTGTGCGGCACTTGAAGCCAAAGTTAAGCAAGGCGCCGCATTTCGAGCTCATGCGACTACCTCCTAACGATTACGGGACAGATGGCCATTTAGGTGACCTTCCGAGGACGCCATTGGACAACTGCTGAATTACATACAGCATGACCTTGGCATAAACTCAAGGTCATTATAATGCTCGCTCCAGGGCCACATCATTAGGTATATAGCTAGTATGTGTTATCATTACAATTAACCATATAAGTCCAAATATCATAGATGTCATTCCCTTGGTCGCATTCATCGCACATATATATGCAGCAAAGTAGGAAATATGCAAATACCATTTGATGTTACCAAAACAATTAGTTTGGGAGAGAGTTTTAGGCAGTTGTGCAATTATTTGTGGTGTTATCCTACAAATGCCTAGTTGTTATCATTGTATTCACTTGTTGCCGAGTTTGTTAGCACTATTTGTTGAAGTCGATCATTGACATATTTTTGTATATTAATGCCTGTAAAAACATTCGTGAACCATATTGATTTACAACAGCTACAGTACAGAATAAACACAAGTCAGTATTGACAGTACTACTTTATTACTAGCAAATAAATGAAAATAGTGGATCTGATTAGCGGATCAAACTTTCTTATACTCGACTGAAACAAAATGCATCATGTTTTTGTAAAGCGTTGTTAAAATGCAAATATACTGTATTGTTTGATAATCATAATGTAATAAAAACCAAGAATTTTCTGTATACAATTGTTTGAATCATTGCACAAGCTTGGAAAACAATCAACAAGAAATTATTTAAGATTTTTCACCTTGAACCAAGTGCAAAGATGAACCTGTGCTATTTGATGACAAATATGCTGAACACAAACAAAGGAATTCTACATGTCTCCGCGTGTACCTGGGGGCACAAATCTAGTCAAGTGCGACTGCAGATATTATAAGGAGATATTAAATGTGCGATGTTGATTTTCATAACTCTTTACAAGTTGATGTCCTTCATGACACAATTTGCCAATGGGTGAAAAATTTTATCAATTGAAGTAAAATTCCATCCCATTAATCAACATATTTGTCACCAATATCTTACAAACTTCACTTCTATTCAAATTCAACAATTCACATTATGATGGCTGAAATTCAGACTGCAGGTGTCAGAACAATCACTGGGTTTAATATTGTACTGAGGTCAACTTTACATCAATATGATGACTGGCTTGTACAACTAAAACACGCTCCCGATCAGATATTTACTGCTATGAATGGTCGTATCATGTCATTAAAATCTTTCTCATTTACACTCAGTAGATGACATAATACAATACAATGACCAATTTCTAAGTCAACTTTTCACGTTTTCAGCCTTAACCTAAATTGATTCTTCAATGCATGTTATTAGAACTTAACATACGGCATGTTGTCAAACAGTAAAACAACTGGCCAAAGATTTCCGGCATATGCCATAAACAACATATTGTGGGCATTGAAAGTAAACTTACCCCATACTATTTGAAGATGTTAGAAATATTGACTCGTGTATCATTTTAACAAGACATATCATTGTGTATATCGACAGACAAAAGATAAACAAAAATATGGTATGAAATCAAACTAATGTGGTTAACAAACACAGTGTGATGGTTGATACCATCTCAACCCTTGTACCCCATAATAAACAAAATTAAAAAGCTTTTCAGAATCATTAACGAAAGTGTTGTTGGGAACCTGCATGCAAATATTATTCATCAGCTCAAGACCAACAACATGTTAATGAAATCAGACTTCGTAATAGGTGTGACCACCTTGTCCTTTTTTTTTTTTTTTTCGCTTGGCAATATGAAGAGAGAGCAAATGCAAACCAATACAGTGGTTCCTCGTGTACGTACATTACATGACGACCATTCTCTAACTTCAGGTTAAACAACATGCATCCACAAGACAGGGCAATCGGACTACATCTTGTTCATGTACACAGGGGCACGCATCCAGCCAGGACTTTGTGATTACAAGCTGTTGAATTAGCTTCTAAGATATAAACCTTGTTAGCATACACCACAGATGCCTTGCATCTGCACTCGTCACCTGACCACAACTGATTAAAATGTGTTATTTCGCCATTAGACATAGTTGTGTTCATCGAGCAGTGATTTCCCCTTATGATTCTACCTCGGACCTCCCTGGCTTGCCTCCAGAGTCAGCAAAGCTCACAGGTGTGTGCTAGGGCGGCACATCATTGGGGTCGCAGAATCTCCAGGAAAAGTTCTTGAAATCATACTTGTTTTTCATCTTGGCGCAGCCACTTAATTGCTGCAGCAACTTCCTTCATTGCTTTCCTGCCAATTATCTGACACAAGAAGCGAGTATGCGTGATCCACAACTGTCTTCAATCATGTTGCAATTTACACTGTTGTAGGTCAGTCTTCAGTGACTTGTCTGCGGCAGCGACTTGTCCCACCGTTAGCTTTTGTGTCGTGTCTGTGGTGTAGATCTGGCCAAAGAAGTGGTCAAGAAGGCTGAGAGCTTCTTGTTTCTGTTGTCCTGCCTTTTCGTTTGTCCTTTTACTTTTGTCTGCTCTATCACCGTCGTCATCAGAATCTTCTGCCAGCCTTATCCACCTGTAAAGTAAAATATAGCTAGAGCAAACTTAAACCTTTCACATTACAATTACATCATTAGCAGGATCTCTTAATGATTCAATATCATCAGTAGTTTTAATGATACTCTGTTGACAAAGAGTATCCCATTCTTCGGTATTATACGTTTGTAATCCATGAGACATTCATACCTGGACTTGAAGGCGGCTAGTCATGCTTAGTACTGGGAGAAGTGAGCTCCTTGTGACAATGCTTGTGACTGGTAGTATGCGCGGTCGCCTTGGTAGGTAGAGTCCTGCGACAGCATGGCATCAGCCTGGGACTTGAACTCTTCGCCAAGGTAACTATCCTGTAATCGACAACAAGCAATATTTAACAATGAGATGGCATCTTACAAACCATGTTCTAAGTGAAATGAAGACACATAGAATCAACAAAAATCAAATCCACTTGTAAATGCAAAATCTAAATATGCGTTGAAATAAATTTATAATGAATAAATGACATGATAAAGCTAAAAAAAACTCATTTACACAATTATTTGAAAGCAAATGAAGATGCATTAACCGAGGAACATATCATGATTTAATGCGACTACCAAGCATAATTTAGGAAATGCACATGAGCAATACTGGTAGCACTGCACCCATCAAATAAACACACAGGAGAAAATTTTTGTAGATAACAATGTAACCAATTTAAACAAAAAAATCTCGCGAATATTAAATATATCAAAGAATAATATGAAGCATGGAAGGGCTACATCAGAAGCACAGTTATACAAATACCTGGGAGAGTTCAGGCTGAGAGAAGCCAGAGAGACCCGGCTGGCTCATCTGGAAAGGTTGGCTCATGGAGAGACCCTGGGTCAGAGGCCCTTGAGAGTAAGGCTGCGTTCCATCCTGTAATGTTAACAATCAATTGTAAGATGGGCACACAAGTCTCATAACCTAATTTATCATTTGTCACAAAATTTAGGGGAGCAAGGATAGTAGAAGTACTTCTACACCACTGGTTTCACTGTACAGTCATCTCTGAATTGTTATAATTCACAATTTTTCAACCATTTTGATATCTCTACGATGAGATACCACTCAATACAGCAACAGCTACTACAAAACATTGATTTTTCCAATACATCGAAGTAGGCAATATCATAACAGACCCATCTCTATCTACTAAACTAATCTCATGAGGTAGAAAGAATTTTTTTTTTTTTTGGATTTCACTTCCAAAAAGGTACCGATTTTTATTAAAATTAGTTGGGAGCTGATTCAATGTCGTAAAGTAATATATACATTGCAGTAATGAAATGGCGGGAAATGTCTGGCAGAAAAGTATGAGGACTAGTCAGCAATTGTATATCAAAATTTTCCAATCTACCCTATAGTATAAATACTAACCTGGCTGGCCTGACTGACCATCGAGTTCTGGGTGAACTGGTTCGTCACTTGGTTGCTGTAACGCGGCGGCTTCTGTTTGCTGCCTCTGCCACTTCCACGACCACCTCTCTGTCCCATTCCCATGCGACCTGTTAAAAAGAAAAACCCATGTAATATTAGGTTTAAAGAGACCACAAATACATGATGCACTGCACAGCTCAAACAGCAAATAAATTGTATCAAACATCACAGACATAACATATGATGCAGATAACACAGACCTTGTTGCATTGGGTGAGGGAATGGCTGAGTTATCGGAGGCATAAACATGGCCACAGGGACAGGCAGATTCATTCCTGCGGCAAATGCACGATCTGGTCCGATGTAACTCAACTGATCATGACGAACGAAGCTCTCAGGGTTGAATTTGGGAACTGAAACAAACCATAATATTCAACTTTCAATTCAATGCATGACATTATGAATCCAGACAACAATATGAATGTAATTTAAAAAGTTGACTGAAAATTGTAACTCAAAACCAACTAAATTTCCACAGATCTGAATTCACAAACACAATAAGGACAAATTAATTCTAACTCAACACAATCATTACAATAATTCATTAGGCGGCAAATATGATAAAACATCATAAATCTTCCAGCTTAAGTAAAAGCACACACAACCAAATAATATCAAATCAATTTAACATGAAACCAATGCAAATAGTGAAAGAAATGACTACCATATTGATAGTAATTGCTATAACTGTGACCTGAAACGGGGTACTTGTATTGAAAAATGAGTAACAATCACTTGGCAACATGGTTATGCTTTAATATCTTTACATAATTAAATGCACTGTTGCTATAATTTCAATATGCTTCACGAGAGCATCAAACACACCAGGTGGCACATGCTGTTAAATACAACTCCTGCCCTCTGGTGCATAATAGTCGAGCTTGTCTCTAACACAGAACAGTTTACCAAATGCCATCAAACTGGCATGCTGAGAGACGAAAAGTATTGCAAATTACCTCCATTCTGTGCATTAACTCGATCGTATGCACTTCCAGGAATCAAAGCCTCCCGAGCATCAAACATTGTGTTGCTCATGAAACGACCACCCTGAAATTAGATGATTCTATAAGCAATCGATTCTCATTAGAGGGGCAAAACACTATACAGAGAGAATATAAGATCAAGATTTGAAAGCAAAAGAAGTGGAAATATAGATCTCTAACTAATTATTTTCAATTTAAAAAGCCAAGTCTCTCTTAATTGCAATACTCTGTATTCTTTAAGACTTACACACTTCAACATGGGATTCAAACTTGCGCTTGTCACAATTTGATATACAGCTCAAATAGTTTGACTGTCAAGATAACTATTCAAGCGAAATGAATAACACTATCACAATCTCATGTCAAATTGAAAATTTGTGTTAACCAATCTGTAGACCGTACATGATCTGTAAATGAAACTATTCATTGCTTTCTGCCAGATACAAACGTTACATTTGCAAAGCAATTGTAAACTTACAGGGTTAGCAGCATTGACCAGTTTGCGCGGTTTGCTGAACTGGATCATGCTCTCCTTCAAGTTGGCAAGAGGGCCCTCAACGAGTACTCTCTGTTCCTTGTAATAAGTCAGGAGATGGTTCCACAATTGTTGCTACAAAGGAATGCAAATAAAATTTGGGTAAAAAATAGGATCACTTCTTTGTCCAACTTTGTCAACAAAACCAAGAGTATTAATTAGCTAAATATCACATGGATAGAAAAGAAATCAGATGTTACAGTTTCAGATTATACAATTAATTTTATGACAATTTGAAAGCTTTGATTAAAGGACTAGATAACCACGAAAGTCATTGTAACATCTTGCTCAAATAGCATGTTCGTAATTTTCACGAATAAACACAAGTGGCATCTTCATGTCAAAGGTGTCTCTCATTGTTGCTCGAGCGCATAAGTGGTAGAAGAAAGAGGGATTGACCAGGTGCATAAGGTCCTTAAATTCAAATTATCTGCTAAGCATTGGCAGTTTCATGTTGATACTTCTACTACGGCCAAACATCAATATTATCGGTAAACTTTCACGACTTGCAGACTGGTTAAGAATTGACCTACCTTGGATAACACCTTAGGATTACCGACAATGATAACACCGAATCTGCAAAATAATTAAACACAATGAAATTCCATTTACACTGGCTCATATCAAACTATAAAGCGGTCATAAAAACACTGGAACATCACAGCGGCTGTGAATATCTGCACTCTCCACACATCTAACAAGAAAGCCGACTTACTTTGCACGTGTAAGAGCCACATTCAGACGTCTTGGGTCATTCAAGAAACCAATGCCTTGATGTTCATTGGCACGGACACACGACAGAATGATGAAGTCCTTCTCTCTTCCTTGGAAAGCATCGACACTGGCCACTTCAATATCCTGTCATTCAGAAATAAATTCCATTAAATCACTATATTTACAAACACGATAACTGGTGTTAAACAGATTGGTAAAAGGTGAAACCACATCCACCACAAAATAATATCACCATAAAATCGCATGGGTCATCTCAATCACACATTTTTATTCCTTTGCTGAGTTAATGTTAATATATATATATATTTATATATTTTTTTTTTTGCTAACATGATAAGATAAGAGTTGGATATAAGATGACAACAATAAGGTACAATGCTGGGCATACATACAGTAACATACTCTCAGCTTTAAGAGAAAGCAACAAAATAAGGACATGTATTTCAAGATAAAGCAAAAATGACAAACAAGATCGAACAACTATTCTATACATTATTCTAGTTTATTCACCTGATAAAGTTTTGAGTGCAGAGCTCCACTATACTGCATGTACTGGACCAAGTAAGCTCGCTGACCCTCGTATGGGGTAATGATTCCAACCTGTTCTGGTTTCACCCCAGATCGCAAGAAGCGCGTTGCTATCTTCTCAACAGCAGCAGCTTCAGTTCTGTAATAAACATCCTTTTACAATAACACTTTGACAACAAGACAATTAGTCCCAAATTTCACTGGCCCTTCCGATGAAGTAGTATTATTAATGGAAAATGCACTATACTATACTTTCCAGACTGCTTTACCATGCCTAGACTTGAGACACAATGAGCGTTTCAAGCTAGGAGTGAATCCAACAGCTAAATTTCCTTACCTGTTGAGGTATGATGTTCCTGAGCTGGAAATTTCTTCCTGGCCAGTTGTTGCGTAAAAGAACATTGGCTTGTCATGTTGGGGCCATGGGACGTCTACATTCTTCTTGGTACGTTCAGCTTTAAAAACAAATTCATGTAAGAACAACCAATTGTGAACATGTTATGGACATTTTATCATGATTAATCAGGGCGACAACAATTTATTTTTTAAACAGTGCAATGTAAGAATCCCATCACAAACTGAAAATGTGGAAAATTTCAAATAAATCATTGTTACACATACTTTAAATAGTTGTCAAAATTGTGATTAAGCCTCCAGACAATAGCACTGAGAAAACACATCACCACAAAGAGATAAGTATTCAAATTAATGACAGGTATGTAACTGGAGTGCATGCACCACAAACTTACCAGCAGTAACACCATTTTGTAGTGATCCTTCGTAAAAGATGTTGGATGGGAAGGCAGAGAGAGCAGGATGCATACGATATTGCACTTGAAGACGAATGGGTCGGATCCCAAGGACCACAAGGCGTTCAAACATGGACTGCGATAATCCAGCCCTCGCTGCCTTCTTGCACATCACCACAGGACCCAGCTGGCAGTGATCTCCAACAAGCACCAACTACAGCAGAGAATGTATTGTATTTATAAAAGCATTCCACAACCTAATATAATTTAAAAGGTGAATTAGTTTAATGTTGCTTTATAGGGAAAAGTAGATTATCGAGATCTCATTATTTTCAAAGTTAGGCCTGGTTTATTCTCCCCATGTAATAAAGAACTACACAAAGTTCACAAAAATAAGCCACAGACATAATGGTTGTGCCGCCAGAAAATGAACAGATTAACAGTAAAAGCCACTTTTTGGAAGAGCTTGTTAATTTGCAAAAATACAATACAGATTTATACCTAAAAAATATGATTGCCTCATACTGCACTGACAAAAGCCAGCACTTGCAATTGTATGTGGTTAATAAACAAAATCACTTGTATTCAAGTTTTTTTACCTGCTTACAGCCAAGCACAACAGGAATCATGCATTCAGGCTCAGTGGCTTGTGTACTCTCGTCAATCAGGACAGCTCGGAACTGCATCTTGGCCAGACGCGGGTCACCAGCACCCACACACGTGCAGCATATCACATCAGCATGCTGAAAATCATAAATCAAATGAACAAATTTTGTCTTTGAAATGCAATTTGCCTTTCATCTTTTAAAACCAAGTCAACTGGCAAGCTACTAGAGCAACAGAAACCAACCCCTCTGGCTACCCTCTGTGATTGCTGGAAATTTAGCAGTATAAACAAGATGCTCTTGATCTTTTGCACATTGCGATACAGTGAAGTGGCCTTAAAATTGACGAGTCTTAAATAAAGACCCATTTCTAGGTTATTCATGCACCGTACATCACAGCATGTATTGCAGTGACAGCAAATATGACTTTATTTTGTCATTTTTGAATAGACGGGGGAATTAAGAAATAACATGACTGTTCACCTGTAACAGTTCCTTTTCACATTGTTTCTTGAGCTGGCGATAACGCTTCTCGTCCTGCGAGGAGAGTTCTCCAGTTTCGTCCTTGAGTTGTTGCAACTTTATCAGTTCTGGGGTACTAAATGACAAATTATGAAAAAAATTGCATGTGAAAAAAATCTAGACAAATGAACCTGCAATAACAGCATAAAGGTACGAATTGTTTGATAATGCAGTTATGATATTACCTTTCCATGTTTCTTATTTGGTTGTGTAATGCTAAGAATGACACTGGGGAATCGATCGCTTCTCGACTCTTGGCGCACAACCTGACAACCTGAAAAGACAAAAGGTACATATATGTGCTGTCAATTTCTTTTCATTCTTTCTGGTAATATAATTAACTACAATATCCCAAAATGGAGGATGGCACAAATTAACAGATGACCAACCTTAAGACCCGTGCGATGGATTTTTTCCGTCAACTGGTCAACAGCGATGTTTGACGGTGCACATACTAACACTTGACCACCAGTTTGCTTGGCTAGATGATATACGATGGTGGCGGAAGTCACAGTCTTGCCTGTTCCTGGCGGGCCCTGAAAGTAATCACCAAGATGAACAATAATTTGAAGAATTCAACTGATTTTATTTTAAAACAGCATACAATTTTATGGGTACAATGACTATCATATAAGAAACACTTCCAAAACATGAAGTGCATGTTAATCCCCTGATACTAAAGACCACAGAATACAACATTATGAATATTATTCAACAAATCTTCAGTAAATCATACCTGAATAAGACTAAGTGGTCTTTGAAGCACTGTCTTCACAGCGTAAACTTGGGAGTGGTTCAACTCTGGCAAACCAGGTGCACTGAATCTCTTCGGTAACTGAACTTTCATAACTACATCTTCTACTTCATGGCCTAGTAGTTTGTGATACAAATAGCCTGAGACAGATGTTTCGTCGACAGCAAAAGTTTTAAGGGAGGCTTGCATCCTGAAAAGTAACATTACATTCAATATGAACTAGTTTCAGTAATGCTCAGTATCAAAGTAGAACCACATTAAATCTGTCCAACCATCTCTGGTATCAAGCTTATCCACATTATCTACATACCTGTCGAAAGATGTTGACTTCCACACAAAGTCGACAACAAAATTATGGGTGCAGTCAGATGGAACACCAGCACTGCTTTTCAATTCAATCGCAACTTCATCACTGTAATCTGTTCACGGGTTAAGGTAATAAGTTGCCTACACCACAGGGTGGCTGCAGTTTCCTTGAAGACCTATTTAAGACCTTCAAGACCAACATTTAAATAATTTAAGACCATATCATTAAGATGAAGACTAAATTTTACATTTCTTGTATGACTTTGATTCATTGAAAACTGCATATCCAATAAAAAAAACAGGTCAATTTCAATAACTAATATGTTTACTTATATCAAGCCTGAGGTATAATTCTCAGATAAATTTAAACATTTTCATAAGTTGAGAATTAAATTGCTGTCATTAAAATTTCTACTCCAGAAGTTGTTTCATTACATCACTTGAGAACTTGATTTAAGACTTTTTATGGCCTTAAATTTGAGAAATTGAATTTATAACTTTTTTTAAGGATGCGTTGACACCCTGAAAAATAGTATAGCACTACAAAGATAGACCACAATGAAACAAGTGCTTCCAGAGCAGATCATCCCTCATGTGACAAGTGATTAGAAAAAAAACGACATATTAAGCGTTTTATCAAGGATACTGTCTGCAATTTTGATAACGTGGCCTACTCCTGACCATGGTTTATGCATATCTCCAAGATAACGCAGCCTCAGTTCGTCTCCATGCATTAGTTTAATTTCTGTAAATAAATGGAAATAACAAGAACATCATTTCAGTGTTATTATTGGTGTAGTTCAGCGCACAGTGCATTGACAACGCTGTAGTAATGGCAATAAAGTGATGTAAAAACTGAATTTATTACTATGTACTGTATTTATCATATCCGTAATTTTTTCAAATATATCGCTCATTATAGAGGCAGCGTTAATAGATACACACAACAGATAAGTCACTGATGAAACTAACCAAGGAAAGTGTGCATTGTCAGGATGTATTTTTGAACTACAGATTAGACCCAGAAGTACAGAGTAAAACAATGCCTTCAGCCTTTCACAAAAACAAACCACCACAAACCTTCATTAGCCTTTGGGAAATGGAAGTAGGCAATCCTCTTCTTGTTGAGACCAACATCCCATCGCACAATGATGTTATCCTGGGTTTGTGACTCTTTAAGTTTCTTGTCATAATCTGCTTCTAATTTCACGAGTGGTCCAAAGATGTTCTGATATTGATAAGCATCTTCATACCTGAATAATAACGGTGGAAGTTTTCATCTGCGCACCTAATTCACATATATTAGTTACTCTCCAGATTTAGCATGAATACACAAATAATCATATAAACCAATACATGGTTCTTGTCTCAAGATATTTTTTACCATTAGGCCCACTTATGCACAATTCAGTAAAAATAAATAATACAAATAGAATTTTTCATGCCATTAAAAATTTAATATGAAACCCAAATGATGATGACACAATACTGATAATGGATGATGGTGCCAATTTATGATGCGCTCTCAATTTATGATTTATTTTTGTATTTAAAGCCTGATAGACTGACCAACTTATACAAAATTTAGTATGCCTTGATAGATTAAGGCAATTTTTAACAATTGGATAAAATTGCAATTTTGACAGACAGTGCAGCTTTAAGGAAATTTGAAAAGACCCCTAAAAATGGGAGAAAATTAAAAAAGCTCTGCAACTGACCTGAGGAGAACTTGTTGAGGCTCTTCGTCCACACCTGGTTTTTCCAAATCTTCAAGAGTAGCATCAGGGTTTTCCTATGAAGCAAATTTCCATAAATATGATAGTTTAAATCTACAGAGCACATTATATCTACAATGAAACAGATCTTATCCTGTCTCAAAGCAAGATTCAAATAAAACATTACCTTCCACAATTCTTCTAATTTGTTTATCTGCTGAGCAGAGATCTGCCTTGCTCTAAGCTGTTCTTGCTCCGATGGAACTTTGACCAGCCACGGCAAAAACTGGCGGTCATCGATAAGGGGCTGCCATTGAGTAGGATCCCTGTACAAGAAAATCATACAATTATATTTTGAGTATAAGATATAAATCATACCATGACTGCACAATTCAGTTGGAGCATGGACGTTTGCAACATTTTGTCAATGATCAGCTTCAGCTGCATAATTTGAGATATCCATTTACAGTGAAAAGGAGTCTTATAGGATTCAAGACAATGAGAAGTCGGTTTTTACCAGTTCATGTCCTTGAGGTTAGATGAGGATGCACACGGCTGTCGGCAAAGGAGCACCACCACAGAGTCAGCCTTCGCAGGAATGAAACCAAGTAAGAAAACATTGCGACAGCCACAGTTGTAGCACTCCAAGACGGTCTCTCCCAGTGGTCCATCTTTGTGCAGCGTCACTTCCTTTGCCTTCGCTCTCACAAGATGGTTAATGATATGGCTGGAAGACAATGCAAACTCACTTTGTAAATATTTAAAGTTTTTGTTTCAAAGCAAACATACGAGTCTGTTTCTACAACATAAGTTCTATTCTGAGATACCAGACTCATCAATACACAAGAAATGTATTAAACTATATTTACCTCCCAGATGTGTTTCCACGACCATTGCAAAACCACTTTTTGGTCATGTTGCAAAATACGACACATGCCGGATCATGTATACCACAGTATCTGAAATTTAACGAAGTGAATGGACATCATACCACCATTGAAATATATTTTCAGATCTTGTAAAACAGCACAACTTCGATTTGAATCCAATAACATTCTACACAGAGCACACAGATGCCTTAATGAGAACTAGGTCACTATGCGTCAATGCTCATTTTTAGTTTTGATACTGACTGATCTGATCAATAAAGGGCATCAAAAGACAATCTTCAGGTCGAATGAAAAAAATTGTTAGCCTTTGATTTACTACTGGCGCTATGTAACATCTCTACCCTTGACTTTTATTGGACTTTTCAAGCTTTTTTGAACCGTTACAAAACACATTACTATATATTTTAATCATATAAAACAAGGTTATTTGGCCGACCTATCGACCCTACTTTTCGAGGGCAATGAAATCGGAACCAAACAATTCTTTTCATTCGGCCTCATCAAGTGTACAGGTGTGTAAGTTTATTTGCAATACTCACGCGCAAGCATGCTTGGGTAGATCTTTCATATAAAACTGGTCCTCTTCATCCTCCTCAAATGTGAGTTCGCTGATGCCCTGGGCGGCCACAGAAACACCATCCAATCCATTGACAAGTCCGCTGTCTACAACACCTGACTGCAAGAAAAAATAAACATTCAATTAATAAGTCTTTAGTCATCCAGAGAAGTTAACACCAATAAGCTTACTACTGACATTTGCAAGAAATTATAATCGACAAGGCCAGGTTCGGGGTACTTAATTTAAGTGATTATACACATTTGAAATATCCAGCCAGTTGAAGTGCACTATCACCAAAGGCAATGATATTTGTGTTTTACCATGACCTGCTAACACGGGATATATCACTAGTGCTTTATCTATATACAACAAAGCTTACAAGTACGTTCAGTATCACTTTAGTTTTGCTTTTAAAGTTTCATTAAAATAATTTCATTAATTGCATGAATGGAATTTACATATTCATGTTAAATTGAAATAAACTGCAGTCTAATGTGAGCATATATATTACTGAGCAGTTTCATGAACTTCACCCATGATTAAAGAAAGTACCCCCACTGTCCCCCACCACATGATTTCAACCTGGCAGCATGGTTTGAACATTTAGGCATGATCAGGTCATAACTTCCTATGCAAGTTATCAAAACATTTCCGGGAATTGTTTAGGAGAAATGGGCGCAAACCTGGCTCTGACTATGACCAGAATCCACATGAGAAGCTTGAGTTTGCGACTGAGTTTGAGACGGAAGTGTAAAATCAGTGAAGTCAAATTCTGATCCTTGGGTATCAGCTCCCAGCAGGTCAGGTTCAGTGTCCAAGAAAGTTAACGTCTGAGAACTCGGTCCGTACGCGTCAACGCTCATTTTCAGGTTTGATTCTTGCTGCTAAAAAGATTCTGTGAGTCTTTAGACATCATATAATAGCTTATCTGTCCGCTGTCGACGTATATTTCACTCCTGTCTTCAAACTGGACCGTTTACTTCTTACTTACGACACGCCATTTCACAATTGCTTACTACGTCATCGATTTTGGCGAACCCACATGAGAACCCCAAATCGGTGACGTCACGCTTTCGTGCGTTCTTTCTTCAATGTTGTGCATGACTCCATGCGGTGACTGAGCTGACTGGCCCACAAAGTAAGCTGGTTTAGTGCATAAAAGTGATTGTAATGTTGTTGACAGTTTGTAGAACAACAATTAAAAAAACTTTGCACATTTATTCCCACAAATGGAGGCATGTGATAGTATTATACAGTTTCAGGTGGCCAAAGAAGTTGTCCTTGCATCCCCATCAACAAATCCAATCATACTATTTCTTAGTCAAATGCATCACTGCTTAAAGACACAAAATAAAACTTGGGCTGTGACTTAACTTCTTCTTTTCCATTGCACATATAACAAAAAAAAACTTAAAAAAGGATGTTTAATAAATTATTTATACGCTTTTATAAGACAAAGTTAAACCTAAAAGTTTTTTTGCAGGTCTCAATAAATATAGAATTCTTAACTAAATATATATATATATATGTATATCAGTCTTGCCGAAGATCCAGTTTCCTTTGCCAGACATTTGGTCCTGCAGTGGTAATTCTGCCAGACCGAAAGAGTTCTTGTCGGACCGAATTAACGAGTGAATGTATAACCTCATCAAAAATTGCTAACGACATAATTTTGAAAATATTATTATAAGACATTTGTCATTTAGGGAAAGAAATAATTTTTTTGTATAAAAAAACATGAAATAACACTTCTGTACTATTAGATAATGAGATACTTCTGATCAACAAATGATAATAACTCGTAACATGTATCAATTTACTATCAGATAAATTGTGAAACTGGGAGGGGACCACTTAATTGTCATGGTGAAGATGTAGAGAAAAGGGACATGGATTTTAATTAGAAAAGGAACTGGCAGTTACTTTTCAAATTAATTCATGTCCTTTGCTCTATATCTTTCAGTCATAAATTCCCTTTAATGCAGTTAACTTGGGAGTGTGACCAGAACATAAGGGTACATCAAAGCCCCCTGTTAATTGCTATGAATGAATACATCATATGCCTATTCCTTCCCATATCTTTAAATTGCAATCAGGCAAAGGATTATATTCAATTATTGACACACGCAAAACTCACCCGACTGCGTAAAAAAACAACCGGTCAGGTCTGGCGGACTTCGGGAAGACTGATATATATATCTGGATTGTGCCACAATACTTCTCATGGGGTTTGGTCAGGACGGCCACAAACGGTATGCAAACCGAAACTGTCACAGTGGTATGTTACACTCGGTGACATTGAAATTTGCCATGACATCGCGATTCGCCACCCCCCTAAAACATGATTATACCTTGCAAGGTCTTAATTTTTTACAAAACTAATTGTTTATGTCATTGTCATGGTTCTGATACTGCAGCAGCCATCTAATAAGTGTTTATTGCAAGTGGCGAATTTCAATGTCTTAGCGAATTTCAATGTCGCCAAGTGTATTAACGGTCTACAGCAATCTCGTCAACATGTAAACTCGTCAACAAGTAAAGTCGTCCCTGTTTTGGTTAAGTCGCCCACACAGGTTGGTCAGGCCGTCATCATGAATGAAAAGTGGTCAACACATTGGTTAACTCGTCATCATGGCTGGTTAACTCGTCATCATGGCTGGTTAACTCGTCTACTTTGTGTTAAATTGACCATGGGTTGAAAATTTTTTACTTTCCATTATAAGGGTTTAGGATCGTACAGGTGTTTAGTCAAAACGTCCGAAAACCGAAACGTCCAAACCCGTAATGTCCGACTCCATAAACGCCCGATTCCCACAACAAACGAAAAATTTCCAAAATCTACTTTTTACGTTTTATTGAATTTTCTCAATAGTTTGTTAATTTAAATCAGACTGCATCAATCGGACGTTTCAGAGGCCGGCAATCAACCGATCAGCAAATCAAATGGTTCAAAACTATACATTTAGCTTTAATTCACTGCCTTAATTGCAATTATCATTCATTTTATATATAAAGTTACTTATTTTTTCCTTATCATACGTAAAACAGTGTTCCAGCTAGGATTTGAAATGGGCATTGGGCACAAGGATATTAGGGTACCTAAATACTAAATAGAGGTATATAGGGGCCCCCAGCTAGTTGAAAAGCAAAAACAAAAACCTCTTCACTTAATTTCGGGCATGTCGTTCACAAAAAGGCTCAAATGGCCTAGGTCTGGTTCCAGTACGTGCATGGTGTTAATTAATGAGCACTTTCCATTGGTTTCCATGTTGAAAAAGAAAACAAGGAGCAGCACAAGATCCAGTATATATTCAGAAAATAACAGCTACATCGTTTTGGCTATAAAAACCACGTGGCCCTTTCGGTCTGTTGTCGTTGACTTTGTGGCCGTTCGGGAAGTAAATATAATGCCGCTATTTCGTATAACATGGAATACATTACAGAAATATGCTTCAGAATACTTTCCTATTTGTATTCCATGGAATACTCAATAGCGAGTCACTGTATTGTATTCCGAAGCATCAAAAATTTCGCTATAATGTATACCATGGAATAGAAATTAGCGGTGTTATATTTTGTGTTCCTAGTTCGTTATTTACTTTAAATTCTATATTTATTTAAGACCTTGTTTTTAAATTATACTTTAATACCGGTTATTGGCAGTCAGGGCTGGCCCTAGTATGGCTCAAGGCACATGCCCTTTTTCTCTTAAGTTATTCTGGTTATGAAGCCTTAAAAAGTGGCCTTTTTTAGTGGAAAAGGCCCTAGGCTGTCCAATTAGTCCGACTTGGTGTAAAGATGACATTACATCATTCATTCACTGTTCAATAAGACTATGGTTTGTAGAGGCTATCTAACGAACGCAGATTGTTCGATAAACAACTCAGGCTATTCAATAAGCCAAGGCCAGCTTGTTGGACAGCAATTATATCACTATTCACAGAGCAGACATTGCATAGGGTGAAGCACATTTGACCTGCACAGCCCACTTGTGGAAGACAGTCCATAATGCTTAAACTATGCCAGCTCGGCATATAATGAATGCAATACAATGACAAACCAGCTCGTTGAATAGACAATTAGAATCTTATCTGAACAATTCTTTGATGAATGGCCACTTTGAGTAAAAAATGATGAGGCATAGTATAACCATCATGTGAGGGATATAAGGACATTTCATTGATATTCAAGACCAACTGGTTGACACCAACTCATTGACAAACCACTGATCAACTCGCACAGTGTTTATTTTCAAAAGTTAGAGCAGCTGGTTTTAGTTAAATTAGCCTCATATGTGATTTGGGATCTTTATATATATCAACATGTAACAAATTTTACACGAATAGATCATACAATTTTACCCAGACCAGTCATTGATTGTTTGCTAAGTTCCTGTCGCTTTCAAGTATTTACAATCCCTTAAATCATGTTGCTAATTTTCAGGTACTAGACCTCTGGCTAGATACCTCTCATTAAATAAGCTGATTTTTGCTGGTGTCCAGGATCATGTCCCTCATTCCAGAAATCTAAAGTGGCTTGGTCGTGAACTTTCTGTAAGCCATTCATTTGCATGATAAATTTTTCAGAATGTAATCTAAAACTGAATTTGTAGCAATTGACACATAATAGTAATTTCCATTTTCTATTCATCATCTAAATTTTTCACCCTCACAGCTACCTGCTTAGAACAATTACAAGTGTACCTGCTGAACTGAATTCTCATTGTTGTTTTACCCTCTATTAATTGGTCATCTTTTCTTAAAACAGCAGAATTGATCAATTCCCTCGGGTGAGAGTCAACACAGGTTTGACTTTGTAATTTCTGTTTTCTATTTACAAATGTTGTTGGAGACATGTGCTGCAAGGAAGGTGTCTACTGAAGAAATGAAAGTGACATAATACAAGTAATTTAGGTTTTAAACTTTATTGCAAACATGTAAATAATTCAGTAGATATTGAATATATTGAGCACTATACAATGCGTATAAAGTAGTTTCCAACTTTACTCATCCCTGGCTGTTCTATTGTCTTTGGTATTGTCATTTTCATCTGGCTGATGATCTGGCAAATTTGAGCAAAGACTAGTGTCAGTTGGAGGCTGGTTGGCATCAGATATTTTGTCATTTGAAATGCATGTGTTTTGGTCTACGCTACTGTCTTTGCTGCCCTTAACATTGTCTTGTTGGCACAATGGGCATGACGGCTGATAATTTGTATCCGTGGGATCACACAAGATTAGGTCATCTTTGCAGTCTTGGCAAATAACATGGCCGCATGTGAATCCAAGTTGGTTTTGGCCATAGTTTTCGTAACAGATGCTGCATAGTGGCTGATCCATTTTTCGAATCTAATTATATCTATTGCATGAATAATCCAGTAACAAAAACATACTGCAAATAAGCCAGATGAAACATGTATATATAATCACCAAATGTAATCTCAGTAATCCGCAGTATCACGCCTTTTAGTTTCAGCGAATGTAAATTTGCATATTTCGCATCCTTATGACGTTTAGATGGGAAAGTTTGTGTTTATAATACCTAATACATCCAATGATGTTCGGTGGTATTTTAGTGATGTGGTCGTTCCATGGAACACATGTTTACTAAGTATCAATATTGTCAATAATTATGATACAATCGTAGCCTAACAAAACTTATGCTACTATGCTCAATGCAGGTTGTAACATGAAGTGTAGTGTGTGAAGGTACACTTTCACTTTATAAAAGTACATCGCATTAAAATAATTTCATGGTCGAGTGACTAATGTAATTATTTGGCTAGTGTATGGAAGTGGAGATGCCATGACCATTACTATTGATCATACCTTATGCGGCAGCCAAAATTGCAAATTTTATAAAATTATCCTGTGTCATGCAAAAGTGCGTTCCAAAAGTCTATTCAGACTATTCTGCTGTCGTATCATGCTCGTGTATGTGTCTGTCTTATGTTCTCGATAACTGCTCAAAGTCCAGACGCTAAGTATTTCCAGGTCGACTCAGTATAGATTGATCCATAAATTGTGAATTTGCATAACAAATTTGCTTGCTCGATTGTCCGTAAATCAGCCCTTGGTCACACCTGTTTTGAATAATTTGCTGTTGATTAGTTTGATCTGGATTTAATCATGATTATTGTTATCATAAACTTCACTGATAATCAACAATATTGTTACACCTTGCTGCACAAGTTTGAACATAAACATATCTCACATACATATATTACAAAATAAGGTCAAGATATGCCAGGTGCTCTAATCGACTTATCATATTGCTCGAATCATGTGATTATCAAAGTCATGATAGCAAATCCTGTGCTTCTATTCAAATCTATTCATAGCAGTGGAAGGGTATACAGCTTAGTGTAATTGAATACGAGTTGTCTAGCCCTTTGTCAGGGGGAAATTTTCATGAATTGCAGAGCTTTTTAGGTTAATATGTCTGTATCTTCATATATACATTAGCTGTACATAATTAATGTATGCTCATGTATGTATAGATCTCAGTAATCTGACAGTCTTGTATATCTAGGGATTTCCATGATTTGTGTGCTCAGTTTTTAGACTTATTGATTTTTGTTGAACTTGTCCCATGGCTAAACAACTGCTATTCAAATGCACCTGGATACATATATATATATATAAAGGAGAATAAACAAAACCAGCTGGCAAAAAAATTAGAAAACATTTGACAACAATATGCTTGAGAAGATCAATGTGTTTGCTATTTTCTGTTTCAATATTTTTAAACTAGTGTTACCTTAAAGTAATTTGTTTATAGGACAATAAGGACATGTTACTCAACACTACTCAAGCTTACTGACCCACTGATTATAATAATGATCCAAACAGAAAAGATGACCCAGTTTGAGTCATTTACGGCATATTCATTTCTATGTTTGATAAAATAATTATGTAAGAAAATGATATTATGATCCTTGTGAGTATTGCTTAAGCATAAAATACAGCTCTGTGATCTATTGTGGCATGCTGCATAAATAATGTTTAGTTTTTTTCAAGCTTCGTAAATGTACATTAAACATCCATTTGCCCCTCATAATATTAACATGTAAAATGTTGTGGTTCAGACCATACCAGATGACAAATTGTGTGATTTATGGTGATATAAATTTTGTAACATTTCTAATAAATACTGTTTATGAGCCCTGAGGGCATTATCATGTTTTGGCACATTTGAATGAGCAAGCTAATCAAATATGGATTAGCAAACTGAATTCACAAAAGCTAATAATTTACTAACATTAGATTATGTTTTATTAACAGATATGTGTATATTTCATGTCACGGCTTAGTGTATTAAATAATGTTTGATAATGAGTTTTTCTTAAGTGTAAATATTTTAGTTATCAATATGTCAGGAAGATGATTTGGGAATTTTTATGGTGTCACAATACATGTACAATAATAAGCTGGAATACTCTTTTAACTGTACATTGTATATTGTAATCAAAGTTTTTGGGACCCTGCAAAATATCCATAATATTTTATGGCAATTAATTGTGACATGGTGCCACTGGGATTCCAAGTTATATAAACATGATATATAGCAAATCTTAGGAGTTCAGTCTCTGGTTACTTAACGCCAAATGTGAAGAGTACAAAAACTAAATTTCTGATGACTTCCATGTATTATTAATTTATTATTACATTATAATTAGTGTTCCTTAACTACCTGTGTACTACAGTTAGTAGTGCTTTGTTTTATGCGCTTTTAGGAGTTGAAAATGTCCTATATCTCTTATTGATGTATTTTCTCAGAATCTACACAACTTACATAAAAGTAAGCAGTGATATGATAACTAGTTAGTAGGTAACAGGTATTTTAAAGGTCCTTGGTTTATTTTTAGATTGAAAAGAGCAAATGTCACTTGTTGATAACCTCCAATAAGTCATGTGCTCTTTCATTTTGAGATGATAACCGAGAAATCGAAACTGGAAAGTGGACTTAGTCGTAATACGTTGTGTGAAAAATAATTTTATGAGCAATTTAGATTGAGTTTCATCAAAGCTCACTGACTTCACTGGATTTTTGCCTGTCTTCAATGAACTGTGACTCATTGGTCAAGGTTTGCAAATTTTGAAGCTGACAAATGGGTGGCTTTGTTTAACAGTTAGCTGTTGTGTCGTTGTCTGTATCTGTGTTTAGAGTTCACAGTTTCATTGTTTTTGTTTTGTCCCGTGTCATTTGTGTTCCTTGGGAGGAAAATATTGACATTCAGTCATTTAACATTGCAGTGATCTTTTTTGGTCAGGTTTTAAGGATTATTCTCTTGGATTTTGGTATAGATTAATTGCATTTTGTATATATACCAAGGCATTATCCTATGTTTATACAATGGATTGATCGAGAGTATGTTACTGTGCAACTAAACTTAATGCTTAAATGTTAAATTTCAGTCACAGGAACTGTACTGTTTAAAATGGCTTTTCACACAGTAGTTTTTTTCCTTTTGTAAATAAAGTAGTCATTTTTGATGTAATGAACCGGTGTAGAAGGTAGGCCTACTCGTTGATATTCTTTGTGGGAGATCTATTGTAATGTCTCTCTATTTGATTGTTGCAGACTCAGTGTGGGTCAGCGCTCAGATGAGAATGGCATGCGGGTCACAGTAAGACTGCAATTGCAACTCATAAATTCATTACCACACTGCAACTTCATTATGAATCGTACATTCTTAACAACACCATGTTACACCCCCTCGAATCTCAACTGTCTGCCAGTTCATTCAGGGGGCTCCACTGTGCCTGTCAGCCTTTACCGGTAGGTGGCGGCAAATACTATTTTGTGTAATGTCAGTTCTTGTTTGCTCTGCTAGAAGATCCTTTTTTCCATTCATTTGTGCCCCTCTTGTAAGTTAGTTCATATTGTAGTTCATTATGTATGCTTCCACTGATTTGCCAAGCTGTGCTAATTCATTTTAAGATGTTACCTTCAAGTAGTGATAAGTAGGTTGTGATCGGTTTGATTACTGTCTTGTTGATTTGCATTTTTTATGACGTCATAAAAGTTCCCTGTGCTGAATTTAGGTATAAAAATAAGTTTGCAGTGTCCATGAAAACATGTCGCTATAACTCACACTAATTAAGACATTTTGAGCACATTTGCAATATGCTCCCTGCTGTTCTTGTGGAGAGTTTTAAATTAACTTTCATAATTTGAATATTTCATGTAAGATAGTATTTTATGAGTGAAATTTTGGTGATACGTTTATGAAAACTTTTGGGATCCTTTTATTTGCTATTTTCTCGAGAAGGACGATACAGATATCTTTCCTCTGATATTTCTCAGTGTCCTTTGACGGTTAGTTGACTCGAAACTATGATGTTTCTTCTGTTACGTTGCAGGTCCAACCCATTGTTACACGGTACACCAGAACTCAGTGTTTTACAACTTAATGCGGTTTATTGTCAGACTTTGGAGGCACGTTCCCGATTCGTTCACAGTTTCGCTTTCTCTCAACATTCCGACGATTACCATGAAGATCCAGAGCAACGAAAAGAGCAGGAACTATGTCAGTCAATAAAGAAGGAAATTTTGACTCAGGTGAGATAAAATGCTTTTTATTGTTGATATTGGAACATTGAAATGTGACCTCTAAAACACTGTCGCGTGTAATACTTGGCAGAGGTCATATGTAAGACTTATAATGAAACCTAGTATTGTTGTTTTAGTTGGGAACATGCAATCAAGCCTCTGAAGATTCTCATTCGCCCGATGATAGCCACATCATGCAGAGAAACGCAGAAAATCATCCATATCGATTGCGTGGAACTAAGTATGAAAATATATGTTATGTCATTTTCAATTTGTCGTATTGTTTTTATGTAAAAGCTGAACCTGAAAGGGATACCAGATCTGTTAGTACCTGGTTGGAGAAATTTTATCCTCTTCTGATATGTATAAAAGTTTTCCAAGTAGAAAATTATGCGTTCATCTGCACCGCTCGTGTCTGACACTTAGTAAACTTGTGTGAACATCTGTACTTGCAATGTATTAATAATCTGTCTTGAATTTATTTTAGACGTCAACAAGAACCACAACAAAGTCCTGAAAAAAAGCGAACAAAATCTGAAAGTGACAATGGTCCCACTCTGTCAAAAAGCTGTCGAGCTCTGACGCTACACGAAGTTCGTGGGGTATGTGACAATGCAGTGCTAATAATAGTAATATGTAAGATTTAATATTAATCATGAATATATCACCATTATTAACAAATATGTTTTCTTTTATGGTGCAGATAACAGAAGAAATATGGAAATACTTTGAGCAAAATCGGCAAAATCTAGATGTATATCACCGGAAAATGAAGCTACACGAGGCTTTGAACTCGGTGATTAAGAGTGTGTTCCCATGTGAGTACCATTGCTTTTGCTACCATGAAATAAGTGGAAATCAGTCAACAGACTTAGACACATTTTGTCACCAGCATGTGATATTTTGAGACTATGTGCATTAACACAGCTGAAATATAAAGATATGTAATTTACCACCTGAAGTTTTACTGACCTATAAGAACTGTTATCATCTGACTGCTTTCTCTTGCAATCATTTCTTGGACATGGGTAGAATTTGTAAAAATGATTGCAATGTATTTTTTTGCACAGATGGTGGACTCTATGGTGTTGGGTCCTCTATGAATGGCACAGGAAGTAACACCAGTGACCTTGACCTTTGTCTGATGGTGTCACACAAGCAGGTAAAATTTAATAATCCTGCAAATAATTGACCTCTCAATTGCGTTTCATATTTTCTGTGATTGACTTCAAAGTGCAATTTGTATTTTTTAATTTTTGTGCAATTTCAGATCAACCAAAAAGGAGAAGCTCTGGAATTGCTGAAAGTCCTTCGAATGGCGATGCGAAAACTTAGTATGCTAACTTTACAGCTTATATTAATTTACTTTATTTATTTGCTCTGTTTTGTGAATATATTAATTTTTTTGGAACTCCTTGATATGTTGCATGCAAGAAGGTTTATTTCACAAAATTTTCCTCGTATATTTTTACAAGAGGGTGCTTTATTGCAAAACACCACCTGTCAAGTTAACTATGAATTCTTTGATAAAAAGAAGATCATGCTTGGCCTCATCCATTTTCACATTAACCTAATGTAAAGCTTTATATTGAATATAAAAGTTATTTCTTTTAAAGGTTTTAAAAATCAAATTGGGTATGTAATGATGTGTCTCATTTCTGATGTTTTAGGTTTTATCAAAGACTTGACTTTGATCCGTGCAAAGGTTCCAATATTGAAATTCAAGGATGGTATTAGGTATGACAATTAAAATAATTATTGCAATGTGAGCAATAGTGCCAAACAAATGCTCTGCCACTTCACAAGTTTTGTTGAAGATGTATGTAATTTTTTTGTTGCGATGTTTCAGTGGTTGTGAATGTGACTTGAATGTCAACAACTCTGTCGGAATCCGCAACACTCATCTCATCAACTCTTACACCAAGAGTAAGTTATTTTATCCTCAGTCAATGCCGAATGCTGATTGGTCAAAATCTGATAGATATATTTCTGTTTTTGCAAAATTGTCTGTTTACAAACTTTAGCCACGCCCTCCCCTCGGATATTTTCTGTATTTTCTAAAATGACGTCATTCGCTGGTGTGCTGGACCTCTACTTCTTCTACTTCTATGCTTTAGATCTGCAACTGGAATCCAATCATGCAGATACTGCTGAACATGCGTCAACCTGTGTGTCCAGATGTGCTGGATAAAATCTTTGGTGGATAAAATCTGGTTAAATCGAATATTGCTTTGCATTTTCACTCGTATCCTCGCAAAGAACAGAAGTAGAATCACAAACTTGGTATTAAAATGTTGCCAACGAAACAGGATTCTCATGGGGAAAGATCATAAAACTATGACATTCAAAAGCTGAGAAAATTGTGTTTGTTTACGTCCTTTTGTATGTGTCTTTTTTAGTGCTGTGGATTGGAAGTGTTGACTGTCAAATGAATCTCTCTAATTTTTTATTGTGCAAAAAAGACAATATAATATCGTTACCACACGTTAATTTTAAGAATACAGAAATTTATTCCTCTGAGTTGTCATATATGACAGCTGAATGGAATAAATTCCTGAATTCTCAAAATAAACGTGATAATTGACTGTAATCGCGTGCAGCTGCAATCATACACACAAAAGTAATAATAGTCCTAAATTATGTTTATAAATATATTTTCGTTTTTCCTCAAGAATTATAGATAATATGAATCTAAATATAGCACATGCACATTTATCACACCTTCGGGTGATTTTCACTTCGGCTTTTGCAATATAAGCATTAGATTATGTCACTGATCATACAGATGTGTTACAGACACCTTTCTTGACCTTTGCCACCAAAAATAGGGCAAATAGATTAATTTTTAATAAGAAGGTAGAGCATTGACACTTTTGAGGCGAAAAGTGCCATTTTGGATTTTGGACAATTTTCTGTCTAATTAACTGGCCAATCCTCCTGAAAATCAGGTGATTATTTCGAGATTAGTTGTAAATTCAAAAAGTCCCTCTGGAATGCCATTATATGTCTCTGTTTTAATTTGATGACCTTGCTGAATCAAAACTGGAACCAACCTTCTTATCATCTAATACCATGATATATATATATGCACATATAGAAAACATTGAAGGAGGATTCTGTGCAAATATTATATTTTCTATGGCTTCAGAGGTGTAGTAACTAGGAAATATCTAATTTGTAAACTTTCTGCAACTAGGGACACCATGCAAGCAGACAGAAATTTGACTTCTGTGATGTGTATCACTCAGAACAAGCCCTGCAGCATACACCCTCTCACTAATTCAGATACTGATATTGTCTAACATTATAAGATCAAAAATATCACAATGACCAATTGCTTATACCCCTAACTTAATATGGCAAAACTTTAAAAGACTTCATAAGCATTTGAGTAACCTAGAGCTATCCCGAAAGTAGAGATGCCTTGTGCAAGTTTTTAGGCCGCACCCTGTATGCGGTCTCAGTTCGTTAGAAAAATTGCTTATTTGATGTCATATCTGTTGATGCAGGTGAATGGAGAGTCAGTCCCTTGATGTTGATGGTCAAGCGCTGGGCGCGGGCACAGGACATCAACGATGCAAGCAAATGCACTATCTCAAGTTTCTCACTGGTTCTTATGTTGATACATTACTTACAAGGTTTGTGCTATAGTGAAGAATATCTATTTGTAGACATCGATGCAGTATTTGCAGTGAATAGATCTTTCATATGGAGATTCATGTTCGATCTCTTTCAGTCGGCTGCGATCCCCCTGTCCTACCTAGTCTACAACAGAAATACCCAGTAAGTTGACAATACAAAAGCATATTCTGCCTTTTATTGAATCAGTTTTCTTTCTATAATTTGGCAATTCTGTCAGGTGTCATAGTGTTGTAGGTTCATTTTACGTATTGCGTTTGCAGGAAAAATTCGATTCCAGACAAGATATTCGGTTGTTGACCTTGACACAACAGGTACCGCAGCAGTCGCTAGGCAACCAGATGACTCTGGGCGAGCTATTCATAGGATTTCTTGATTATTATGCCAATGTCTTCAAGTTAGTATGAAAGTTTGTCTTTATTTAGTTTTTGAGGAAAACGATCAGGAATTACTGTGAATCTAAGTTTAGTGTTATTAATCTTTATTTTTGCTGTTCTTTGTTGCAGTTTTGAGACAGATGGAATATCAATCAGACTAGCACGGAAAGTGATAAGAGACTTCTTGGTGCGACAGTGTCAGGGAAAAGAGACCCACAGCTGGAAATATATTTGCATAGAAGGTATGTACTGTTCTTGTGAAATGAATGTGAAATGCTTCAGGTCACCCACTCTAATTAGCTCATGCCAGTTGAAAGTGGAAATGAATACTGAATGTTGAAGTTATCAGGACACATTACTAATGAGCTGGATGGTTTCCATGGTTTGTCATTCTGTTGATTGTGGCTCACGAGTTAAACTGATTCTTGTTCACATCTTCAAACTAAAAGCTCAATCACATAATCCCAGAAGAGTGACATTGGTGATGCATGTTACATTAATTGTTACCAATTGTTTTCTCTTTTGTTTCAGAACCATTTGACCTGACAAATACAGCGCGCTCTGTGTATGATCCTCACGTGTTTGAACGCATCAGGCGAGTTTTTCGACTGAGTTACCGGCAACTGACTCTGACGGGTACCCTAAGTTCAATCTTGGATCATCCTTTGTGATGGGCATGAAGAGACGTGACTGAGGCATGAAGAGACGTGACTGAGTGAATGTCGTATGTGGATGGCTGCACCCTGCAGATAATATTGCTGCCATGAAATTAGCATAATGGAGTCCGGCCCCAAGTAATTCGTCAGTGATTCGTTTTTGTGCCTCTGTCAACCTTGTTGGGTTCCGGAAATATGGCACTGAAATCTAATGTGAATCTGTAGTGGAATTAGGCAGTTTTGAGGATCACATAGGATATAATGAAAGTAATGTATTCGTGATTATGAAAATATATTTTTTAATATTTGGAGAGTTGGTACTGGTTACCTTCTAATTAACGGAAAAAAAAATTACAAAAGACATTTTATAATGAAAAAAAATTTAAAATTGTATTTATCTCAATTTAATGAGAAACACTGTCCTAAGTTAGATGGCTCATATTTGTGCAGTCATATATTCACAGACAGGAGTTGTAACTTTTCATGAATGTTGCATGAAAAATGCTCACATAGCTAAGCACTTTGATAAACTCGTTCTGATTTTTGTTTCAGAAGAAAAGTTATTTTGAAAGTTATATTGCTTTGTTTGTTTGTCAACTAATATTTTATAATTTTTGAAAAATGTATATTCTGGCACATTTTGAATTTCATCCAATTCGCGGAAGCGACCTGGTCAGTTGCTTCGGCTCCTGGGTAGTTTGGTTTTCTTTGTTTAGTGTATATTTTGAACTACAGTATAACTCACATGGCATTGTCCATGTATTGCCGACTGTTGGCGAGACACTGGGGTTGTGCTTAACCCCCCATGGGATGTGTGATTGCTTTACAGCAACCTTCCCGGACTTTCTCCGAGTTGCGGGGAGTTTTGGGGCCTGGCGTCGCTATTTATTATTTTACCCGTTTTGTCAAGTATTATTTTATAATTTTGAAAAATGTATATTCTTGCACATTGTGAATTTCATCTAATTCGCTGAAATGACCTGGTCAGTTGCTTCAGCTCTTGGGTAGTTTAGTTTTCTTGGTTTAGCGCATATTTTGAACTACAGTATAACTCGTATGGCATTGTCCATGTTTCGCCGACTGTTGGCGAAACACTGGGTGTCATGGATTGAAGTGGGGCGTTGTGATTAACCTCTCATGGGATGCGTGATTACAGCAACCTGTCCGGACTTTCTCTGAGCTGCAGGGAGTTTTGGAGCTTTGCTACGCTATTTATTTTGTTAATATTCTGTAGCTAATATTAATGAGGTGAATACAGTTTAAAGCTCATAGTTTCCTTGTAAATTGACATAGAAATATGGTTTTGGTGTCAATACTGAGGGTTTTGGCACCTAGAAATTTAATTCAGGCTCATTGGAATATTCTGTTAGTCATAATTATCCTAGTTAAACAATTTGGCTGCTTCTATTAATGAGGTGAATACAGTTTAGAGCTCGCAACTTCCTGTTAATTGACAGAAAGACGGTTTTGGTATCTACACACACACACACACCCAGAACCCTGTTCAGGCTCATTGCAGCATCAGGACTGATACTTGAACAATGTGGCAGCTTGTAGTGCTTGATGACTTTTTTGCAAACTGATTAATTTAATAGACATTGGGGTCAAGTTGTGTCTCTTTTCCCCTCTCAGACCCAAAAATATAGTACAGTATAGGCATAAAAACCCTATTTCTATGTCAGTTTACAAGGTAATGAGCTCTAAACTGGATTAGCTTCATTAATATTAGCTGCCAATATAGTTACTTGGCTGTTCACTTTAACGCTGTAATTTATTATCGGTTATTTTCTGTGGACGCTAGTTCAGTCACTCCTATGTATGAGTTGACCCAGGTGAAATTCTGTGTCGACGGGGTTTTTGGGACTATTTCCAGCTTTCCTATTATTAAAATCTGTGTCATGTGATTAATTTAAGCTAGAATACCAAATATTGTTCAGCGATGAAAACTAACAAAGTTATTGGCGATTTTTGCCCACCCACAGCTGTATATGTGTCGTGCCATCTCAGCCAATGCAGTGGTTTCTGACTGTAAACACTTGTCCATAATGAATAACTAACCATAAATTAACAGCAAACTCCGTACAGTTAATTTCATAAAATATGTTTGACTGTAGACAGCTGTAGCAACCTATTCCTGGCTATAGCTGTAACTGGCTAAAGCCATCTAGCTGCTTCTGTCTACTCCTAGCTTATAGTCAGCTTACACCTTCCACCACTGAAAAAATATATAAACCTTGGTAAGTATAAGCAATTTATCTGATACAGTGTAGTAAAGCAGTTAAATTGGCAGACTATTTCACAAAGAATTTATTACTTTTTGTCAATGTAAATGTATAATAAATTATTGTATTCACGGATATGCTCCAGATCATTGTAATGGCTTGCGATATCAATGATGTTACTATGAATACCCATGTACCATATTGTAGAACTGATATCTTGAAATGTTATTTATTTATTGTGGATCTGTATTTTGGGATAATTTACCAAGTGAAATTCAAGAATGCTTGACTTTTGATCATTTAAACATTATGTAAACTGTTATAACTTTTTATAATTTTGTTTTAATTGTACTTTTTTATTCTGGGCCACATGAAAAACCTCTTATGAATGTGTTACCCAGCCTAAATATTGAAAAAGAAAAGGAAAAAAATAAAAGAAAGGATTATATATTTCCTGTGAATCACTGGTGATGTTTTTTTTTCTATGTTGAAAATATTCTAAAATGGTAAGTCAGATTATGGCTAAATCAGAAAGAATAACTACAGGGTGCGGCACAAAAACTTGCACCAGCAGCTACTGCTACCTCTTTTGTTATATCCTCAATTGACAGTGTTCGCATGCAGCTGCAATCATACACACGAAAGTAATAATAGTCCAAAATTATCTTTATAAATATATTTTCTTGTTTTCTCAAGAATTATAGATAATAAGGATCTAAATATAGCACCTCGGCTTTTGCAATACAAGCATTGGACTAGCTCACTGATCATACAGATGTATTACAGACACCTTTCTTGACCTTTGCCGCCAAAAATAGGACAAATAGATTCATTTTTAATGAGAAGGAGCATTTAACCTTTGAGGTGGAAAGTGCCATTTTGGATTCTGGTCAATTTTCTGTCTTTTCTGTTTAACTGGCCAATCCTCCTGAAAATCTTGTGATTATTTCCAAATTAGTTGTAGATTCAAAACGTCCCTCTGGAATGCCATTATATTTCTCCATTTTAATTTCATGACCTTGCTGAATCAAAACTGGAACCAACCTTCTTATCATCTAATACCATGATATATATATATATGCACATATAAAAACATTGAAGGAGGATTCTGTGCAAATATTATATTTTCTATGGCTTCAGAGGTGTAGTAACTAGGAAATATCTAATTTGTAAACTTTCTGCAACTAGGGACACCATGCAAGCAGACAGAAATTTGACTTCTGTGATGTGTGTCACTCCGAACAAGCTCTGCAGCATGAACCCTCTCAATAATTCAGATACTGATTTTGTCTGACATTATAAGATCAAAAATATCACAATGACCAATTGCTTATACCCCTAACTAAATGTGGCAAAACTTTAAAAGACTTCATAAGAATTTGAGTAACCGAGAGCTATCCCGAAAGTAGAGATGCCTGGTGCAAGTTTTTAGGCCGCACCCTGTATATGACATTATTACTTGGGAAGCTGACATAATGTAAATTCCAGCAGTTCATATATGGAGTAATTTATATACATATTTATGACTAGGCATAATCTTCATCAAATTGTAATTTTGGTCCTTCCAGTTACAAATGTGTATCGTCCCTAAAGGACATGCGTGTAGAAAACCTATGTTAGATGCGAGAAAAGTTTATAAAATTTACTTTGGTAAAAACACCTCACATAATAATCTCATCGATTGTGTAGTGCCATTTCTAAACTGTATATTAAACGAAGTACTTTTTAAATAAAACAGGATTTCACACGCATGTCTTTCAGGGACGATTCACACATTTGTATCATGGCATGTTTCACTTCTTGAACTTGCAATAAGGAGAGTCACTGGTTTATATGGCTTTTATGACATTACGGAAAGCTTCCATGTACCCGACACCAACAATTTTGTATCTCTTACTATGCAACCTCACTAATTGGGGCTAATTGGATAACAAACCTTCACTCCAAGTCTGAAGCCCCTAATTGCAGCAGTGACTCAAAAGGGGGCGTCTTTTGTGGTTGAATAACATACTATCATGGACAAGATCTACTAATGAACACGGACGTAAAAAATGGGCTATACTTGCTCACTCCTGGCTCTGTTAGTCACGTATAAATTCTTTCGATGAGGGTATTTTTGTCCAAGACTGACCTTGAGTGAATGGTGAGTATAAACTTGGACAGCTTTTCCTGCGTACGCACGGATGGCCACACACATACATAGATTGTACGTAGAACGCTCGCTGAGTGAATTCCGATCGAGTTACGTAACTAATGTAAAACAGTTTACTCGTAGAACGTCCGCCAAATTTTTAGACATGTTTAAAAAATTTTGCCCTCTCCACGGATGGTCATCGATGATCTGGCACTTCCGGGAACGTCCTACGGATTAGCAGAAGTATACGTTAACGCTCCGTGCATGAATGACGTATGGTCTTATCTGTGACAGTTTGAACATCCCTTAAGGGCCCTTCACACATAGCCGGATTAGACGCCGGAGTGTCCCGGAGTAAAATTTCTTTCACTCCGGGTGGTTCCAGGATCAAAGAGCTGAAAATGTCAACAAAAAATAAATGTTTGGCGGTGTGGAAACGATGGCAATACGATGTCAGCAAGGAGCAACACGGATGTAACACGACTGTCCCGGAAGAGTGCGGAGTGAACCGGATCTACACGGTGCCTTTGGGGATATAACCGGTCTTTACACCGTGTTCATTTGTGTGGAACCGTGTTGGTCCTTGTTATCTCCGGCATTTAATGGCGGCGAAATATTCATGCCCGGTTGACGCCGGAGGTAGCCGGGGATACCACGAAGTATGCCGGAGTCAAAACGGAGATTCCCGGAGATCGGCGGAGTCTTCTGGGAGTCTACACGGATCAACACCGATTAAATTACTCCTGGACCTCTGGCATGAAAATTGAACATGTTTAATTTTTTCCCTAGAGTCCAACGGTGCTCCCGGAGCGCCCCGGACAATGCCGGATATATACACGAGGTCTACACGCTACTACCCGGAGTTTGCCGAAGTTATACTCCGGAACAATCCGGCGTCTGATCTGGCTATGTGTGAAGGGGGCTTTAATAACACACTTTTATTTTCAAAGCTGAACTCTAACGCTAATGCACTTACCTTATCGTATGGCTTACAACATTACAAACATTGTATTGGCCGCTTATTACATTATGCTACATCCCCTGGGCTTTAAAAATAAGTAAATTACACCAACCGGGTAATACTGATAAGTAAAAAATGCATAACTGAAAATGCTTTTGTTTTGCTTGAACAACATAAATTTAAAACAAAGATATTTTTTGTTATTTTTTGTCATATATATATATATGTCATGATTGGAATCTACATTTGGTTATATATCATGACACCTAAAATATCTTCGTATGCTAATTCAAATAGAACTTTACAATAACACATCACATAAAATAATGAAATTAAAATTAGTAATAAATTTCATAGTCCACTTCGAGTATCAGGTCAGTACATTATATGAATTAGTTCATTTTATCTGGTTTCTTCACCACTCTTCCAGAACGCGTAACCACTTTCTCAGGTATAGGAGCTGCAGCTTCTGGAACTGCAACTGTCTTCGCGACTCGTCAGCTTGGCTACCTTGGGCTTAACTGCACCACTTTCAACTGGAAGAGTTTCACTGTTAGAATTTACAGTCTCTGAATTTTTGTTTACAGTCTCTGGGTTATTCACAGGTTCTGTATTAAACACAGTCTTTGGAGGGGGAATACAATTGTGCACTGTCTTTAGAGGGGACCTGTTCATGCTTGGCACAACAGCCGGGCTGGTATTTCTCTGATGTGTTGTCTGTTTCTTCTCAACGATCTTCCGTTACGGTCGTCCAGCATGTATGATCTCTGGTTGTCTGTACACATAACAAGGGCTGGTTCCCAGATTCTTGAGACTGGGTTCTGGACTCTAACATGTTGACCTGGATGCAAGGTTGGTAAATCTTTGCGTGCATGTTGGTCAAAATAATATTTCTGACCATCTTGACGTTTCTGAAGAGCGTCTTGGATGTTGTCTCGATTGCGATCATCATTCTGGATCTTGCATTTTACAGTTGACTTGATCTTCCTGCCCAACAACAGTTGAGCTGGGCTTGCTAGAGTTGTTGATGTGGGAGTAACTCGCAGCTGGAGTAAAGCTCCTCTAATGTCTGTATTAGATTCTCTGGCCTTTTCCATAACATTTTTCACAGTTTGTATCTGCCTTCTGCGAAACCATTGCCTTGAGACCTTCTAGGAGAAGAGGTGAAATGCTTGAAATTCCAAGAATCTGCAAATCTTCTGAATGTGACACTTGCAAAGTGTGGACCGTTGTCGCTCACAACTTTATCTGGTATTCCGAACTCGGAAAATAAATGTTTCAAAATGTCAACTACTGCACTGCTTGGTGACGGATATTTGCTGTGGTAGTCTGCTACAAGCAAATACTCAGAATGTTCAAATACAAAAATATCCATACCCAATACACTCCACGGGCGAGATGGAATCTCATGGGGTAATAATGGCTCTGCTACTTGCGAATTTTGATGTTGCTGACAAATCGTACATTTCCTAACAAATTGTTCAATGTCCTTGTTAATTCCCAACCAATAAACAGTGTCTTTTGCCAGGAGTTTTGTTATCTCGATTCCCATGTCTGCATTTCTTCTTGCTTACTTGTAGGAATTACAACTTGCTGGTCTTTCAATAGAATTCCATCTTCAACTGAGAGCTAATCACGGATGCTCAAAAAACTTCTAATGTCGGTAGGTAATTCCTTCATTGTTAATGGCCAACTGATGAAAATATCTTCAGCTGGTTGAGAACTGGGTCTACACATGTCTCCTCTCTCAACTAACTTGCTGCTTGAGAAACGAACAAAATCGACTCTGACATTGAGGTCAATGTTATAACTTTCATTGTCGCTTGGAAATCTTGCTGGCGTATGCGACAGGACAAAGTTTCCAAGACGCATCAGGCTGTCACATCGCTGCTCTGACATCCTTTTGACTGGCATCGCAATGGAGCTGGACGGGTTTCTTCGTATCGAAATACTGCAAAGCTGAAGTTTCTGATATCTCACGCTTCAGTTCATCGAAGATCATGTCATGATTTGTGTCCCAAACAAACATATTATCCTGACTTAGCATCCCTCTCTGTGGAGCAGTCTTGGTGCTAAAGTCTTTCACAAATTTTGACAAATAGTTCAATAAGCCTAAGCACTGCTGTAGTTAGACTTAACTTGTTGGGCTTGGCATTTGTCGCAAATCCTTGACCTTCTGTGGATCTGGCTTCATTCCACTAGATGTATACAGGTTTCCGAAGAATGAAATATTGTCTTTCTTAACATAACATTTTGTTGAATTCAGAGTCCATGGGCACCTGCAATTTTCATGAAGTTTCTCAAATTGTCATCATGCTCCTCCTCGGTAGTTCCATACAGTATCGTCGGCTATTCCACAACATCCTGAACATTTCACGAGGATCCTATCCATTTCCATCTGGAAAATATCCTGACTAACACTAAGGCTGAAAGGTAAGCGCACGAAACAATATCTTCCGAATGGCGTATTAAAAGTTGTCAACTTCTGACTCTCTTCATGTAAGGTTATAGCTTTGTGAAGTACTTGGCATTGCTGAAACAACAGTTTAACTCTTCTGTAGTTGTAGACTGATGATACGGTCTAACTAATGCCTTGTTGAGAGCTCTTGGATCTAAGCAAACTCTCAAGCTACCATCCTTCTTGGTTACATATGTCAGGGAGCTAACCCATTCAGTAGGTTCTTTGATTTTTCTAATCACACCATCTTGTGACATCTTGTCAAGCTCTGTCTTGATTTTCTCCTTAATTGCCAGTGGTACTCCTCTTAGTGCATCCACATGGCCAGTAGCATTGTCTCTCAGCTTCAACGCCCTCGAAGGTCCTGGGCCTCCATGCGGCGAAAGTGGAAACACTTTGGGTGAAGTCCTCTATCCCCAGTGGCTAAAACAGGACAGTGCGCATTGCACAAGCTGCTCCAGCTATCCAACTCAGACAATTATTGATTTTTTACATGCTTCTGGTTTCTACTACCAACTATAGATAATCATTCTTACCCTAGAGAGCCTCTACATAGCCCACTCAGGTGCTGATGAGGTGTTAAACAATAACACCAACTAACTAACTCTCAGCTTCAACTTGTGAGTCGACGTGTTGCCTATCCTGTCAAATTGTTGCGGGTACAATTTCACCAAGTCAGCCAATGCTGCAGATTTGTTCATTGTCACTAGACTTGTCAACACTACTAACACACTTCTGCTTGTCTGCTACACGATGAAGAGTAACAATGTTAAATGTCAGACTGCAGGGTAGCCCAAGCACTGCGGGGCCTGGAACGTCAATGATGTAGAATCTGGTTGGGCACCAGGTATGGTCACCTTGCAATCAATTCTGGTATTGTTGTACGCAGACAGTGTGTGTCTAGTTGGATGCAGGTGCTTGTCCGTTTCCTGTGGATACATATTCTGCAGTATGCGATAAGGTAGAGTGTTCACTTGCGCACCAGTGTCTATCTTCAATTTCAAGCTATGTATACCCGGTCTTTGAGGGAACTTAATGTCTAGGTTCACGTATGCTTCATCCATTTGCTTGTCCTCTTGCCACTGCATAGAAGATACTTGAATTTTTCTGGTATTATAAATTGGTCTTCAAAATGGTCAGTTATGGCATACATAGACTGGTCTCTTCCACGATTTGCCGGTCTCCCATTGCTGAAACTTCGTCCTCGGGGCTGTTGACGTCCTCGGGGCTGTTGACGTTGGTACTTGGATACCAAAACCACCTTCGTCCAGTGTCCTGTTCTGTTGCAGGAGTAACAGACTGCATTGCGTGCTGGGCAATGTTCTTTTCCAAATTTATGACTATTACCACAATTCTTGCAATGTGAATTAGTAGGCTTGTAGTCGTCATACCGTGGTTTGTATTCATACCTTGATTTGCTAACTGCATCAACTTGCGCAGGCTGTTCATATAATTCATAAAGCTGTTTCACATGTGATTCAGCTGCTTCATAATGTCTCCCAAGTTTGATAGCTTCCTTTAGCATGTACGTTTTATCCTTGGACAACTATTCTTTCTGACACTCGGGAAGTGGAGTGCTTGCGATGATTGATTCGATCAATGTGTCACTAAGTTTGTCTCCAGTAAAATCACACTTGTTTGCTAGCAGTCGACATTTGTTCACAAAATCGTCAATCGATTCATTAGGGTTTTGTTGATACTTCATTAACTTGAGTTGACATACCCTAAAGTTATGTTTTGGTTCCAATTGGTCTTGGAAATGTTCAAATGTTACCTTGTGTTTGCTTTGATCTTCGTTGGACAGATTCCAGCTATTAAAACGACGGAGTCCTTCGTTTTCAGTAGCTAATAAAATGAGTGCAGGTTTATCTTCTTCTTTGGTACCTTTCACTTTGAAGGGGTGGGGGCTTAGCTCAGTGGTAGCGCGCTGGGCTTCCAACCACTGGGTCCCAGGTTCAATTCCCGGTCGAGCCTATGTAGGGTGGCTGTTTCATCCTTCGTCTCATTGCCATGGTCCCTACCTGTCCTAATTAGCCCATCAGGTGCAGAAATACAGGACGTAAAGCCCTAATCCACCACCACCACCTTTCACTTTGAAGTACAGTTCCATTCGTTGTCGAAAGAGTTCGAAGGTTTCTGCGATATCTGGTTAAGTCCAATCCAAGATCGATAATTGATGTAGTGGACGTTCTTGGGACCGTGTGTTCCCGGGGCCGCGGGGCTACGTCTGGTTTTTACTTTTTCTGATGTTTCCTTGCAACTGGCGGAGACTATTGATGGTACTGTAACATTGCTGATTCATTGCGGTAGTTTGGTTCTGTCCTATTAGCCCTCGAAGGTCCTGGGCCTCCACGCGGCGAGGGTGGAAACACTTGGGGTGAAGTCCTCTATCCCCAGTGGCTAAAACAGGACAGTGCGCATTGCACAAGCTGCTCCAGCTATCCAACGCAGACAATTATTGATTTTTTACATGCTTCTGGTTTCTACTACCAACTATGGATGGTTGGTCTTGCTCTAGAGAGCCTCTACATAGCCCACTCAGGTGCTGATGAGGCATTAAACAATAACACTAACTAACTAACTCTGTCCTATTAATATAGAGAGGAGAGACTGCGCAGTTGCAGTTTGGAACCAAAATTTGACCATTGCATTCAATCACTATTAATGCCAATAAAATATGTATTATCAGAAATTGTTTGTATAATTTGCCAAAAAATATGCACATACCTGGCTATCCAGTAATATAATTTTGAACACTGAGATGCAAATGTTCAGTGGAGCACTGTTGCTTCAGATGTGCCCCTTATGTGATTTTTGCTTACAATCAGTCTATTATGCAACACAACTAGAAACAAAACAACTCTTGGCAATTAGTATTGCCCTTGTTATCGTGTATATGCAATTTAATCTTGAGCTTATTGATGCCAACATTTTAACATCTGTAATTCTTTTTCATTGTCAATAATATCAGTGTAATATCTCTGTAATTCTAAATATTGTAATGAAGAAAAATGCATTCATGTGGAGTAAATTATTACATATTGCATCCTTTTTTACGTTATTGATTTCAAACTTTGCATGAAAGATTGCAATATGTAATTTACTCCACATTATTTTCTCTTCATTAATTCTGGTCTTTCTTTTGCAAAATCTCCTGTGATGCCTAGCCTACTTATGCCCCTCCCTATGCTGCACGATGCGCCCTCTGGCTGTCTTAAATGAAATCCTACTTCAATAAAAATGCTACTTCAATGAAACGTCATTTCTTCATTTGTGTATAAAATAAAGCTGTTACATCTTGTGTTTAATCATATCCAATAAAGTGTTCATGCATTCCATTTTATAGCTCTCAATAAAGTTAGGGAAACTTTTAATTTTCCCCCAAGACTGCCAGTTATTCAATAAATATTTTCTCAGTGATGGGCAATGAATAAATATAATCTCAGTACAATGCAAGTTCCTAATGATATTTACGGAGCCCAAAGGAGTGTTCTACTAGACTCAAAATGTGGACACATAGTTGAGATGACATGTCATGAGAAGCATGATTCATGATCTGTACTAATTGAATGACATAGAGAGGAACAAGTCCGTCACATGACAAGACCCATAATATCAAGACTTTTGCTGGCTAACCTTTCCTCAATATGTATAATTGGTCTGAAAAGATAATTATCCCAATCTGTGAATTTCATTTAATATCAGCATAACACCTAACCATGTCAAGTTGAAAAGATAAATTTGTATAACCTGTGAATTTCAATAAAAAAAATGTGCCAAAAGAAGGTATGCCGTACAGCCAGTGGTCTCTGGAACCTCAAACATTGGTCAATGGAAACCAGAACCATTAGAATACAACAAATTATCACTCCAGACATAGTGTCTGAAACCTTCCGGCAGGTGTCTACACTTGGCTTGACAGTTCACCTGCATTTCTTACCTGAAAAATAGAGATGTGGTTTTCTTCTAATAATGTGGAGTACAAATTTTAAATGATATGTACTAATTAAATACCTTGTGCATAGTATAACTATTTTACTTTTCATCACTGTGAACATGTTCTCATCTTATGCATGGGATACAATAGCCTTTCATATATATTTCTTTGAATCAAAACGGTGTTCTTTTGAATTTTCCCATCTTTGAAGGACTATTATTATTGCCTCAGCTGTATGGTAAACCCTATTTTACTAGATTTATATATGAAACATTTTGAGGAGACCCTCCAAAAATATTTCCACACCTGAGTACATGAAACGTTTTAGTGAATGATTGTTTGGTTGTTTTTTTTTAGAAACGTTTTCAGAATACGTTATTGAGTGATTATATGAGACGTTTTTCCAAACATTATTCGAACGTTTGCATTTTTAGAGGATACCATTAAAACAGCTTTGAATAATGTTTTCCAGACGTTTTTAGTCAACATCCATAAACGTTTTTTAAATTATTGCTGGACTATTTGTTTGAAAAACGCGTTTTTGCGGATTGCTAGAAACGTAATTAAGTCCAAGTAAAACTATTTCATAACACGTTTTTTTTTTTTGTAATTTCCTAAAAACCGTATATGTAATGTAAATCAACTTATAATACGTTTGGAAAACGTATTTTGTCCATTTGCTGGAAACATTTCAAGTAAGTCCAAATAAAACAGTCTTATAAAACGGTTTCAAAATTGTTTTGGATGGTTCACAGATGGAATACTTCATAATTTTCTCAAACGCAAGATCAATTTTCTTCTGTAATAATTCCATAACCTTTCATATGACAGCTTCTTCTCTGTTCAGGATGCCATCACTTAAATTGTCCTTATATTGTACAGTTCCACTTTGCAGTCCTGTGTGCATTTAGTTCTTTCAACGTTTACGGTCACCCGTAGAACCCGGCGAGTTATCTGTCCCTAATTTTACCCGTAGTAAACCCGGCGGCTTGTTCAGGGGTTCTACGGGTAAGTCGACAGGTTCTACGGGTGACTCGCCGGGTTCTACGGGTAACCCGTCGGCTTCCATAAGTAACCCGTCGAGTTTGCCCAGTGTCGCTGGCTGTTGATCCAATACGCATGCTCTAGAGCTAGTGATGCAATGCGAACTGGGTTTACGCTATCCAGGCAATATATAAAGATTGATCAGTGGCTATAAGATCATTCAGCATCTTGCTACCTAACAGAGAAGACCATTATTACACTGCTCCAGAAAGTTTTTCATCATGCCTATGAAAAAGACTAGATCCAGGATCCCTGCTGCAGTTGTTACTGATTTGGATACAGAAAAGTCGCCTTCTTCTATGGTGTCTTCCTCTTATCAACCCAGCGATGAGGATGGATCTTCAGGATCACAAAATAAGCTGAAGAAGAGTGCTCTTCCTGTGAAAGCAAAGCTGAAGAAGCCTGCACCTTCAAAGCGGCTTGCACCTGCCAAGTCGCCTGCGAAGCGGACTGCGATGTCGCCTGCTAAGAAACGAACGAAAACTGCTCCAAAGACCTCATCAGATGCTGGCAGCTCTGATGAGTCCATTGCTGCTAGTGCTCCTGTGCGTGTTCGTGCTCCTGGTCGTGCTGGTGCTCGATCTCGTGTGCCTGCACCTTCTCCTGTGCATGCTCCTCCTGCACCTTCTCCTGCGCCTGCTGCTTCGCCTGCTCCTGGTCGCTCTGTCACGGTGGAGGGGGCAGATGTGAATATATAAAGTGGCTGCTTGTCTGTAGCCTTCATTCGCTTCTCGTTACCACAGAGGAAGGGGGTTGGGGCCTAGCTCAGTGGTAGCGCGCTGAGCTTCCAACCACTGGGTTCCGGGTTCAATTACCGGTCGAGCTTATGTTGGATGGCTGTTTCATCCTTCGTCTCATTGCCATGGTCCCTGCCTGTCCTAATTAGCCCATCAGGTGCAGAAATACAGGACGTAAAGCCCTAATCCACCACCACCACCACAGAGGAAGGACCATGGCACATGCAGTAGACCAACCAACAGCCATTGTAAAATTGGCTCAGGCCAGCTTGAAATTAAATCTGCAACTAGCAACTCTTGCACAGGCTATTATGCACGATGAAGAACAGTCCAGAGGAGCTGCAGAAAGAAGACGAGCAGTCATCAAGAGAAGGAGAAGGAAGAGATATTGGGTGAGGCCATGGCTTTTGCAAAGACCTCAGATGGGCCAATACGAACGCTTGATGAATGAACTATTGATGGAGGATGGAACCCACTACAAGAACTGTGTGATGCAGCCAGACATGTTCCAAGAGCTGCTTGCCAAAGATGGGCCTAGGATTACCAAGCAAGACACCTTCTGGAGGAAAGCTTTGGAGCCAGGACTCAGGATTGTCATCACCCTGAGGTATTAGGCAACTGGCAACAGCTACAAGTCATTCATGTATGGCTTCAGAGTGAACCCACTACACCATCAGCAACATCATTCCTGAAGTCGGTGAAGCCATCATAGCTGAGTAAACAGAAGATGTCATCTCCTGTCCAACAACACCAGAAGAGTGGAGAGAAGTTGCACAGCTGTTTGAGACAAGATGGAACTTTCCCCATTGTATTGGTGCCATAGATGGGAAGCATGTGGTCATCAGGTGTCCTCCCAAAGGTGGTTCACTCTACTATAACTACAAGGGCTTCCATTCCATTGTACTCATGGCTCTTGTGGATGCAGACTACAAGTTCATCTATGTGGATTGTGGAGCAATGAGGGAAGCTCTAGAAGATGGGACCATTGGATTACCTCCACCTGAACTTGTTGCTAGTGGTGACAAACCTGTACCATACTTCATCGTTGGGGATGATGCCTTCCCTTTGAGAACCTGGCTGATGAAACCACTGTCTCTGCGCAACATGACCAGACAGCAGAGGATCTACAATTACAGACTCTCCAGAGCCAGAGTAATTGTGGAGAGTGCCTTTGGTATCCTGGCATCAAGGTTTTAGGTGTCTGCTAACCACTATGCCCCAGAAAACCAAGACTGTAGAATCTTTAGTCCTTGCATGCTGCGCTGCGTCCACAACCTCATGAGAATCAGATATCCGACAACCCAGAACAACATGCTTGACCACAAAGATCCAGTCACCCATCAGGTCAATCCTGGGTCTTGGCGGGAAGCTGGAGAAATTGCTGAAATGCCACCACATAGGATCGGAGGGAACTACAGGGTGCGCCATAAAAACTTGCACAAGGCATCTCTACTTTCGGGATAGCTCTAGGTTACTCAAATGCTTATGAAGTCTTTTAAAGTTTTGCCACATTTAGTTAGGGGTATACGCAATTGGTCATTGTGATATTTTTGATCTTATAATGTTAGACAATATCAGTATCTGAATTATTGAGAGGGTGTATGCTGCTGGGCTTGTTATGAGTGATACACATCACAGAAGTCAAATTTCTGTCTGCTTGCATGGTGTCTCTAGTTGCAGAAAGTTTACAAATTAGATATTTCCTAGTTACTACACCTCTGAAGCCATAGAAAATATCATATTTGCACAGAATCCTCCTTCAATGTTTTTTATATGTGCATATATATATCAAGGTATTAGATGATAAGAAGGTTGGTTCCAGTTTTGATTCAGCAAGGTCATGAAATTAAAACAGAGAAATATAATGGCATTCCAGAGGGACTTTTTGAATTTACAACTAATCTCGAAATAATCACCTGATTTTCAGGAGGATTGGCCAGTTAATTAGACAGAAAAGACAGAAAATTGACCAAAATCCAAAATGGCACTTTTCGCCTCAAAAGTGTCAATGCTACCTTCTTATTAAAAATGAATCTATTTGCCCTATTTTTGGCGGCAAAGGTCAAGAAAGGTGTCTGTAACACATCTGTATGATCAGTGACATAATCTAATGCTTATATTGCAAAAGCCGAGGTGAAAATCACCCGAAGGTGTGAAAAGTGTGCATGTGCTATATTTAGATCCATATTTATCTATAATTCTTGAGGAAAAACGAAAATATATTTATAAACATAATTTAGGACTATTATTACTTTCGTGTGTATGATTGCAGCTGCATGCGATTACAGTCAATTGAGGTAATAACAAAAGAGGTAGCAGTAGCTGCTTGTGCAAGTTTTTATGGTGCACCCTGTATGCTATCCAGAGGGCCAAGTTACAACGACTGTACTCAACTCAGAGGAAGGAAGTGTCCTATGGCAAAACGATATGATTTGAGAAACTTCTGGACCTGCGCCTTCATCTTCAAAAAAATTAGTCTCTGACCCACCAACTAACTCTGTCCTTCTTAAATGTTCTTGTCCCTTAAAATCACTGTCAAATACAATTTTTGTTAGACGCTTTTATAAATCTCCACAATTAACAATTTTATTTAAAAGAGACTTTACAAGGAGTAACTTGCTCATAGGATAAACACACAATTTAAGTGAAATGAATGAGGGAAAGTGGAATGTTAACAGACCAAAAAAGATATTTTACTTATTAAGGGACAAGAACATTTAAGATAGACAGAGTTGGTGGGTTTTTGAATGAAAGGAAAAAAAAGTAAAAAAATTTATTTCAGGGGCCAAAAAATTGAAAGATTTTAGACTGTATTGGCATAAAAATTGACCAACAACAATAAAAAAATAAAAGAAACTAATTATTGATGACCAAACATTTACAGAAAGGTAAAAGTAATTTAAAGGGGGGGGGGGAAATTGGAGAAGGGCCAAGAAGAGATATAGTTGGTGGATCAGGGCTATATATTTTTTGATTTGTCACAAAAAGATGTGTACATGGTGTGCTCTCTTGGGAGGATTTGGTGGCCTTAAAAAAGGCCATACATTTTTTCTTTTTTTGAGTTTTCTTGTTTTTACTACTGGAACATCTACGGGAACAGGATAAGGTGAATACTTCTTCGGAGACATCTGACTCATAAGGAAGGACGAGCTCAGCAGCTTGCTCATGTTGAGCGGAGTCGAACTGGTAGGAAGGTTATCACTGCCAGACAGCAAGGATCCCACTGAAGGAGGGTTCATGTAAGAAGAACCAGGCACGACTGGAGAAGGTACAGCAGAGAAGCCACCCAATGAAGATGAAGGCCCAGGTCCAGAAGACTGAAAGGTCTGGGCAGGCTGGAACGTGGCAACTGTAGGCTGTAAAGAGGCTGAAGCGGACAGCTGTGTAGACATCGTCTGCAAGGTAGTCCATTGTTACTCAGGAGTAGCCTGCTGGAACTGGGTGAATATCGGCTGAAACATCTGGGCCTGCTGCTGATGGAGCTGCTGCTGCTGCTGCTGCTGAAGAATCAACTGCTGCTATTGCTGTCCTCCTGACTTGCCTTCAGCTGCAGAAAGAACGACAACAGCTGGGCTTCGACGTCGTCATACTTGTCCAAGTCCAACTGAAGACACTCAGAATAAATGTAGTCCGTCATCGATTGGATTCTCTGGGTCTTCGGATCTGCAGGAGGAGAAGGAGGAGGCTGTGCGATGGCTTTCATGTGCTGGTCAATCCTTGCTGCTGTCTGCTGAGCAGACTGGACAATGTCAGCTAATTTGGAGCTTGATGCAGAAGAATGATCACCAATATTCTTCCTCTTCTTAAAGGGACCACCCTTGGTTGGCGCTTGGAAGACTGGACTTGGCTCGATGTCAACTTCTTCAACTTCCACTTCTTCAGGCCCAGAATCTGCCTGCCCTGCACTGGAACTGTCATCCAAGTTAGGCAGTTGCTTCTTGGTCTTCACAATCTTCTTCTGTAGGTTGACAGCTTGACGAGACGGCACCCTGGAGATGTGTTGCTCAAGGAACCCAAAGCTGGCAATAATCCACTTCTCCGTCGGATTTCTCTTGGCTGTACCGGAAGGGCCTGCTTGATGAGCTTCCCAGCACTGGTTCTGATAGACTCCAGCCAGGTCTTAAACTGTAGCCCAGTACAGGGGACACTGAGGGTCTGTGCCTTGTCCTTGATGAGCCTCATCTTCCTCTGATGATCCTTGTAGTCACGTCTGGTCTGGTCCTGTCATAGAAGATGTCATTCTCCCGGTACCAGTCAGCGATTTCTTGCTCATCATTGGGAGGTAGAAAAAGTTTCTCAGTCTTTCTTCTTGGCTTCTTCTGAGATGCAGCAGGAGCAGTGGCGGAGGAGGCCTGGGTGGCAGGAATTGACTAGCATCACTATCATCATCTTCTTCTTAGGTTTCTCTCTTCTCCTTGTCTATATCAAAGTCTGGATCTCTGGCGCTGTCATCCATGTCAACATCAGAAGACTTGGCAGAAGACTTGGCAGAAGACTTGGCAGTGTACTTGGCAGAAGACTTGACAGGATACTTGGCAGAAGATTTGGCAGAAGACCTGGCAGGAGACTTGGCAGGAGACTTGGCAGGAGACCTTGCAGGAGATGTGGCAGGAGTGTAATAAGTAGAACTGGCAGGACTAGCAGGAGCTGCAGGAACACTGGATTCTTCAGACCCAACAATTCTTCCCCACAGGCAAGTGCAGAAGAAGGCTCTTCTTCAGTGACTTTTTTCTTTCCAAGATTGCATCTCTTCTTGGGTCCCATGGTGAAATGGTAAAGTTGAAACAGCAACAGCAGCAGGGAAGAATACGGCGAGGTCGATCAGTTTCTGTCAAAGGCAGAAGTGTGAATAAAGTTTGCGTCACTGCGAATGATTATATACTGCTGGCCGAGGTCATGTGTCGAGCCAACCGGCCCTGCAACTGTCCTTCACCCGTCCTTCACCTAGCAGCCGTTGACTTACTCCTGAGTCACACGTAGTTTACGTAGGTATTAATTTTTCTATACATAGCAACCTGTGACTTATCCGAGGTACATGTGAGTGTACACGTGAGTGCACACATAGAAGCTGATGGTTTAATCGTCGCACACATACCTCTACCGCCGGGTTCTTGACACCCACGTATGCGACGGTTAACCCGCCAGCTTCTACGAGTTTCGCACGTGTGACTTGGCGTATGCCACGAGTGCCGCTACGGCAATGACGGCTTCACTATGGTTGCTAACTATAAACAATCACCCGCGAGTTTTCTACGAAAGTTTTGAACATGCGCAAAACATCCATCGATTTTGGCGGTTGTTCTCGGTTGGACGACTGCGAGGAATTGAGTAAGTGTGTTCACCGTCTTCTACGACAACCTCCCGATAACCACGGTTGCAGTACGGATGGCCAAAATTGCGCAATATTACATCATTCTACGAGAGCAATACGGCTTCTCTGGGAAAAACCGGCTATGTGAGAACCCCCCTTTAGCTTCTTTCCAAAAACTACGGTGGGATTTTCTTGTTAGAGTCTTTCGTGGATTGATGCATATTAGTTGCAAAATGACCAGGTGGAGGGCTGCCAGCATATTTCCATAAATAGAATCTGCAGAGCAATCAACCGTTTTGCACTGAAGTATTCATACCATCCATCAATTCTCTTAGCTCCAGAGTAACCAGTTCTTAGAATGCAATCATTTTCAGCTGCTAAACATGCACAGATAATGTCTTTATAGAAACAGTCAATGCTAGATTCCTGTTCATAACATTGCAGATCCAAACAATGTTATGTATCATATGGGATCAAGATATTGGCCAGATGGAGATCAACGTTATATTTGTACATTTCAACTTTAGATTTGTACATTTCAATGTCAGTCACACTTGCTTTGTACCAAGCACTTCGAGGAATACATTTCCTTTACGCTTTGATAATGTTAGATATCTCTACATTAATACAGCAAGTTAATGTGTCATGATCAGATGTATTTCCAACTGCTAAAGTCTGCATTTAGGTCCCCACCACATATAATAACATAATTTAAATCCTCCAGAATGCATTTAATATCATTTAGCAGTGTCAGTAGCACATCATGATGTGGTCAGGTACACCTTTCATCACACAGCATATAGACATTTAGGAGAAACTTGAACAAATAAGAAGTGGCATTTACCCAGTGCCTCCTCCATTTTAATATACTTATAGTATTATATGAATATCCAATATTAAACAAACTACACCTTGCAAATATCAAACGAGTAATCAATATCCAATATCCAATAAACTTCACCTTACGAATATCAAACGAATATTCAATATCTAAAAAACTTCACACTTTGCTTAACCTGGTGCTCTATGTGTAATGAGTAACAAAACATAGGTCTCTGTGCAATGCCCGCTCCAGTTATGCCTGTCCATCTGAATGAATGACCTTACCGGTATAGGATGCATCCATTTGAAACTCTTGACTTGCATCCCCAAAATTGCAAGAGCCGATTGTCTGATTTTAGCATCAGGGAAGGTCAATATTATACTGATCTTTGATTGCAAGCTTTGCCTAACATGATTTGTGCCAAACAACATCTTTTAATTCAAGAAAAGTTCACCTGAGAATGTTTGTCTGTCTTTGGTCTTCAGCCTTATACACGTACATACGTCGCACAACATCTTACTCAAGATATATGTTAAATTTCTGTGCTTGTAATACGGAAAAATTAAATATTTACCTACATCATTGTGTATTCCCTTTCATGACAAAGGTCATTGGAAACTAACGTTAGCTTTTCCAGGCTGAGATCTCAGACAAATTAGGAAAACTCAGGAAATTTTTGTTACATAAGAAAATGCCATTTTTGTAAATTTATTGCTGTAGATAATTTTGTTATCAGGTAATAGTGAATGAAATGACATAATGATGGATGGTGGGGGAGAGGTCGCCCCTTTGTTTTGCTGTGTGATTGACTGTCAGTGTTTAGGTATTTCTCAGGATATCCAATATATAGTATTTTATGTAGTGTGGAAATTCCATTAAGGAACGACAATTATCGGTTTATATACAAGCAGACGATATCACTTGCGCATGGAATTGCCTTATATGGTATCCCCCGCGGCACGTCATTAGTTGGGGATTCCCTCAGGACGCTGGAATGCCGTATTGATTAGTGACGTCACATTGCTAGGTAGCCGTCAACAAACTCCATAGGCCTACTGCATGGTGGCGTGCTGAGGAGATCTGCCAGTTGAGTCTGAACCTCAAAGAGCAATACATCATGCCAGGCGGGGGAGATTATTGGATAGAGGAAAGTATCAAAGAGAGATCCTTCGAGGACACCTATATTCTGGGCAAAGAGCTTGGAAAGTAAGTACTTTGTAATACAATTCATTGATTTATTAATTGATATATCAATTTGCTTGTAATTTATCTTGTACTGTGAATTCTGGCATGTGGTGGTATTGTAGCAGTATGGATGGGATAGTTATCTTCATCTGCTGGGACTGACGAGGAAGATTATTGCATTAAAACATGCTATGGCAAAAGCATCGATTTCCAAGTGGCAGGGTTCCACTGCACTTCTGCCACTTGGCATTAACACCACCTCACTATTACTACTACCTCGTGATAAAGACCAGTAACTTGTTAACCAATTGCTTAAGTAATTTATGATTTTATTTGACATTTAAAATAGTTGTATTAAAGATATTTATAGGCCTACATACATGTATGATAGAACAATGACATTTTTTTTTTTTTTATGACAATGGTAACATTGCAATTTTACCTTGCAATTTCTAAAGTACGATCAATTGTTCACCATGAAGGCCAGTATTCTTTGCTCCAAGGGTGGTCTTAGTGGCGAGGTCAGAGTGTGTGCTGGACATCAACATATTAATGGGGCCACTCCGTAAGTGAGGAATTTATTCTCTTTCACAAATTCATCGCCAAGAAAGGGTCAATTTTCAAATGGAATTGACAAATTGTGCTCTTGACAATTGCCTTTTGTAAGTTTTGTTTGAGGCATCAAATGAGATGCAATGCATTTACAGTATTGATTTCAACAAAACAAAACTCTGGCTGATTTTCTATTTGTCAACTTGATTATTCTGGACAAACAATGGCTTGCTTATTGATTCTCGTCGATTCTCATTCATTCTCATTCTTTTTATTGGATGGGACCGTGGGTGAAAAATGTATTTGCGGAGACAGAATATATCAGAATGTGTTATTCAGGAAAAAAAAAAATAGCAAAACATACATGTATGGAAATTAGAAATTGACATTCAAGAGAATGGCTATTCCATTGTAAGTTGAGGTACTGTAACCAAACCGTAATTTTCACAATTAGGCCTAATTTGCACGTTATTTAGGAGTGATCTTGTGCTTATCATAAACTTGCATATTGTAATTTTTGTTGCCCTTTAATGCAAAATGGACAAAAATGTCAGCAACAAGTCAATAAACCCAACTTCTGGCACCTCTGTAATAAATTTGATTTTTGCTGTTTTGATGGCAGGAAGTAAAAACGGAAATCATTAGACAGACAAGAAACTTATCATCGTGAATTGCTGTGTATATTACCGAAAAATCAGTGAACATTTATTGAACTGTCCTACTTTATTCAGTTTGCAGTTATTTAAAGGCAATTATTTGGTGAATTGCACATTGAACGATGAATCAGAATCACTTGCTTCAAAAAATTAGCAGAACGTATTATCTAATAACCAAGGGACACTTGTGAATAGTTGAGTGATCCTACAATGGAAAACAATATGTTTCCGAAAATGAAATAATATTAAACCATGAACAGAGTACACACTGCCACACAGTATTGTGTGTGGCTCTTAATATTTCATTTGAAGCAATGCTCAAATCCCTAGTTAACACCGGACACTTCATGTATTAGCACCGAGCCACCATGATCCATTTAATTAACTAGTAGATATTGACTTTCCATGAGCTATGGCTTAGTTGAAGTGCAGGCACTAGCCCCTAGCATGTAATGTCACAAGCATAACAAGTCCTTGCCTATAAGTAGCGTTGAGAAGATATTTTGATATTTCATTATTCAGTTGGTTTTATGGTGATTGGTGAAATAAATGATGTGAAAAACAAAGTTAGCTCTGTTATAAAAGCAGGTTATCAGTATACAGTAAAACCTTGTCATTTAAAACCTCCCTTCGTGCAGATTTCAATGTGATATTGGCCTTCATGGGTGGTCTGAAAATTACAAGCCTGCAATTGGGTATTATCAGTGAGGTGGTATTGAGAGGGGTTCCACTGTACAATAGCTGACGAAAATGTGTTCATTCGGTTTTAAGATATACCGTTTGTTCAGCATTCGAGCTTGATATATTGTTTATGGCATCAAAAGTCATCTTGGCAAGGGTGGTAACATTCGAACCCCAATGGCCAACGCAGTGCACAGTGCGATCTAGATGTGCCTGTCTAGTTCTTCCATACCAAATACAGATGTTTATACATAGGGCTCTGCGCAATGCGCACTCCAGATATGCCAAGCTGCATCCCATACCTGGCAGAGTCGTAAATGACCTTATTAACAGTTGATACTAAAATATATCCATGTGCCCAGATAGACAAGATACTCTGCATATTGAGTCATCGTGAGTTATACATACAGTAGTTGCTTACTGATATCATGTGACAGGCATCCTCATCATAGTTTATGATCATGATGTTGTTTATCGGTAAACATATGGATCAATTGTTTAGTGTTTATATACCTTTTAATGTTTTACTTTGAATGACTGATTAGAAGTTGGAGTTGAGTAATTTGAGGTGGTCTTGCTGCTGCTGCTGCTGCTGCTGCTGCTGCTATATTTACTACTGAATCAGATGATGCTTCTATAATGAGATGATTGTCTTAATGTGGTTATTATGGAATCGCTGGGTAATTATGGTGATTATTGGTAATGTTAGAATGCTGCAGGTGGAAGATATTAATAGAGGTTGATTAGCCTGGTCTAGGATTTTGTCTGCCACTACCATTTTATCATGTCAAATCGCAGTATTACTTTATTTGTAAAAATATTGGCCTCCTTCTGGTGACACCCGGGTAAAGATTTGGATAAAGGATGTCTGGCATATGCGGATGACATTGCCTTATGTCCAACTAATTCAGGATTACAAAAGATATAAAATATACGTATGTCTTTTGCGGATGCATATAAAATGACTTTCAATGGCAGTAAGAGCCAGTTTATTGTTTAAAGAATGTTAGAAATGCCAAATATTAATATTAAGGTCATGTTATTAATGTTAATGACAAAGATAGTATGCTGAGAGCTGCTGAGTTAAAGTTTTGGAAGTCATTTATTATTTCAATGGCAGACTTTGAAAAACTTGATTCCAATGTTAAACAAAAGTTATTTAAACAGTATTGTTGTAATTATAATGGTTCTGTGCTCTTGACATGAAAGAGTAAACATCATGCTAAAATGTGTACATCTTGGCAATAGCTGCTAGGGTTATATGCAACATTCCTAGTAGAACTCGTAGTTATCTCCTATCTTCTGTTATGAATGCAGCTCTGTTACACATATTAACTTAAATATGAGATTTATTAAATTTGTTAAAAGTGGCATGAGACATGTTTTCGACAATCGTGTAACTTGTGTGTTTTCTGTTCTTGGACAAAACATCAGAGGGTTAGTCCATAGAAAGAATGTCATAGATATAAATGAGAAGCAATGGTTAAGATGCATTGCAATACACACACTTGTTATCATGTTTAACCTCCAATACTAAAGTACGCTATTTTTCATTGAATCGTAATCAATGAAAATGAAAATAACACATTGGGTTCAGTGGTACAAAACAATTACACAATGAGTGCATTGTGGGACATGAGATATGTACACCCTCAAATGATATATATGTACAGGAGTTGAACAGGCAGGAAGGTTTCCTTTTGTCAGTTAATGGGTAGGCCTAAATGGGGGAGGCTGATCTAAAAATTGAAAATGCCCACTTATGCTTTGGCATATTTACATTTTGTATGTGTTTACAATGTCAGGTTTTACAAGGATATGATAGGGTGAAAAATGTCATTAATTGTGACTTGGTCTCTTCAATTAAATTTGTGTCACTCAAATTGTGTGTTTATATTAAAAGTCTTATGTGCATGTTATACTATGAAGCACATTGAGTTTCTAATTGCCTGCTAAGTTTGAGTGAAATGTGCGCTAATTTCTAGTGAACTTAGCGCTAATTTTGAGTCAGCTGTGCGCTCATTTTGCACTCATTTTCCAATTACTCTGATTTTATGGCATTAAAATTGGACAAGAATTAAGGCAGTTAGCATTTAAAGTTATTGTAAATGAGCGCAAATTTAACACGAAGTTCGGACGAAATTCAAATGAAATTCGACCTCATAACATGCAGCGCGATGTATCTTTTACAGCTCTAAGCACATTGAGGAATGAGGATGACAGACACTTGTGTGTGTGGTGACAAGGTCCTGTGTGTCAAGTCATTGCAGGCTAGTGCCTCCTTATGACGTATTTCCATATATTGTATGCATAGCGTGGGAGGATTGCTTTGTGTGACAAGATCAGATGGGTTGACTGCAACTCTTGTAGTCAGCATGTTGTATTCACTTGCACAGTATTGTGTTAATGATAGATATTCCAAGGACAAGCGATTAGTGAGCACAGTCGTTTAATGCTCACACATCCGATATTTCCAATTTTACTTCACATCTATTTTTGGTTCTGCGAGCTCCAAGGAGATGACAGAGCGCGTACCCTGAATTCTGCTATACATCTGCTGAACTCTACGAACCAAAAGTAGGCTCAGTAAAATTTCGAATAAACAATAGGCAAGGCTTGATTTATATGAACGTCAACCTCGTTAGTAAGACCTTAGTTACAGATCGATGAGAATTGATTTTTAAAGGATAGTCATCTGAAAATTTACTCTTTATTTAAAAAATGGTGATTGCAAGAACCTCGCCCTAAAGAGCACAGTTGGAAATATAATGATCTTTATGTCGAGATGATGTCAATGGTGGTAAAATGTGATGTCCCTGCGAGCACAATGGGGACATTACAGGGGATCAAACAACGGTCCATATGTGGAACATGACAAAAGATGAGGGTCACATTGTAGCTGCTAGTTGATTGGTGATGAGATGATGAAAATGCCTCGGAAACCATAAAAAGGAACTACTAATCCAAGCTTTATACAGGTGAAGCTCTGTCTCTGCCAGGACCTTTGAACCAAATTTTACGTGATTTATATTCCTTGAACAATATTAAGCAACTTTGAATCGATGACTAATAAAGCTCAGAAGTGCCTGGGGTTAGTTGTGTAAAAATGTTGGTGAGTTGCTCAAATCTGAATCTGTCCACGCTCGCTGTGCTCGCCCGCTAATTGAAATCACTATATAGATGGTGCTAGCAGTCATACACATGGTGAAGCTGGGATCCAATTGGGGTATTAGGTACTTCAGTACATCTTGTCAGTTTCTAGGCTGGAAATCATACTTCAATACTTCCAGAACAGCTTGTATACTTGTATACACTTTTTCATCCCCTGAAGTTGCACCATTTGTGCCACATTCTTGCTCCAGGGTAAACAAGACTGGTGAATCAGCAAGAAATCAAGTGATCAATTCCAACTCAATGATGACTTGCCCAATTCAATAACACTACTTTGATGATGGTTTAAAATAGCTTCAGAGGCAGACAATAATGTTGATCAGTGGACACCCGACCACCTGAGGCCCAGCATCCACAGAGGATGGTGCACGTGCCGATGCCTGGATGGGGCAAGTCAAAGGTGTGGATGTCCTTTGTTGGTTAAATATAGTATTTTATAGTTATTTTGATCTCTTGAAGTTGGGTTCAAGTTATTTTTAGCCCTTTGATCATAAGCCAAAGATAATTGCAGTGCATGATGTTAAAGTTTTTGTGACTTCAATGAATCAAATTTCCAACATTTGGGATTATGCAGATGCGAAATCATTTCACAGCTAATACAGATGTACAAATGTCGTTTTATTGTTTCATGACAAGCTTAATTTAAAAGAAGTTTGCTAAGTAAACTCGATTGCAGCATAACTGAAGATGTTCCAGGAGTAGAGTTATCCACTTTCTATAAGTTCCTTCGACAGGCCAACGGGGTAATTTTCTCCCTTGTATTCAGCCTTAAGCTTGAGCTCAGAACCTGAAACCATTATAAAGACTGCGGTTGAAGGATAGCTAGTGTCGGATAAAGGAGGACCTGCCCTACTCCATCATGCAGAACATAGTAGTAGTAGTAAAACTCTATTTCAAGTCGTATGACAATCAGTAGCGACCTATGACGTATATATTTCATAAGTGCCTACCCAAGCAAGGTTGCTTCTGCATGACAGATCACAAAAATGCTAAAAAAACTAAGAAATACAATAAGTACCAGGTGGATCACCATTGCATAAGAGCTCCTAAATTACAAGGTAGTAAAAAACTTAATACAGACAAAAACATAATAAAATGTCTGGCAGATACATGTAATTGGTTATCTGTAATATACCAATGAAAAGTAATATATTGTAAACCAATATATTCTAAACCAATACAGAATTTCCTTTGAATATGAATTTGTCAGTGGTGTTTGGAAAAGTATTATTCTACATCATTACTTTAGCAATATAGCGATGTGTTGTGGACCTTAAATTCATATTTAACACACAAATATGAACTGTTACAGTGAGTGCGATGACCTTCCAGTGTACACTGACATAAGAGTATCACACAAATGCAAATTGCAACATATATTGGAAACTGCCTAGCCATATTGTTAAAGCTATAATACAGTAGACATTTGGCTAAATGTGGACAGTACAATAATAAATACTGTACATTTCGAGTTGAGTGGTTTTCGTGGCATGAAAGGAGAAACATTGTTCATCTTAATGTGTCATTTTGATCACTTTTAATTTGTCTGAAGCATTTACAGAAAACTTGTCTTTTCTGTTGTTGAGGGATCATCCCGCAGGAACAGTCTTGAGTGCAGACCCTCAGGCCGCATCGTGGACGAGGTGCAGATGGACATGAATGCACGGCGAGATACGTGCTGAAAGTAGGTCAATCACTACGCCCATTAGGTCTTTAAAATCCGCCTGAAACGACATTGCATCGTTTGACTATGTACAAGCACATACCACGTTTTATTCTTATAATTCATATAAACCTATTTACACAGTCAAATTTCTTGCTCCCCCACCGGGATTCTTGCTTCCCCGAATTCCCAAGACTGCTATTTCTCTTCAAGACAAGGCTATTTCTATCAAGACACAATTTTGTTCCAAGTGTATACTTAATGTAACTACCATTTCATCATGCTTTATCATTACTGGTGACATCATGAGTGTTTTGCAGCCGCCGATTGGGCTATTCTATAAACTGTGATGCTCAGTAGAATGTGTCACATCATGGCCACACCCAGCAAAGCCAGTAGGACTGGGGTGTCATGTCACCGTTTCTATTTTGGCACTTGTTTTGGGCCACCTAAAGCACTGCTAAACTGTTTTGATTAAGTCTTAATTATGTCTTAATGCTTTTAAAATGCTGTCTTGTTTGGCTCGAGTATTGCTTTGTTTCATTAGGAAATGAAGCATAAAATGTGTGCAAACACAGGAGAAAACTGTGACATCATGCTCTTTTAGAATCTAGAGAAAATTTGAGAGTGACATGTTATGTTGGATAGATAGATAGATTGATAGATAGATTGATTGATTGATTGATTGATTAATTTATTTATTCATTGCCCAAACCCCGTTCAACATGGTGGGGATCAGTGGAAGTCGTAAATTGTATTTTTCGGTATATCTTGCTAAATGTGTAAATTCTTGATAAGAATAAATTTCTATCATATAAATGTTTATAATGTTTTAGATAGGCACTGCATGCAATGTATTCTGCAGCTACAGGTGCAATTAAAACATACAAAAGACAGTATACTCGATTTCTGTGAACCTATTGCACCTGTTGTACAAGTCCTCGTGGTGATCACTGAAGACAAACAATAGCTAATGGGCTAAATCTGGTTATTGGTCTTAGCCTGGTTAATGAATGAGGTCATGTGTGGCTTGTGGGGGGGGGGGAATGGTTTGGCTAATAATGTCATGTAAACAGTAGCTATGGTAAAAATGCAGTATAATGATAAGAGGTTCGATGCTCATGTTTTTATTAGTGTGGAAAAAATGGATATAACATGTGGCTAATTTTAACATTGTAAATTATTCACCGAAAAAAAGAATTGCAGCAGATTATTGCCACAAAATGGTTTTCACCAAGTCATCCTGCTATTGCATATGGTGAAGGAGAGTTCAGAAAGGTTCTTATGAAAGTGCTGCAAGTCCATTACTTTTCTGTGGTTGAAATCTTATCAATCTGTCTAAAATGGCTGATCTCCTAAGTCATGCAATCTTGTCATTTTGTTGTTGATGATACACGAGGTAGCCATTTGGAGACAGATTGGTGTGATGGTAAAACTTGAAAGAGTTTAGATTTATGGTTTACGTGAGCTTTGTTCCAGTGAAATTATTTTATGTCTACATGAGGAGTCTTGAAATCAAAGTAAAGGCAAGCCATAACATATTCTGGATGTTCACACAAGCTTGACACTGTCACACCAGGTGTGAACTTTTATATGTAGACCTTCACTGTACTTCATTATCGTTTCATCTTATAGCGCGCTAGAATATTGTGCACGTGTATTGGATCAAATCACCAGATTAGGATCTATTGACAACTGAGATTTCACCAATTTGCAGATATTGTAGATTTCACAAATTTGCATTGTATTGTATCCATCGTAGGCTCTGTATATATTTTATTAAGTGGGTGTTGCGCCTTTGCTATATTAATACATTGAGCGCGTGTGATGTGTAATAGGTGCTGCCAGGCATGCCAAAAGATGCACGTTTGATGTCTTATGGAGCAAATGAATATATGTTGAAATCCTGTTATGGTAATTGCTCTCCCTTGCCAGCTGTTTTCTTTGAAGATACTATTTCGTCTGCCTGTTTAATGGGCCATATATGAATATTGTAGGGTTGATGATAGTGAGACTATACATCTGCTCGGTTTGTTTTATTATATACTGAAAGATTACATCTCTGATGTAGGGACTGATGAATCGGTCTACTGAGAGATGCGATAAACTGCTTTGCTTGCAAGAATCCCTTTCCTTCAGGAACATCATCTGAGAAATTTCATCACAGCTCTACCTTAACTGTTACAATTTTGACAATTTTCATGCAAGAAACTACTATTCACAGCAGAAAAAATTGGTGATAACCCAAATGACTTGCAAAAGGGTTCTGATGTTGGGCTAAATCTGGTGGGTATGTCATATCGTAATAAAGACTACATCTCTACAAAAATGAAAAACTGGAAAAAGATGCCATGATGATATATAGCATTTCGTGGAAAATCATGATAATTAACAGATATTTTCAGGCTAGAGCTTATGACTATGTTTCCAGGAAAACATGACTTATCTAAAGGCAATCCTCATCTTGGCTATCCGAAAAATTTAGTTGTTGTAGTTACCTGGCCTCAGCTAGTAATATTGGGCTTAGATTATATGGCTATGCATTGATCAACCAAACTCCAAAGCCTGGCCAAGCTTAAGTATTCTGATATAAGCATCACATCTTCCAATGGCAAAACATCCATTGTTTGTGATATTGACATTGTCTTGTTTGCTGATGCGTTAATTCATCCGATAAAATCCAGCTCACATCTGCCTGTCACTGAACTACCTTCATGTATAAATAGCAATCAAAAGGAAATTGTGGCGCCTAATACTAATTAAATATGTGTAGAAAGAATTGAAATGTGTTAATATTTTGAAGTACAGTTTATGTCATGCGAAGTATAATGAGGTCTAAGTCTGCCACATGCAAAAGTAGTGAGCTGGATGTTAACTGGAGTAAGATATAAATTTAGAAAAGAGTAGATATGTAAATCCAGTTCACGCAGACATATTTGTAAATACATGGTAGTAAATATGTGAAGGAAAAGAAAAAGTACTACGATGGCAACATCTCGATGCCCTTCAACGCTAGTTTTGAGAGTGGGTGGTACTTCCGTCTCCCAAGATATCGAACTTGATTAGCACTGAGAGGGGTTAGGTGACCTTTATGGCAGCGAATCTATACAAGGATCCATAATAAATGTTGACTCGTTTTTTTTTTTTTGGGCATTTCTTTTTTTTTTTTGGATAAATGGCATGGAGCAGCGCAAAATTAACATAAATGTTAACAACAAGACAAAGCCCAACTTTCTAGCTGATACAGAGACTTCTGAGAACCAAATAGCCAGTATTTTGCTATATTCTCCATTGTAATTTCTGCTGCTTATCTGCTACCGTAACTAATGGCTATGTTGATGAGATAATAGCAAAGAATCATCATCGTGAAGTTCAATTGTACAGAGAGGGATTTTATGGTTTAGAAAGTTGGGTTTGACTTTTTGGTAACATATATATATATATTTTTTTATTGCGTACTTTAGTACATGCAAAATTTGAAAGAAGATTAAAACTTTAATTGGTGCAAATACTGTCTATTACAAATTTAATTTCGTCGGGAGTTAAAAAGTAAATGTCCATGTTGTGCGGCAACACCATCCGCAGCTCCATAATTAATACTAAACTTGCATCATCTTCTTCATTACATGTGTGAGGCAGAGACTTGATGTGAAGAATTTAAAATCTTGTGTATGTTCAAATCTTGTGTATGTTCTTGGATGCAATTTCCATAAAATCCGCATGCATCGGTTCCATCTCAGAGAGCATCAAAATCAGGCCTTTTACATGCTTACTGTCTAGGTGCCACGCTTCACATTCATACATGTAACAGCATTTTGCAGTAAATACATCAGTTTTAACCCGGTTCAGTGCTTTTGGCAGGTAAGCTTTAAGAAAGCTTATTTTGCTAAAGAAATCCCCTCGCTTATTTTGTATTTCTTGTTCCTCATCGAGCCTGAAGTTCATGTAGTTTCCAAGGTGTTTGACACTATCTCTCCAACAGCTGGATGTATGTTTGGAGCATGATGGGTAATCCTTTGATTGATGGACAGAGCATCATGTCATCTGCATAGCACACGGCTCCCATATAGTATGGACCTCTCCATCAACCAACGCCCTCTTGCTCCAACTGTTGCAGCAACTCATCCATGTAGATGTTAAACAGGGATGGCGAAATGATTAACCTTTGCCGTATACCATTCTTAGCAAAAAAAAAAGTTTCAGAGAAACAGTTTCTCTACACTGTTCTAAGTAATGCACGTAGATCCACAGTTGATACTCTGTCAAATCAAACCATGTCGAAAGCCTTGGTAAGATCCATTAGGCAGCAGTACACATCTGAACCGTGTCTCGGATGAAAATTCACAATGTCTTTGACAACTGCGGTGCATATTGTAGTCCCGTGATATTTCTTAAAAAGCGAATTGAAGATCAGATGTTTGCAATTTTTGCTGATTTCTTAAAACGAATATCTTATCGGAAATTATTATTCCACCTGGCATCAAGTAGCGCATGGGTTAACCAAATTGAACCCTGGTGGCTCACACGAGGTACTGCTCAATGAAGTAAAACGGTTTTGGAGCCAAATGTATTAGTATTGGCTGAGAACAGGTGAGGCTTGGCTCCGTGCTCAAGGCCCTGGGAGAAAAACCTGTGGCCAATGAGAATGGCCAAGTGATCAAACATTAGATGGTTACTTTGAAGTTCACAAGACCAATGCTTGTATGTAATGTCAATAGAACAGGCTGTGCCAATGAGAACTAAGTATGTACATCCAAGTTTACATTTAGATTGATTATTTGGGTATACAGGCCACCGTGTATTGACATTCTACATGGTAAGATATTATATACAATAGAAATTATGCACCTGGTGGACTAATTAGGAGAGGCAAGGACCATGACAATGAGATGATGGATGAAACAGCCATCCAACTTAGGTTTTATCGGGAATTGAACCCGGGACCCAGTGGTTGGAAACCTCGCCCTCTACCACTGAGCTAGGCCCTACCCATGGAAATCCACTGTAAGACCACTGTTAAAGGAACTTCACAAAACAAACTACAGACCAATGAAATACATCTTAAGTCTGAAAGGTTTTTATTGTGGTACTATGCTGTATTCAAGGTCTTAAATACTTCGTTATAACAAAAATTGACAGCAATGATGTTTAAAGTTCATAGAATGTGTTGACATAGCAATACAGTGTCCTCAAAACCAAGATTCGTTTCATATGTGAAAAGATATATATATATATATGTATTGTTTATGGCTGAATTCTTCAACATAACAAGTCCAGACTGATTATTTGTCCAGGAACTGCGAATCATCCTGACTGACAGAGTGGCTTCATTGTCCCTACACTAGGAAATAAGAAATATTGGTGCATAAAGCCCCGTTCCCACATAGCCGAGTTACTCGTAGTCAACTCGTAGTATTACGTAACACGCCTCTCGGGCCCAACTCTTACTAAACTCGGCGATTACTCCTCGCACTCGAGAGATGCTCGGCGAGTAACTCCTGAGTCTCGTAGCGAACTCGTGAGATTTGGAGCCGAGTTTGCCGAGTCTCCCGAGTATGCCGTGCTGCACGGCACACTCGGCGAATTATCCAGGAGTCCAAAAACTCGGCCATGACTCGCCGAGTTACTCCTCGAACTCGCCGAGTTACTCCTCGAACTCGCCGAGTTACTCCTCGAACTCGGCGAGTTACTCGGCGCTATTTTCGCTCGTATTACACTCGGGGGGATGTTCAGGAGTGCGAGGAGTAACTCGGCGAGTTGTAGGAGTAACTCACCGAGTTGTAGGAGTAACTCGCCGAGTAACTCGTCGAGTTCTACCTTTAGTACATGCATCATCAGCGTAGGGGGTCGTATATAATATAAAAGGCCGCTGCTCCTCTAATATCAGTCCGATTTTCGTCAAATAAAGATTGTTTTGTAGTATAATTCATAGTGATTCCATACGTATTTTCGGATTTAAAAAAACCCGAATATTAAGCGAGATATTTGTCTGAGAAGGCAGTTGTCTTGCGGTGGCTGCTGCTCCATTTATATTAATCCGATTTTCGTCAAATCAGGACTGAATTGTAGTATAAATCATACTGATTCCATACGCGTTTTCGGATTGAAAATAGACCAAATATTAAGCGAGATATTCGTCTGAGAAGGCAGCTAAGTTGGCGGAGGCAAACAGTGGTGCTCTCGCAGACGTCCGCGCCCGGACTGTATCAATGCAGGTAAGGCTGAGCGCTACTTTAAAAGGCTGCTGCTCCCCTAATATTAGTCCGATTTTCGTCAAATAAATATTGAATTATAGTCGAGTTAATACTTATTCCACATAGATTTTCAGATTGAAAATAGACCAAATATTAAGCGAGATATTTGTCTGAGAAGGCAGGTAGTCTGGCGGCGGCAAGGTGCTCTGTGTATGGCCCTGACATGAATGGTGTGGTCAATATTTTTGACCATTTTATATACATTGTTTGGATGAGCTTTATTGCAATTCATTTCTACTCATTCTGCCAACTGCCATGACTGTTATGTCAATTGCTATTAGCATTTTGAATGATACAAAGAATGGGTGTAGAGCATACAGCAAATTCAAAACATGTGTCAATTGCCTAATTGCCTAAATTGGGGTTCTTTAAACTGTCATTTCATGGTTTGTTCAAAGATGACACAGTAATTGCTATTAGCATTTTGAATGATACAAAGAATTGGTGTAGAGCATACAGCAAATTCAATACATGTGTCAATTGCCTAATTGCCTAAATTGGGGTTCTTTGACCTGTCATTTCATGGTTTGTTCAAAGATGACACAGTAATATGACATTGTCTTGATTGTCATTCACAATTACAAAAATATGTAATTGCTTTCATTAATTAAAAGCAATATATTTAATTGTAATTACCAGGCAATGATTATATTTGTATAACTTTCTTATCTTTTTGTGTTAATTTGAATCTTATTGTGATATTATGATCAGTATAAATTTGTGTATATTTTGTAAAATTTAAATCTAATATTGATATTGTAATTAGTATTTGTGATTTGATCTGTGATTTTATTTGCTATATTTAATTTACTTATACTGGTGCTCCCTGAAGCGTCCGCGCCCAGACTGTATTAATGCAGAAAGCTGAGCGCTTCTCTAAAAAGCTACTGCTCCCTTAATATTAGTCCGATTTTCGTCAAATAAAGATTGTTTTGTAGTATAATTCATAGTGACTCCATAGGTTTTTTCGGATCGAAAATAGACCAAATATTAAGCGAGATATTCATCTGAGAATGCAGGTAGGCTGGCGTCGGCCTATCATTCGATGGGTGACTCGTCGCTGTCGTAGACACCTTGCTTCACCCGGCGAGTTACTCCTGGTACTCGGCGAGTTACTCCTGGTACTCGGCGAGTTACTCCTGGTACTCGGCGAGTCACTCCTGGTACTCGGCGAGTCGCTCGCTGAACCCGCCGAGTAACTCGGCGAGTAATTCGGCGAGTAACTCGGCGAGTCACTCCTGGTCATTTTTTCCGCAAAAATTCGTCGCCAACTCCTCGAATTTTGGGTGTTACGTAATTTTTGTTATTACTACGAGTTGACTACGAGTAACTCGGCTATGTGGGAACGGGGCTTAAGACTCAAGGTCATTAGCGACACATCCTGGCATTTCTGTGTGGCTTAATAACCTAGTACCAACAAGAAATTGGTAGTGATGTCTTTTTGTGGTTCATTATTCTCCACTCCATGAGTTTTCCTTCAGGTGCAATTTGTTACTATGGTAACGTCTTATATTTGTCTTTTTGTGGCAACGTTATTTTGTGACTTTTATGTAATAGCATTTCTTGGGCTTGCCATGCAGAAGCCAAAATTCGTTGCATGCCTAAAGAGCATTTGTCCCTTGCTTTTGTGTTGTTTTTACGACATTTTTCTGGTAGGCTTGTTTTATTGGCCAAAAAAATGGTAAAGAAATACAAGAATACAAACATCTCTCTGATAGGTAAATGAAGTATTTCTTCTTATTTATTTCTCTTCAACATTGTTCGACTAGGTCAGCAATGAATGAATGAATTTTTTCGACATTTTGAGGACCAAAAAAGACCTATATGTCAAAAATAATAAAAATTAAATAATAATATTAAAAAAAAAAATGTAACGCAACAACCGAAATCAGTTTATTTAATTCAGGGAAAAGAAAAAACAAAGAGTAAAAATATAATACAACATCAATATATGAGACACATAGCCATAGATTGCCAATGCTCTAGGTTGGTGAGTGATGCTGTCTTAAACCATATCACTTTTGTTACTGTTTAAAATGCATCAAAATATCTGAGAGTTGTCATTGATTAAGTCGTTCCTGTTAATTGTTCTGCTTATTGATATCCTCCTCTATCCTCAAATTCATTTTGCTGGATTATTCCATGCAAATTTATGCCAATTTTATAGCCATGATGAGGTCCATTAATACTACCGATCCAAGGTCGAGCGATTGAGCTTGAGATAATTCAGAAAATTAGCTCATGGCTTAAGGTCAGAATCAGCAATAAGCAATTAAAGTCTTCTTTTATGAATTTTATATCTGCCCTGCATCGTTTTGAGCCAGCAACGAGCAATAGATATGAAATTCAGACAAGGAGCTGGTTTTGCTAAGCCTTTATTTGTTTAATTTAGTCTGTAAATTAGAATATTCCGAGAAGCTCCATCATCTGGCATTTGAATTTAGTGTGTTATGGGTGAAATGTTTGTTGGCCAATGCTCAGACTCGCACGACAGTGACAGAGTATTTGTAAAAAGTAAGAATGGACAAACAGCTAACAGTGATTCGGTCATAGTTTGGGCTGGTAGGCCGATGAGAGATAAAATCTATCTGAACACTGCATGAAAAGGTGTTTCCATAAGATATATCTTGATTTTTTTTAACAATATCATTCAATTAGACTTTATGACCATAAAACGTCTTTGGCCTTACATAACTCCACTATCTTTTGCTATCTAATCACGTTTTTGTGACAGTGTGGACTAAAAAAGCACAGAGTTGTGATAAACAAGATTCGTTTCAGATAACGTCAGCATCTAGCTGTGCATATAAATTGGTGACACGAGATACTGTGGACTTCTTGTGGCTTGTAGAGCACATTGCTACAGTAGTAATAGCAATGTTGTAAAGCATTTTGGTAGTCCTTTTTATTTTGCTGCTTGATTCAATTATCACACCGAACTCGCATGTTCAAATTTTCACTTTGCCAAAACGTTTACTGCAGACCGCTTAATAAATTTGTGTTGATATCCATGTTGGTTTCTTATCTTTAAGTGATGCATTGTATTCTATTCACCAACTCAGCAGTATTTCGTATCTAACATATTAGTTGTAAAAGCCCTAAAGGGAAAGCTACTGACGGTTAAGCCTCAGGATGCTGCACCCCATCTTCGCATCTTTCCAAGTCATTGGTCAGCATATCAGGGTCAACAACCTTGGCTGTCCACTCGGAAAATTGTATGCTTTCTTAGCTAGGTTGGTGCGGCTAGTTGCCGTCAGGTTTTGGTGACGTTGTCGGACTTAAGTGGCAAGTGGAATGGCTGCAATTTTTCACCAAGTGGTGAAGATACCTAGTCAAAGAAATTAAAAGTTGTATACTTTACCTGATCAGCAACTTGAGTTCCCTTGTGGTTATAGTGTTGCTCAGCTTCCCGACAGGTCCAATATTTGATGTCCAGTCCCAGCAGTTCTGTCACTAAGAGGTAAATCTCAGCTTGATTTCATAAGGTAAATCTGTCATTTGCAAGAATTGTCTCATGGCAGAGTCATCTGAGGCTTGTGATAAATATTACAGGTGTCTTAGGAAATATGTGAAATAATCTTGACTTAAGGTAGCAGTTAATTTACGTAAAAATAAATTAAAACCTTGTTTTATACTCTTGAAAACCAAGGCACTTCTGAACATGAGACGTTAAATTAAAAGCGCTCAATCAGTCTGTTAGTGTTAGTATAACCTAACACATGTCTGATTCAGTATAGTTCAAGATTCCTTTATATCACATGCAGTTAGAAAGTTACATAAGGCTAGCTTCAGTTTGAATTGACAAAAAGACAGCCATGTCAGCAGATTGCTGTTGAATACAGAACAAGCTGAACAAGCAGACATTGACCTTGGAGAGAAAAAATCAGCAATAATGACATCGATCCCCCAGTGAGGTGTTCATCGATCTGTCTGTGTTGAGGTCTTTTAACACGCAATACCTGAGGGGTCATTTGTAAAAACGCGAGCTAATTGAGGCTTACAAGTAGGAAAAATAAATCATTTGAAACTGCTGAATAGGTGCAATGCCATCACAGAAACTTCTGAAGTTGTTTTATAGGGAAATGATGAGAGTTTTCGTCTGTCTAGTGTTGCGGCATAAAATAACTGGTGACACAAACTCAATACATAACAAAAGATAAATCTCAGGAGCCGAAGCACATAGCATGAGCTTTTTGCTGGAGGATATCTTTTCCTAAAGCAGTTTGAAACTAATTTATTACCCCTCAAAACTTTATTTTCGTGGCATAGAATAAACGGCAACACAAACTAGATACCCAACAAACGATAAATTTCAAGAGATGAAGCCCACGTGTATGCATTTTTGTCAGCTGGCTTTGGTTGCATTATGAATATTAAGACTTATGCATTTTATTTTATTTTATCTTATGCTAATTGAGATAGTTTTTTTTTTTACTTTGCTAATTGTCATGTTAGTAAACTTGCAAAATACATAAATTGCAAATATGTAAATCTGAGGAGCAAAACCAAATAAAATGCCGCTGGGGTGCATAAGAGTTTCTGTTTCATGAGGCAGTGTAATTGTTATCCTCTTGTAGAACTGTTTATTCAGGTGGGAGTTGAGTGCCATATTCTTGTACTATTTTCAACCTGACTTGTTCTTCAGTATAAGATGCAGTACAGTTGATGAGGCTTATACACATGGTGATGACAGATACGCATAGAATTATGTAAATCCTAATGGCCTTGTTAATATGACAGGTAAAGGACACGGCACTGATACTGTGATGGTAATAATTGTTGCACAGTGGACCCTCACCTGTGCATCACCACAATAAAAAACCACTTGATACCACAGACCACTGGAATTTGAACCTGATTGGCTGTGCCCCCCACTGAGGTATAACCCGTAGCTTATTACTGTGTTGTTTTTACCAGCTAAGCTAGAATGTTGAATAAGATAAGAACTTTTTATTTGCCATAAGAATTTGTGAAAAAGCTGTGAAACATGCGTACAATGACGTATACAGTTTTAGCATCGCTTGAATACACGACTTCAATATCCAGATATCCTAGTAATTGAGAATCCAAAAAGTTTGGTTGGTTTCAAAGTTGCTGATTCCTTTTCGACCCAATTTCAAAAGTCTTTGACTATTTGCCACCACCTTTTGACCATCTGGCAATGTCTTCTAGTCACCCAGGAGTTATAATGATGAGATACTGCTGTTCTATATGCATTAGATATTGTAAATGCTGAATAATCTGTTTTACATTAGGGAACAGTACACCATTCTGTCATGGCTGGGCAATATTGTGGAAAGTCGTATTAACCACCAAATTACTCCTGAAATTGGTTATTAAGCAGGTATGGTTGGAGAAAAGCAATGCAATTTGCACTAATTTCACAATAGCCTTTTACGATTTGGACGTCAAATTGAATGAAGGTCAAAAAGATGCTTGCCCTGCATGTTGGAATTGGCAAGTATGTGCTTGTGTTCAACATTTCAAGAGCAGATGTAATGGTGAGATGCTGTCGCTATGGATGCAAATAAGTATTGTGAATGTTAAGTATTCCCTGTGTTAGCCATATTGGTACAGTTACTGAAGTGCAATGTTGTTTTGGCTTCTCAAGGACGCTGTATGCCATGCTAATGGATATTATATTTGCAATAATTTATCCGTTTACATTGAGCTATTGTAAAGACTGGAATCAAACTGGTATTGTTCAAATATACTCCAGCCATTTCCAGATATCAGCGAGCAGCCTTCTAGAATTTGGACTTCAAATTGAACGAGTGCCAGGAATTGGAATTAGCAAGTCGCCTCCCCCGCATGTTGGCATTCGGGCAAATGTTTTGCAACTGTTCGAGAATTCGGTGCTAAATATTTGATGTCATTCCGACCGCAACGCAGACATGTCTTGGATATAAAAGGCCGATCCAATATGCCTGAGTGCTACCGCAGTGCAAGTTGAGGGAGTGGTACTGGTCCAAAGGGAAATTAAGGGAATTGATTAGTCATCAAAATGAAGACTGTGAAAGTCCGTATTCAGGTGCAAAGCCTTAGATGTGCAGCCAATCTCTTAAAGGTAGTGTGATCTAGTCAACCAGAGGCCTTGACGTCTTTTTAGCGTATGCCTGACCTGTTCTTATCTTGGATCAGACTCCTATAATCTTCCTTTGTCAGTTGAATGCTTGTGCTCAGCAGTTCTACGCTTGTTCTATTATTTGTCTGATGTGTCATACTCATAGCCTGAGGCTATATTTATTGTATCTAAGAATAGGAATCTAAATATATTATGTTACGTATAATAATTTCAGTATACATCTGTAAGCTGAATGTTTTGCAAGTGCGGGAGAGTTTAGTCTTAAATATTTGATGTCATTCTGACCGCAATGCGGACTTGCCTTAAATAGGAGAGACCGATCAAATATGAGTGGCTACCACAGTTTCATAATTTCAGTGTAAGCTGAGTTAGGTTATTTAAGTGACATATACATGTACGTGATTTAATAAGCTACATGTCATGGCCTTCTTGTCTGGTAGTAGCTGATATTAATCCAGTATGTCATATTGGCAAATTGGTTACACAAATACACATATACATCAAATCCAGCTGGCCTGCCTGCGTATGTTGACCATCCATGGATGGGACAAAACATGAGAATCTCCCTTGAAAATACTAAACCAAATGTTGAAATAATATATTTTATAATTCAACTTTTGAGCTGATTACATGACAGACGTGTTATTAGGCACAGACGAAATACTAAGTTACTACTGGTCAGATTGTGGTGATGATGACAACGACCTTACAAGATTGAGCCAGACAACAACACACTGTATTATAGTTAAAACTGATCACATTCTGGTGATGACATTACAAAGATGCGGAATATGGCAAGGCAAGTTTTTGTTTTTCTTTGACAGATGAGGATAGCTGACACCAACAGAAAATATATTGCACCTTGTGCCCTGACAATTATGGTTAGATGCATAGCCGTATGTCCAGATGGTTTACAATAGGCACCTATTTCCACTGACAAGGCTGGCCAGCAATTCTTGTGGGCGAAACAGCTTGGGAGATCTTGCTCACACTTGAGAAACCAATTCCCATTTCTCATATTTCAAAGTAATGAATGGCAGCCAAGGTGGTCTTGATGTTTTTGTAATTCAACCACCCACTTCCTTTAATATTCCAGTGGATAAGGCCCAGGGATTCGAACCATTGGCGGGAACCGAGTTCGAAGCCCAGCCTTGGAAATATTTATAAGCTACATGTACATCTCTGCAGAATATTATAGTTCAATTAGTAATACCTTGCACTTGGTATCTTTACTGGGCAAATGTGTATTAATACCTGGGTTGAAATCTCGAGCTTTATCATCTCATTACGTCTGCCTCTGAAAGCTGGTCATATAAGCCAAAGCTTCAGACCAGTAGCATTGAGATAATGTAACATTGTGACAATTATTCTGTTTAATTTCTTTGTTCATTATGAATGCCTCGGAGCCTCGTCATTTAGGCAAAAGTTGGCCAGGATAAAAGGCAGGGTAATGGGTGGCCAAAGGTCAGCTTGACCAGATAAATGCAATTGTCTAGTTGTTACCCATGGCAAAAGCAGGTACTGTATAAAGTCAAAAAAGCCGCCACTCATATCCACTTAGTAGTTATTTCAATTTAGCACCATGACCAACCAACATACAGCTGCATTAACATGTCCATATGTCCGGGCATTTAATGAAATATTTGTCACTTTTGTTTGAAAACTAAGTGGAATACGTTATTATTCATCTTCGCTCTGCCGGAGTACAATGGGGCTGCGTGGAGTGGATGAAACCTTGCTTCACGAAGATGGTCATTGTTATTTTTCCATATCAGACACTGATCTTTGATCTCAGATTAATTGTTAATAATTAAACATTTCATGCAGATAACACAACTTAGTTCGTGTGTAGCTTGTGATAAGATATCTGGTGACTAAGACCAAGGTTCTTATGATTTAACATATTATGTTAATGGAATCCAAATGAGATTTAGCTCACATACTGTAGTACAGATGTGATTGAACTAAAGCCCCGTTCCCACATAGCCGAGTTACTCGTAGTCAACTCGTAGTAATAACAAAAATTACGTAACACCCAAAATTCGAGGAGTTGGCGACGAATTTTTGCGGAAAAAATGACCAGGAGTGACTCGCCGAGTTACTCGCCGAATTACTCGCCGAGTTACTCGGCGGGTTCAGCGAGCGACTCGCCGAGTACCAGGAGTGACTCGCCGAGTACCAGGAGTAACTCGCCGAGTACCAGGAGTAACTCGCCGAGTACCAGGAGTAACTCGCCGAGTACCAGGAGTAACTCGCCGAGTACCAGGAGTAACTCGCCGGGTGAAGCAAGGTGTCTACGACAGCGACGAGTCACCCATCGAATGATAGGCCGACGCCAGCCTACCTGCATTCTCAGATGAATATCTCGCTTAATATTTGGTCTATTTTCGATCCGAAAAAACCTATGGAGTCACTATGAATTATACTACAAAACAATCTTTATTTGACGAAAATCGGACTAATATTAAGGGAGCAGTAGCTTTTTAAAGAAGCGCTCAGCTTTCTGCATTAATACAGTCTGGGCGCGGACGCTTCAGGGAGCACCAGTATAAGTAAATTAAATATAGCAAATAAAATCACAGATCAAATCACAAATACTAATTACAATATCAATATTAGATTTAAATTTTACAAAATATACACAAATTTATACTGATCATAATATCACAATAAGATTCAAATTAACACAAAAAGATAAGAAAGTTATACAAATATAATCATTGCCTGGTAATTACAATTAAATATATTGCTTTTAATTAATGAAAGCAATTACATATTTTTGTAATTGTGAATGACAATCAAGACAATGTCATATTACTGTGTCATCTTTGAACAAACCATGAAATGACAGGTCAAAGAACCCCAATTTAGGCAATTAGGCAATTGACACATGTATTGAATTTGCTGTATGCTCTACACCAATTCTTTGTATCATTCAAAATGCTAATAGCAATTACTGTGTCATCTTTGAACAAACCATGAAATGACAGGTCAAAGAACCCCAATTTAGGCAATTAGGCAATTGACACATGTATTGAATTTGCTGTATGCTCTACACCCATTCTTTGTATCATTCAAAATGCTAATAGCAATTGACATAACAGTCATGGCAGTTGGCAGAATGAGTAGAAATTAATTGCAATAAAGCTCATCCAAACAATGTATATAAAATGGTCAAAAATATTGACCACACCATTCATGTCAGGGCCATACACAGAGCACCTTGCCGCCGCCAGACTACCTGCCTTCTCAGACAAATATCTCGCTTAATATTTGGTCTATTTTCAATCTGAAAATCTGTGTGGAATAAGTATGAACTCGACTATAATTCAATATTTATTTGACGAAAATCGGACTAATATTAGGGGAGCAGCAGCCTTTTAAAGTAGCGCTCAGCCTTACCTGCATTGATACAGTCCGGGCGCGGACGTCTGCGAGAGCACCACTGTTTGCCCTCCGCCAACTTAGCTGCCTTCTCAGACGAATATCTCGCTTAATATTTGGTCTATTTTCAATCCGAAAACGCGTATGGAATCAGTATGATTTATACTACAATTCAGTCCTGATTTGACGAAAATCGGATTAATATAAATGGAGCAGCAGCCACCGCAAGACAACTGCCTTCTCAGACAAATATCTCGCTTAATATTCGGGTTTTTTTAAATCCGAAAATACGTATGGAATCACTATGAATTATACTACAAAACAATCTTTATTTGACGAAAATCGGACTGATATTAGAGGAGCAGCGGCCTTTTATATTATATACGACCCCCTACGCTGATGATGCATGTACTAGAACTCGGCGAGTTACTCGGCGAGTTACTCCTACAACTCGGTGAGTTACTCCTACAACTCGCCGAGTTACTCCTCGCACTCCTGAACATCCCCCCCGAGTGTAATACGAGCGAAAATAGCGCCGAGTAACTCGGCGAGTTCGAGGAGTAACTCGGCGAGTTCGAGGAGTAACTCGGCGAGTTCGAGGAGTAACTCGGCGAGTTCGAGGAGTAACTCGGCGAGTCATGGCCGAGTTTTTGGACTCCTGGATAATTCGCCGAGTGTGCCGTGCAGCACGGCATACTCGGGAGACTCGGCAAACTCGGCTCCAAATCTCACGAGTTCGCTACGAGACTCAGGAGTTACTCGCCGAGCATCTCTCGAGTGCGAGGAGTAATCGCCGAGTTTAGTAAGAGTTGGGCCCGAGAGGCGTGTTACGTAATACTACGAGTTGACTACGAGTAACTCGGCTATGTGGGAACGGGGCTTTAAACAGTTAACTACCTCACCTTACTTTTAGCAAAGAAATCACTGACATTTTTTAACACAATAAATAATTTTTGTACATTCATACATGATATCTGCCCAGGTCAGGAATTGAATATGTTACTATCAGAAGAACTGAAAACCACTGGGCCTAGTATCTGTGGGCAGTTTCCATCTGATGCTTGGAACTTTGAAATAAAGCTTCTGTTCTAGATCGCTGATACAATATGTCAATGTTAGTTTTGTGTGATGAGAATACTAATGTACTGCAAGACCGATGCAATGAATACGAATTGCAGCAAGAACAAATGTAGTGAATACTTTATTTCGCGTTCCGCAACTGCAGCACTCTTTGTGTTTGGTCAGTCAATTCTCAGCACATATCTTTCACACCATCTGAAGACAGAAGAACTTGGCAAGTAATGAGAAGGTATAACAATGAAAAGATCTATTGCTTTAGTGTCTCCAAAGTTGGCATCCTAGTGAAAGAAAAAGGAGCTGGATTTACTGCCTAAAAGCAGAGAGCCAAATGGGATGTGGCTGGGTGACCAAGCGGTCTTGCCATATATATTTGGTAGCAGCTACTATGGCTGTGAATATTGGTGCATGGGTTTTGAGAACCACTCTCTGCACTGTTGATGAGCCACATCTCAACTCTTGTTCCATCACATTTGCTCTGCATATTTGCACAGATACAGATAGATTTTGATATATAGTGTGAAATACTGAAATAAAAGCAAAAATGCTCACCAGATATGGCATTCAGTACACTGGCTATGCTAAAGAGACCAAATGGATAGAAGCATTGGTTTAGTGATATAGAAGTCGAAGTAAACAAGACTATCATACATCTATCATTGACTGAAATTAATATGTTTATAATGCTGTTTCCAGCATGACTTTTAGATACATTGCATATGGTACTAGCAATAGCAGTAGAATGAAGTGTTAACCACCAAAACAGCACAAGATGTCCAACAGTATAAGGCACAAAAATATTATGACTTCTCTCCAGGAACGTGCTTGTTGACATAAAATGTCAGCAGTAAAAAAAGTGGATCGTTAGTATAGCTTTTGTTACATGGCAGAAACGTGAGGTTGCTAAGGTAATTTGGCAGGAAAGAATTCATTGATCCCCTGAGCATCTGACCGTGGCTCTCCAGCACATGAGCCAAATCAAGTCCTCTCAAGCCTATGCAGAACCACCACACTATAGCGATGTAATGAAATAATGTGCAGAACCTTTTGGATGTGTTGTTTTCATTCAGAGCTTTATTCAGCAAGTTGGTACAATTATTCCCTTCTTACTTGCCCACCTTTTTATGAACAATCACCTCACTGTTTGCTGAATTATTTGGTAATGTCTGAAATAAAATAATCCAAACCACATCCTAATGGGTATTAATAATGACATTGGTCTGCATGATTATATGTAGTAATTTCTTTATATAAGGAATAATTGATGTGTGATCTACTACATTAATTTAGCAGCTGATGGGCTTTAGATTAATTTTCTACTAACATAGAGTCCAGATAGAAGGTGTAGATATGTTCATTGCACTAACCATGCATGTATACTGTTTGGTGCTAAATTTAATGGCTATAAAGCTGCGTTAGATTTAGTAATGAGATAAAAATGATTTACAATCTGGTTGAGGCTAACCATTGGTGGCCAAAATGAGGTGGAATTTGTACATAGATAAGGTAAAGCACATAAATAAATAGACAAATGCAATAACAGTATAAGAGACAGACAGACAGACAGACAGACAAATCTCTTCTATTTCAATCATGTAAATCATACAATGTTTGGTGAGATGAAATGAGATGTGATGATACATATATTAAAACATGTATATGAATGAGGAGACTCCCCAAAGACAAAAATGTGTGGCTACTGGGGAGCCACCTGGGTTAGGAACGTGCTTGTCCAGCACCATTATGCCATCATATCAATGTGGTTGATTCGTGGAAATTCTGCTATGTCATCTAGAGTCTCAGTCTGGGCAAGTTCTTAGTGGGAGAGAAATGCCACCATTTATAGACAAGCTCACTTGATCATTACGGGATTCCTCCAGGATGTGCTGAAACATGCAACCCTGTCACTTATAGCTCATTGAGCAATTAGACTTGCTTCTTAAAAATCTGATGTGCAGAATGTGAAAAACAAGAAAGTGGATCGTTTATAGATTTGCTCAGTTGGCAGTTTACTACAAGAACAATGAAAACATTGCTTGTTATTATCTCAGTTGTTGTAAAAAAATTCATATGAACATATTCAATACAGTTAAGAGGATACTAGTTATCTGGTGTGCGAAAACGTATTTCCACCACTTTACCACTAGTATGCAGAAAATTCCTTAATGTAAATAAAGAAAACAAGGAACAGCTGTTCAAATTTGGCACCACTATGTATTGAAAGTGCCGGCAATTAAAAGCCCAGCACAATACCACTGTTCTAGGCTGGCTACTTTCAACCATGTGTCACTCATCATAATGCTGTTCTCAGATGCATACAAGAGACAATTGACAAATGTGACGGGGAACATACTGGCTTATATTTTGATCTCTGCAATGCAGAGTTTAAGAAGTTCCCATAGCAATGAATTGTTGCTCAAGAAAGATGCCAACTGTTGTGATATAATCCATATTCTTCATTAAAGCAAATAAGATACGTAACCTGACTTAGAGCCACGATATATTATGATGTGATGTGTAATATCCAATTATTGCTCCACAGATCAACTCTACTAACATTCAGTTAACTAACAGCAGCATTTGGGATTTGGGGTTCCTATGTGGTGAATGGGATAGGGTGTCAACCTTTGAGGCTCTCGGGAAGGGCAGAGCATGTACAGCAAGGCCCAGGTAGGGCAAATTGGGACTTGAACGGGTATGATGTACGGCCAATGCAAAGGCATAAGCGGGTCCAGTTAAGTAAATGCAGGATATCTATTTTTGGTTGTCATTTCTGGAGTTTGTCTATATTTTTTCGAAGCTTTACATGTTGAAATGCCGTGTCTTTAAGATTATTCACAACTATTAACTATAAGTGTTCCATGTACGATATAACTACAAATACACTCCACTACGATACATCTTCTATTGTTCTTGGCAAGATACGTTTAGCCCGGAAAAATGTCGATTGTCTCCCTCCTAAGTACGATGTACGAACTATTCGTTGCTGCATATTAAGAGAAATAACGAAACTAACAAACAAATTGTGAATCATGCTTTGGAGTTAACTAACATGTTTGTCGCTTATGTTCCACATCATCTAAATTTGCCTTGACTTCTTAGAGCCATAACTGATCTACTGAGTCAAACAGGCAAATCTTGAGCTGTATGCACCAAAACAAAAGTCTACTTTGCTTAAATACACCCCTTATCTATTATATATATGGTGATGATACAACCACGTGCTATGAAATTCATTAATTAATATTGTCGTGTTAGATAATTTTAATCAATCATAGTGGTACCATCTGCCTTGCACCACAGTATCCAGTGGAGCATTGGCTTTGATCGCAGTTCGAAACTCTTTTTGATCTCTCGTTATACAGGCTCTTTGATGAATCATGCTTCAAACTTAAGTCGAATCACCCTAAAACGGGTTCAACGACCAGATAATCAGTGCCATCAGCCTTATCGTCCTTACAGGTGCAATTTAATGGTAAACACAACGAGGCCAGCTGTAGTTTGCTGAAATTATGATCAGAGGGCTGCAATTGATCGTGAACATTTTTATATATTATTTAATGATAACTAGGTTCATGTTTTTTGTCACTGGTTGGTATAGAGTACCTACATCAATTATGGACAACGACAAACGGAGAACAACTGTGACCTGCTATATAATTCATATTTCTTATCAGCTTGGTTCATACTATACAGGAATCAACTGCAATTATGATCCAGTCCCTTAACAAGGTTGCAGTCACTTGTTGGGAATCGACCATGGGTAGCAACCACAATCCAATTTCTACTTCGAATTATAATTAGTGTAGGTAGCTTCTGTGGCAGTCACTTTTGTGTGTTGCTTCAAACTATATTACCTGAAGTACCTGGTAGACTCCACTTGAATCTATAACTATCCAAACCTGTCCATTCCAGGCCTCTCGATGTCACGTGGGTGGCTTAGCTATATTCCCATAGAAATATACCATCAGAAACAACTTTTTTCTTCTTCTTTTTCGAACAGGCTCGGTTTATTTATCATGTTTTATTGCACATGTCCCTGTCCCGTGAAATCGGGTACTAGAGCATCAGCAGAGCTCACTAGCACAGATTTGAATAAGTGACATTTACGTCGCAATATTATAGTGCCGCATGGTAGTCCAGAAATCCATTGGAAGTATGTATTGACATTGTATTGTTCTGTTAATTGTTGGCAGAAAAAGTCTGGACGTAGGTATTGTCCCCTAGCTGTAATGTATATCTCATATTGATGGTAATATTTCTGTGTAATCCAAGTTCCGATGATAGTTCTACTGAAAACAGACCAATCCCAGGAGAACAGGGGACCCTTATACTCCATCATACCCTGGGGCAGTTGGTAGTGGCAGTGTGATTATAACCTCCCTGCAGAACCTGATAATGACCTGCCACCCAACTTAATCCAGCCAGGCCTAAGGCAAAGGCCAGATGTGATGACGGAGCAAGTTCAAGACCAGTGCGGGGCGGGGGCCTAGCTTAGAGGTAGCGCTCTGGGCTTCCAACCGCTGGGTCCCGGGTTCGATTCCCGGTCGAGCCTAAGTTGGATGGCTGTTTCATCCTTTGTCTCATTGCCATGGTCTCTGCCTGTCCTAATTAGCCCAACAGGTGCAGAAATACAGGACGTAAAGCCCTAATCACCCACCCACCCACCCATCAAGACCAGTGCATTTATCCTGTTCTGCTTGTGCTGCAACTTTATTGTAAACTTTGGAGTTAACCAAGTGGTTAGGGCATCTAGGTAATGCTGAAGTGACTTCACATCCACATCATACTGTTCATGGACTGCGTCTCATTTCCTATACGCCAACACATGTGCTTTTCCTCGGGCCTTTGTTCAGGATAATTATAATTATGTACAGCAACTTCACAGAAGAATTTGGCTATATGTTGCCAAGTAGTTTGGGCAGATACAGCTCCAATTACAGCAACTCTTTGTTTTTCATTTTTCAATTACTCGTTATACTGTTTATGAACCACATCCCAGTCCCTGTATGCCAACTTGTGTTGTCGTCCTGCATGTTAATTTTGAGTAATGTAGTTTTGCTCAGAGGGCCTTCTTGCTGAGCAAAGCCTTATTGGAGCTTTACTAGAAATCTCATCCTGTCAAAAGTGACAGACTGCCTCATGTGGACCTAATCTGCTAATAGGGCTTCGTTTTAATTTAAGTTGGACTCGAGAGTTTGGCTTCAATATGAATTATTTCGACAGTCAAAATTACATTCTTGCACCAAATTTTTGATCGCTGGATTTTACTAAATAATATTTTGTAAAAATAATAATAATAACTAGACTTGCAATTGTCCCTGACAATTACGATAAACTTTCCTTTCCTTTTATCTTTTTTGTCCAGTACCATGAATTTCTGCAATTCATAAAGTACCTGAAAACCTCGAAAATAGTTGCCCTAACCTCTTAAGCTATACAGGAATAGAAAGATAATGAAAAAAGGTTTAAGAAAATATTTTTTTGGTTGCTGTACCTTGTATAGGACCCAGGTTCAAAACGCCTGAAAATTGCATATATAGGACACTCTGTGACCTTGACCCTGTAACCCAAAATTCTGAAATAACTCACATTTGTGAAGCACATGTATATACACTCCTGTGAATTTTTTTTGGTTCAATCTATCAACAACATTTTGGTCTGAGTAAGCAATTCAGGCTTTAAGAGTGATAAAAAAAATTTAGGACCTAAGCTGTTTGATGAAGGTAATTGCCCTATTACAGTAATGAAGTACTACCCAGAGGACATATATGTGCAAAATATGAATGAAATTGGAGACTTTCTTCCTGCTTTTTTGGGGCGAGAAACATAAATTTACCAACATTCATTGTAAAAATTGCTGACTCAGCGGTCCAGGGTACTGGGAGGTAGGTAGGTCAGCAATTCGGGCTTTATGAGTGATAAAAAAATTCTAGGACCTAAGCTGTTTGATGAAGGTAATTGCCCTTTTACAGTAATGTAGCACTACCCAGAGTACATATATGTGCAAAATATGAATGCAATTGAAGACTTTCTTCCTGCTTTTTTGGGGCGATGCACGTAAACTTCCTAACATTCATTGTAAAAATTGCTGACTCAGCGGTTCAGGGTTGGTAGGTCTTCCCATTGGATAACATGGGAAAGAGAATTTTGGCTCCAAGTTCGAAACTGGTAAAGGTTGGTGAATAGACATGGTATTCTTTGTAAAGTCCTGATTTTTCTCTACATAATGACACCAGTTGCATGAAATTTGGTTGAAAAGAACTCAAGTTAAAAATTATTGAAATTTGTACTGAAAAAAAATTCTAGGGCCTAAGCCTTTTGATCAAAGCCCTTGCCCTTTTACATTATCATAGTACTCCTTAGAGGACATATCTGTAAAAAAAATGGTGAGAATCCAAGCAGTTCTTCTAGTGTTTTTGGTATTTTTTCATTTTTTGAATTTCAAAAAGTGACAAAAAATTTTCAATGTCTGACGCTTTTCCAAACGGAAAGACCTAGAACATATTGCTAGACATATCTAAAAAGAGAACATTTCAAGGATTCTAAATATGTTTTTGAGATTCCTGTATCTCACTTTGGAGCCGAGATATAAGCAGTCAAAAAATGCAACTTTGGACCCCTGTACCACCTAGACCACTTTACCAAATGGGCTCATTTTTGGCATGGTAGTTGTCCTAGGGTAGGACTATAAAAGTGTGAAATTGCAAGTCAATATCATTATTCCTTCTATGGTTTTCAAAAAAAATTTCATGAAAATTTCGAAATACTTTTTTTCAAAAATTCATAGTTCAGTCAGCAGGCTCACCATTTCGCTCAAACTCCTTTCTGCACTGCGTATTTGTCTAAGGTATCTTGAGAAAAATTCCCATGGAATTATCTCTGCCCAGTTTCCTAAAACCGTGCTCTTAAATTTGTTTTTTCTTTTGTAAATTACGCAGAAGTTTCACAAAATTTGGTCATGAAATTTGTGCTGTTCAAAGTGCGCTCTAGCCGTCTATGTGACTTTGAAGGGTTAAAGTCCTGCCTTTATTAGTTTCTGAGTAATAAGCCTTTACTTCTTCAGAAGAATAATAATAATAATAAAGAATAATAAAAAAAAAAAAAAAAAAAAAAAAAAAAAAAAAAAAAAAAAAAGAAAAATAAGACGTACAATAATAAGATAAACTTTCCTTCGGAAAGTTTATAACTAGACTTGCAATTGTCCCTGACAATTACGATAAACTTTCCTTTCCTTTTATCTTTCTTGTCCAGTACCATTAATTTCTGCACTGGAGAAGTCTCCAAGGTCTCTTGAAAAAAAATTTCATGCCATTGTCTCTGGCCAGTTTCCTGGAACTGTGAAGAAAAGCTTTTTTTTATTCCCTGAAATGCGCAGAGGTGTCATGAAATAAGGTCATGAAATTTGTGCCGTTCAGAGTGCGATTGGGCCATACCATGGGGTGCCCACTAGGTGTCCTCACTTGCTCAATATCATGGGGGTGCGAAATAGGGTGTCCTCACTCCAAATTGTTCTCATAAATTCACAGTAATGTAGTACTACCCAGAAGACATATATGTGCAAAATATGAATGAAATTGAAGACTTTCTTCCTGCTTTTTTGGGGCGAGAAACATAAATTTACTAACATTCATTGTAAAAATTGCTGACTCAGCCGTCCAGGGAGGTAGGTAGGTAGGTCTCCCCATTGGATAACATGGGAAAGAGAATTTTGCCTCAAGGTTCAAAACTAATTAAGGTTGGTGAATAGACAAGGTATCCAATGTAATCTCCTAATTTTTCTCTGCATAATGACACCAGTTGGATGAAATTTGGTTGAATAGAACTGGAGTTAAAAATTATTGAAATTTGGACTGAAAAAAAATTCCAGGGCCTAAGGTGTTTAATCAAGGCCCTTGCCCTTCTACATTTACATAGTACTCCCTAGAGGACATATGCGTGAAAAGTATGAAGAAAATTGAAAAAGTCTTTCCTATTGTTTTTGGGGCAAAACACGTAAACCTGCTTACATTCATTGTAAAAATTGCTGACTCAGCGGTCCAGGGTTCTGGGAGGTAGGTAGGTCAGCAATTCAGTGATAAAAAAATTCTAGGACCTAAGCTGTTTGATGAAAGTAATTGCCCTTTTACAGTAATGTAGTACTACCCAGAGGACATATATGTGCAAAATATAAATGAAATTGAAGACTTTCTTCCTGCTTTTTTGGGGCCATGCACATAAACTTCCTAACATTCATTGTAAAAATTGCTGACTCAGCGCTTCAGGGTTGGTAGGTCTCTCCATTGGATAACATGGGAAAGAGAATTTTGGCTCCAAGTTCGAAACTGGTAAAGGTTGGTGAATAGACATTGTATCCTATGTAAAGGCCTAATTTTTCTCTACATAATGACACCAGTTGCATGAAATTTGGTTGAATAGAAATGGAGTTAAAAATTATTGAAATTTGGAATGAAAAAAATTCCAGGGCCAAGGGTTTTTAAGCAAAGCCCTTGCCCTTTAAAATTTACATAGTACTCCTTAGAGGACATATCTGTAAAAAAAATGGTGAGAATCCAAGCAGTTCTTCTACTGTTTTTTAGACTTTTTCATTTTGAGAAAATCAAAAAGTGACAAAAAATTTTCAATGTCTGACGCTTTTCCAAACGGAACTACCTGGAGCATATTATTATACATTCCTGAAAAGAGAACATTTCAAGGATTCTAAATATGTCTTTGAGATTCCTGTATCTCAATTTGGAGCCGAGATATAAGCAGTCAAAAAATGCAAATTTGGACCCCTGTACCACCTAGACCACTTTACCAAATGGGCTCATTTTTTGCATGAAAGTTGTGCTAGGGTAGGACTATAAAAGTGTGAAATTGCAAGTCAATATCATTATTCCTTCTTTGGTTTTCAAAAAAAATTTCATGAAAATTTCGAACTACTTTTTTTAAAGAATTCATAGTGCAGTCAGCAGGCTCACAATTTGGCTCAAACTCCTTTCTGCACTGCGTATTTGTCTAAGGTATCTTGAAAAAAAATCTCATGCCATTATCTCTGCCCAGTTTCTTGAAACCGTGCCCTTAAATTTATTTTTTATTTTGTGAATTACGCAGAAGCGTCACGAAATTTGGTCATGAAATTTATGCATTTCAAAGCGCGCTCTGGCTGTCTATGTGACCTTGAAGTGCCAAAGCCCTGCCTTTATTAGTTTCTGAGTAATAAGCCTTTACTTCTTCAGAAGAATAATAATAATAACTAGACTTGCAATTGTCCCTGACAATTACGATAAACTTTCCTTTCTTTTTATCTTTTTTGTCCAGTACCATGAATTTCTGCAATTAATAAAGTACCTGAAAACCTCGAAAATAGTTGCCCTAACCTCTTAAGCTATGCAGGAATAGAAAGATAATGAAAAAAGGTTTAAGAAAATATTTTTTTGGTTGCTGTACCTTGTATAGGACCCAGGTTCAAAACGCCTGAAAATTGCATATATAGGACACTCTGTGACCTTGACCCTGTAACCCAAAATTCTGAAATAACTCACATTTGTGAAGCACATGTATATACACTCCTGTGAATTTTTTTTGGTTCAATCTATCAACAACAATTTGGTCTGAGTAAGTAATTCAGGCTTTAAGAGTGATAAAAAAAATTTAGGACCTAAGCTGTTTGATGAAGGTAATTGCCCTATTACAGTAATGTAGTACTACCCAGAGGACATATATGTGCAAAATATGAATGAAATTGAAGACTTTCTTCCTGCTTTTTTGGGGCGAGAAACATAAATTTACTAACATTCATTGTAAAAATTGCTGACTCAGCGGTCCAGGGTACTGGGAGGTAGGTAGGTCAGCAATTCAGGCTTTATGAGTGATAAAAAAAATTCTAGGACCTAAGCTGTTTGATGAAGGTAATTGCCCTTTTACAGTAATGTAGCACTACCCAGAGTACATATATGTGCAAAATATGAATGCAATTGAAGACTTTCTTCCTGCTTTTTTGGGGTGATGCACGTAAACTTCCTAACATTCATTGTAAAAATTGCTGACTCAGCGGTTCAGGGTTGGTAGGTCTTCCCATTGGATAACATGGGAAAGAGAATTTTGGCTCCAAGTTCGAAACTGGTAAAGGTTGGTGAATAGACATGGTATTCTTTGTAAAGTCCTGATTTTTCTCTACATAATGACACCAGTTGCATGAAATTTGGTTGAAAAGAACTCAAGTTAAAAATTATTGAAATTTGTACTGAAAAAAAATTCTAGGGCCTAAGCCTTTTGATCAAAGCCCTTGCCCTTTTACATTTACATAGTACTCCTTAGAGGACATATCTGTAAAAAAAATGGTGAGAATCCAAGCAGTTCTTCTAGTGTTTTTGGTATTTTTTCATTTTTTGAATTTCAAAAAGTGACAAAATATTTTCACTCTCTGACGCTTTTCCAAACGGAAAGACATAGAACATATTGCTAGACATATCTAAAAAGAGAACATTTCAAGGATTCTAAATATGTCTTTGACATCCCTGTATCTCAATTTGGAGCCGAGATATAAGCAGTCAAAAATCGCAACTTTGGACCCCTGTACCACCTAGACCACTTTACCAAATGGGCTCATTTTTTGTGTGGTAGTTGTACTAGGGTAGGACTATAAAAGTATGAAATGGCAAGTCAATATGATTATTCCTTCTATGGTTTTCGAAAAAAATTTCATGAAAATTTCGAACTACTTTTTTTAAAGAATTCATAGTTCAGTCAGCAGGCTCAGCATTTGGCTCAAACTCCTTTCTGCACTGCGTATTTGTCTAAGGTATCTTGAGAAAAATTCCCATGGAATTATCTCTGCCCAGTTTCCTGAAACCGTGCTCTTAAATTTGTTTTTTCTTTTGTGAATTACGCAGAAGTGTCATAAAATTTGGTCATGAAATTTGTGCTGTTCAAAGCGCGCTCTGGCTGTCTGTGCACTCTTGAAGTGCCAAAGCCCTCTCTTTATTAGTTTCTGAGTAATAAGCCTTTACTTCTTCAGAAGAATAATAATAATAACTAGACTTGCAATTGTCCCTGACAATTACGATAAACTTTCCTTTCCTTTAACTTTCATAACCTTTTTCTTTCTCATATAAATACTACAAATAACCTAACAAAGAAGCCGGTAGTATTTGTGCTCTGATCATTCCTGAAGCGTTATGATTTTTCACAATGACAACAATTTATTAAGGCACTAAATCCTAAGAAATCACTGTCTTATCCTCTGAGACTATTCATAAATGAACAGACAACTGTAATGGTGATGACCTTTCAAAAAATGTTTTTCAGAAAGCTGTACTCTTCATAGGACCCAGGTTCAAAACGCCTGAAAATTGCATATATAGGACACGCTGTGACCTTGACCCTGTAACCCAAAATTCTGAAATAACTCACATTTGTAAAGCACATGTATATACACTCCTGTGAATTTTTTTGGTTCAATCTATCAACAACATTTTGGTCTTAGTAAGCAATTCAGGCTTTAAGAGTGATAAAAAAATTTTAGGACCTAAGCTGTTTGATGAAGGTAATTGCCCTATTACGGTAATGTAGTACTACCCAGAGGACATATATGTGCAAAATATGAATGAAATTGAAGACTTTCTTCCTGCTTTTTTGGGGCGAGAAACATAAATTTACTAACATTCATTGTAAAAATTGCTGACTCAGCCGTCCAGGGAGGTAGGTAGGTAGGTCTCCCCATTGGATAACATGGGAAAGAGAATTTTGCCTCAAGTTTCAAAACTAATTAAGGTTGGTGAATAGACAAGGTGTCCTATGTAATCTCCTAATTTTTCTCTGCATAATGACACCAGTTGGATGAAATTTGGTTGAATAGAACTGGAGTTAAAAATTATTGAAATTTGGACTGAAAAAAAATTCCAGGGCCTAAGGTGTTTAATCAAGGCCCTTGCCCTTCTACATTTACATAGTACTCCCTAGAGGACATATGTGTGAAAAGTATGAAGAAAATTGAAAAAGTCTTTCCTACTGTTTTTGGGGCAAAACACGTAAACCTGCTAACATTCATTGTAAAAATTGCTGACTCAGCGGTCCAGGGTACTGGGAGGTAGGTAGGTCAGCAATTCAGTGATAAAAAAATTCTAGGACCTAAGCTGTTTGATGAAAGTAATTGCCCTTTTACAGTAATGTAGTACTACACAGAGTACATATATGTGCAAAATATAAATGAAATTGAAGACTTTCTTCCTGCTTTTTTGGGGTGATGCACATAAACTTCCTAACATTCATTGTAAAAATTGCTGACTCAGCGCTTCAGGGTTGGTAGGTCTTCCCATTGGATAACATGGGAAAGAGAATTTTGGCTTCAAGTTCGAAACTGGTAAAGGTTGGTGAATAGACATTTTATCCTAGGTAAAGGCCTAATTTTTCTCTACATAATGACACCAGTTGCATGAAATTTGGTTGAATAGAAATGGAGTTAAAAATTATTGAAATTTGGAATGAAAAAAATTCCAGGGCCTAGGGTTTTTAAGCAAAGCCCTTGCCCTTTGACATTTACATAGTACTCCTTAGAGGACATATCTGTAAAAAAAATGGTGAGAATCCAAGCAGTTCTTCTAGTGTTTTTAAGACTTTTTCATTTTGAGAAAATCAAAAAGTGACAACAAATTTTCAATGTCTGACGCTTTTCCAAACGGAAGTACCTAGAGCATATTACTATACATTCCTAAAAGGAGAACATTTCAAGGATTCTAAATATGTCTTTGAGATTCATGTATCTCAATTTGGAGCCGAGATATAAGCAGTCAAAAAATGCAACTTTGGACCCCTGTACCACCTAGACCACTTTACCAAATGAGCTCATTTTTTGCATGAAAGTTGTGCTAGGGTAGGACTATAAAAGTGTGAAATTGCAAGTCAATATCATTATTCCTTCTATGGTTTTCAAAAAAAATTTCATGAAAATGTCGAACTACTTTTTTTAAAGAATTCATAGTTCAGTCAGCAGGCTCACAATTTGGCTCAAACTCCTTTCTGCACTGCGTATTTGTCTAAGGTATCTTGAGAAAAATTCCCATGGAATTATCTCTACCCAGTTTCCTGAAACCGTGCTCTTAAATTTGTTTTTTCTTTTGTGAATTACGCAGAAGTGTCACGAAATTTGGTCATGAAATTTTTGCTGTTCAAAGCGCGCTCTGGCTGTCTGTGCACTCTTGAAGTGCCAAAGCCCTCTCTTTATTAGTTTCTGAGTAATAAGCCTTTACTTCTTCAGAAGAATAATAATAATAATAAAGAATAATAAAAAAAAAAAAAAAAAAGAAAAATAAGACTTACAATAATAAGATAAACTTTCCTTCAGAAAGTTTATAATTATATAAAAAGTACGTCCCACTGATTCCATTGCCTTCCTCAAGTTAAGAATTCACATACCCAGCTTCCATGCATGGTTATTTTTGTGTATTTGTTATAGTTCTGATAAGCAAGTATTTTATGAAACATCTGCTGAACTACCCCAGTGGCCAACACAGCTTGCGCCGCGCACACTTTAGTTATACGTGACTTTAGCTGTAAAACATTCTTTAAATAAACATCATGAGGCATGATGACTTTAAAATTGGGGTGGAGTTTACAATAACATCTATTTGATCTTTTTTTCCAGAGGTGCTACTTCAGTTGTTTACAAATGTGAACACAAGGGAACACGTGAACAATGGGCGGCCAAAATCATCAACAAAAAGGTAAAGAAAGAAAATACATTGCATTGACCTGCACGATACCCTGGAGGTCCAGATAAGCCAGTATATACCTTGAAAAAGACCACCACTGCGTTTTTTTCTGTAAAACGAGGCATTAAAAAAGATCACTGATGTTATTCCAACAGCTATAATAACATACATAATTTCGTGAATAATGTTTTAGTTATTTCGCATTCAGATCAATATGTTGTTTTCCCACAAAAACAGATAACAAAAATGGTGAGGAATAAATCTGTGTCATAACCGTAAATTCTAGTCTGAACTTTGTGGCACCATCTGAAATATATGCGGAATAAGTCTTAAGGCATAGTGACGCACTCCTAGATAAATGTTGGATAAGCATTGTGACACAGTCTGAAACATATGTGGAATAAGTCTTAAACAGTCATTGTGGCACATTCTTGAATAATTATATATGTTTGATCAGTCTTTAACATTGTGACAGTCTTAAATATACGTTGGACAAGTCTTTTACATCGTGGCACCCTTTTAAATATATGTTGAAGAATCCTTTAAAAACATTGTGACACAGTCTTAATGTTGAATGTCTTGAACACAGTTGTACACATCTGTGAAACAAGTCCCAAGCATTTTGGCACTATATTAAACATTACAATAGGTTTATACATTGTGGCACGGTCATAATCATTAATATTTTGTTTATCAGTAACAAGTCTGTGATTTCGTGTGTATATGTGATGTCTTTACATGTCTTATATGTAACAACGAAGATGTGTGTGATCTCCATGCAATTAGCAGTAATATAGTTGGGATAATTCATTTAATTTTACAACGTGAACGTGAAAATTGTGATGATAATAAAAGTACAAGTCTTTCATAACTGTAAACTACTGTTAGGGTACTTAGTTAGTTTTGGTGCGTTAAGTTGAGTGTGTCACAGTGTTGTTGGTGCGAAATATGCCTGGAAGCAGGTCATTAGGCAGGTGCTTGTTATCCAGTGCCAAGTATGAGGGCACTAGGAGGTGTCAAAATAAGTTATATATAGTTGATTAATAAAAAAAACTGGGTTCCATGGAATTTACTATATAAGTTGTCAGAATTACTTTATTGTAAACTATGGCCTTTTTGGTATGATGTCCATCCATGGTGAGCTTCGACTATTGTGCAGCAAATCCTTTCTTGACATAGAATTGTCTGAAATTATTCTGTGATAATTTGCACAAAAAGGTTATAGTATTTGATCTCGTTTTCTGTAATATTTATTGTTTTGTTGACATGGTGATTCCAATACTGTTGATCGGTCTGGTTGATGGATGCAATGCAATCAGAGTAGTGCCTGTCATAACTTACAATAGCATGCTGTTTATTATTTATCACTCGTGTTGTGCTGATGGGGTGTTTTTCTATGTTGTTGCTTGCTTTAGAACGAGGAGGAAAAGGCTCTGACTGCACTCAGAGTTGGGGCCCTTTTTATGCCAACCATTGGAAAACAACAAGCTAAAATTGCTTCTGGGGTTCACAGGAAGGTAACCGGTCAACCCGTGTGTGTAGTAATTTTAGGATGAATGAAAGAGCCACGAAAGTCATCGAAAGCCTTATTATATGCTATATAGCTGCAAATAACATGGAGCGTTGGAGAAAATTTTCTTCTCACCATTAAATGAAAATAGATACCAGTGCCTATGTTTGGACCATTTTTGCTAGAGCACATAACGTCGATGGAAACTTTACCATTAAACTTTACCTTAGTAGGGTTTGGTTCTGATGGGCAAATATTGACAGTTTAAAATTAATTTAATCACTCTTCAGAACAGTTATAGTTCATAACAGCAGAGCATCATATAACACAATTACGTGTATTTTCCTTCTCTAGTAACTTTTATAACCAGACCTAAATAATATATAGGCTTTAAGCAGACTTTTTTATTTTTGATTATTATAGTGATAGTCAGCAAATCTGGATAACTATACTTTGGTTCTGTTGGATAATATGGTGCATGAAATTCAAACTCTGCACTGCTGGTCACATATAGCAAGCAGAGTAGCGACGAGACCACTCAATGCTGAAACACCACTGTAATATACAATCCTATTCTAGGGTATATGCAATATACCATCGTATTCTGTAATGGCCAAAGTGTGTGTGTGAGTCCATAAATAAAACAAAAATGTTCGTATACATCTCAGCACTATATTTTGGCACATTACTGGACCACCAGTAAGTAGAGCCTCTCCTGTTATTACTGGTGTAGACACTAAGGTTAACAAAATAGGCTCATACAGTGGCAATAGCTTTATTCATAATTTATAGCTTCAAGAGCTCTTGATGACTTAGTGGTTTGTGAAATACATTAGGAGTGACCCCTTGCACATTTTGGTGTGTGGCACTTTGGAAGACACTTCAGTAGAGTAGAAATCTATGGGCTAAATTTGCTTTATTATGTCAATGTATGTGTGTGTAGCTGCTGTATAGTGGAACCCCGCTTTAAGACCACCTTTAAGACCAATGTCAGTTAATGATGATGCTTGACCGATTCTGGGCCGACATTGTGACGAAGGTGTAGACTGTGAGCCGAAGTGGAGCTGACACGATATGCATGCCGCATGTTATCTGAGAACTAGGACTCCAAATTATGGACGAACTCTATTCTTGCATCAGGTTTTACCTTCATACCCTGATAAACAGAAGTAGCTTATTTAGATTGCCGTGCGTTGTGGTTTTCTTTTTAATTCTTTGTAGGTGACAAAAAAAGTTTCTGATCGAAGTTGCTTTCTTTGCTGCTTGTAATCATCTCAATATGTTGTATATTTCTGTTTGACTTGCCCTAGAACGATGTTAGTTTGTCTGGTATATAAAGATCAACATGCATGTCTTGAATATGAAGCATTTTTATAGGCCTACCTTTGGCATCCTTTAATATAATTTCATGTTTTTTTGTTTTGTTTTACAAAATAGGTACTTAAAGCTCCTCCTGAGGCCACTGACTATTGAACTTGCCTCTATGATAAGGAATATTCAGTTTAGGCCCAATATGTATTTCCTTCAACAAAAATCACCAGTAAAACCATACATCAATTCAGACCAATTGACCCTGGGTGGCCCTGTTAAAAATGTTTAAAGTGTATTATCATCACAGAATTGCTTTTTTCGGTGACTTCTTGTAACTTGTATAATTACCTTGTTATGTGGTGCAAGGCGTGAAAACGTCAAAATAAATCGTTTGTGCTGCTTATTGCAGGCGAGAAAATATTTGAGTGACCCAAATTATCCATTTATAATGCCCAATCTTCTCATTTCTTGCAGTTTTATAAACTGATAAGATATAAATCAGCACTGTTGATAACTGATGAAAAATCACTTACTGCTACACGTATCGATTTGTCAAACAAATTTCAGCTTCGAATGGTCTGTTGGCAGTCAGTTGACTGGTGTACGTTGAAATGCGATCACTTCCACGTACAGACCGCCAATAACAGTAGTCTTAAATGTGTATTGGCGGATTTGAAGAGCCCCTGCCATCCCCTGCGAATGACTTTAGAAACTAGAAATTTAGAAATTGAGCAGTGGAAGGACATCCTCTCTGTCAGATAGAAACAGACATTTCTTTTAAATAATGAAAACAACAGACGAATCCATCGAACTGTCTCTGTTCAGGTCCACAATCCAATTTTGTTGTATTAATTTGAATACTAAAGAAAATTCAGCTGGGAATCCAAAATGATTCAGCACACTTTGATCTAGTTACGGCATTCAAAATATTCATAATTTAAATTGGAAATCCATGAAAATAAATTATTTGATTTAATAGAAAGTGAACAACGTCTTGATCTGATTAGGTCTTTTTTCGATAAATGAATTGTTCAGAAAACCATTGTTGTAAATCAATCAGTCAATCAGTCAATTTGTCTATCTGTCTATCTGTCCATCTATCTGTCCATCTATCTATCGAAATGCTTGTGGGATTTTTTTTATTATAATTTTGTTGGTAATACAAATGTCTTTAAACGATTAAGCCCCTTAATGAAACTTAGGTTTCATCTATTAGTATCATAATAGACTTGACTTATTGTTTGGTTATATGACAATGACATGGCATTACTGTCACGGACAACTCATAACGCAGCTGATATTGATCCACCAAATATTTCTTATCATTAGATTCATATACATAAAGTCTTCCAAATACAGTGTAACGCCCCATATAAGTCCACTAGTATTAAGACCATATAGATATTAAGGCCGTCATTGAGTTTCAAATTTCAATGCAGAATAAAATATACGAGAGTTTCGGAATTAAGACCACCTCGATATAAGACAGCTAATGTGAATATTCCTCGGCTGGTCTTAGTTTCCATGTTGTGCATTTCTGCTAAAGCTGATACAGGTGCAGTGCAATTTGCTGTTGCCAATAGCTGATGCACTGCAACAGCATTTGCTTCTGCAAATTCATTTGGTTCTTGTTGCTAAAAGGTGAAGATCCATAACAAGAAACTCCCAGGCGAAGACATTTGCGTAACTACGCCTGGCTGTTGTTTTTCAACCAAGTTTGTTGAGGCACACTTCTTCAATAAACTGACAAAATGTTACCAAAATGTTTGTTCTCGCATTTAATTGTCTCATTAGTACTCTAGGGTATTTTGGAACTAAATTGCATCCTTGTTTTCAAGGTATCTTTGTCCTGGTCAGTGTCATGTGCAGGTGTAGATTTTGTGGGTCTGAACATCTAAACTGCTGTTAATTATATAGATGTCTTGACAGGTGTATTTTCAGTTTTTCACAAAATATTACTACCAGAGACTTGGCACTGAGACTTTAACTTTTTTCTCTACAAACTTATTGTTATTTCTGTTTATCGACTATCATTGTTTTTATCTCTTTATGGTTTGCTTTATGCCAGTGTTTTGATGATTGTTTTCTTTTTGTTTTTTGCAATAATGTGAAAAATGTATTAATGACTAAATGCACTATATATGTTTACCAGTGTGATAATGCCCAGTAGGGATGATTTTGTTTTCCTTAAAGACAAATAACATCATAACGTATCGTGCCCTATTATGGTCAGGTTCTTGTTTATGAGAGCTATCAATAAAAGTCTAGCACATTTTACACATTCCTTATGACTCTATTGTTAAGTATAATAATTTCACTTTTCAAGATCATTGAAATTAATGAAATATTTGTAAATCATATTAAAAGAAACAGCCTGTTGAAGCAGGTAACATATTAGGACACCAGTGTCATATTATGGTCACCTTGTTTTTAAGCATTATTTATTTTCTAACAAATGATTTCTCCCTGGTAAAACAGCTTCTGCTGTAAAATAGATGAATTAAATGATTGAAAGGAATTAAGGCAATTTACTTTAAATTTACTTCTTCAGACTTTTAGTGCATACCAAAAAGTTGATGTTTCAAACATGCAAGTTTGAAGAGAAACCCTGATGACCAACATGTTTTTCATGCACTCTCTATTTCTTGGCTTATTTGGTATACAAATTGGAACCATTTGTACACATCTAAAGTTTCAAAATGCTGGAGTTTTAGTTGTGCAACTGCTCAACAGATGAAATGATGGAGCATTAATTGTAACTGACCATATTAGGAGACTGACCATAACAGGGCACCATACTTTATTTTATATGGAGTTAATTTGTCTTTTGTATACACCAGAGTGTTAAATTTAGTCATGTAGATGTAATGAGAATATGTATATGAAATAATGTGCACTGAATCTTCAATGATGTTTCACACAGCTAAAATTAAGCGCGCAAAACGGATGATGGTGCCTTATTTAGAATACAAAAATTTCATGAAAGTATATCATGGAGAATTCGTTTGATCCAAATCTGAGAAACCTTACTATTACAACAATAATGAATTTATACTGTAATATTAATGTTATCACTTACATGCATATTTGTGTTGGAACAAATTAGTTCCTTTTACAATTGATATCATCTCCGAGTTAAGAATGTTATATTGGACAAAACTACACGTCTCTATTTTAAGTGACAATTAAGACACCCTCAATATTACCACCATATTTTTCACCAATGTGTTTCTAATGTCGAGGTTCCTCTGTACTAGACAGAAACAACCTTTACAGTGCATCAAATTTAATTATTTAAATACAGATAGCCCAACTTCTGCAATATCATAAAACTGCTTTTTGTTCCTGATTCAGAAGTGACTTCTAATACGTCTGTAATTCTTTGATGTTCTCTGTTTTAGGTAGACAAGAAGATAGTCAAAGCAGAAGTTGGAATTCTTCTCAAGCTTGATCACCCAAATATAGTAAGTAAGCGTGAACATTATGTCCCCCACTTCAGTCATCACACAGTGGCAGAAATTGACACACACTGGTTGCCATGGATACTGGTGAGGGCAAATAATGATAGTTTGTCACACTCCTCATGACTCTCCACCGAAAGTAGGTCTGATGTATACCATGGGATGTCTGGAGAAATACAGTGGGCAAAGAGATGTCTTGTGACCTTTTATTGTAGGTGGATTGACAATTAATGTACACATATTTTTTTGTCTTTTTAACATTATTAAACTGCTGTAATAATTTTTATTTACTGTAAGCTATATTTACTATTGCAAGTTTCCTTTGGTTCATTGTGACTATGAAAAATGGCCGTTTTTGTAGATTTAAAAAGCCAGAAGTCCAGAAATTATCGTTGAAAATATGGGAAACTTTAATTTAATTGTAGTAGAGGGGTGTTTTATCAGAAAGATGGGGGTTGACTGCTAACATTTCTGTTTGTGTTAGCTGTTTTGTGCTTGCTCAAGAATATGGAACAGAATGAGGAGCTCACATTTTTCTCTACCAGTGCTGTCCATATACAGGTCTTAGGCAACCCAGCTGCTCGACAAGTATATTAGTGGGGCAAAATTAGATATTGTGTTTCTTCCTAGAGTAAACTGTTAAATCAGTTAATCTACATTTATTTCATAGCAATTATATTGATTGCTGAACAATATGTAGTTTATTATCATTCTGTACAAACTGACTGTGCGCCATCAGACTGTAGCTCAAAAAGTGTCCGATAGCCAATGAGTCCACAAGCTAAACATGTCCTTGGAGAAATCGGCCTGAAAGCTTCAGCATAGCTAATAGAATGGCCTTGTGCTATAAATAGGAAAGGTACTGCTGGAAATAGGAGAATAATCAAATTGGAAACACGATGACGTCGGTCCTGATCGAATCTGCTGTTCAATTTGCACTCTTGTAGGTCTCTCCTCAACTCTATGAATGGGAAGGTAATTTTGTGTGAACAATGATCTGTGATGGTGTGATGGAAGGCCAAGAAAGGTTGGCCTTTCATGAGAGTGGGTGTAAGTGTAGGGTTATAGGATGTATACAACGGTGTAGAAGCTTGGATCATATTTCATATATTAATTTATATACCAACTGAATTACCCTCAGTGTTGTGACTCAGGAGAGTATGCACTTGAAGACATAAGTCCTATAAGGAATTCATTTGGAAGACAATACGAAGTTCCAGAGGGATTATTGTTGCTGATGAGGTTTGGTGAACCTGGGTGTATGACAAATGGGTTAGAACGACATCTCTTTGTCAATAAAATTCTATCCATCTATCCATCCCAGTATGTCAATCTGGATTTATAGTATGTTTTCACTCAACTGAGTCTCAACCAACTTCACAACTACATCTTTGGCAGGTTAATCCTCAACTCAACTTCCTGGGGAGTATTCAGCCTTGAACATGAGGTTCCTGCAGGGGCAGAAGAGCTCACACCAATGCCATCACTGTGGGTGCATATAATGCCAAATACCCGTTGCACCTGGGTAGGGTGAGGCAATGGTTGAAGAGGTTCTGCCCAACTCCTCGAAGCCATGATGGGGGATCAGAACCGAGCAATGTGCATACTGTAAAGAAGAGTTTATATAAGACCAAATTGCTCCTTGATATCATTGCTCAAAAAATAGTTGTTATGATTTTGCAATTTACTTCATATAATCGGGTAATAAATATACAGGGATTAACTGGTCTAGCGACTGGCTTAACCTTAAAATCTTGACTTTCGCATTGAATCGAGCATCGACAAATTTTTGATCTTGATGTGAATAGAAAAAGCGATCGATGTGGCATATCATGAGTGTCTTTGTAAATGGATTTTCTGGGAAACTGAGACCACATTAAAAGCAGTTTGGTCTCCTATTACCATTTGATATCATCTCCGAGTTAAGAATGTTATATACCAGGCGAAAGACAGGTGCCTTAGTGTACAGTCTTTCGTGAAGTTAGTACCTGCATGTTACATAACTTTTTGCAGAGATCATTTCAATTCACAGTACGTTTCTCCACTATTTTGCAAACAAAATAATTTATCCCTTTGTGGAGCTGTTGTGTGCATGGCTGTCGAGCGGCCACCCAGATGTCGTATTTACTATCACGCTATCATTTTGTGATACTAGTGGTATTTATTGGTGGTACTGCTTGTTCATTTGCATATGTCAGGAATGACTGACATTTTACTAATACGACCTTTAAACGTATGATAGTAGATACATTAACATGCAGACTAAGTTCTAGTTTAACGATTTGTTGATGAAATGCAAAGAAAATGTAGTATGAAATAAACATAAATAATGGCTGGCCTCAAGAGCAGTTTCTAATTCAACAGATTAAGCAGCCCCAGTCAATGGAATTTAAGAATAAAAATACTTTTCATTTGGGAGTCACACTACTTGGTGATATAAATGACATTGCCTAGATTTCACTGGTATGAAATAACATTGTTTACATTCATCCAGGCATGTGAAAACAGACCTGCTTTCACAGAAGACTCATTGGAATCTCAAAACTTGGTCGATGAACCAATTTTTTTAAATCTGGCACAGACGAAGTATTCCACAGGCCAGTGACTTTTGTGTTTGTTTCATGTTACACGCAATCGATAAATGACACCCACTGTTGCCATTCTTCCCTAACCTTATGCCAACATCATACAGACAAGACGGACAGGACAGACAAGACAGACAGGACAGACAATACAGACAGGACAGACAAGACAGACAGGACAGACAAGTCAGACAGGACAGACAAGACAGACAGGACATACAGGACAGACAGGACAGACAGACAAGACAGACAGGACAGACAAGACAGACAGGACAGACAAGACAGACAGGACAGACAAAGACATTTATTTACACAAAAGAGACAATTCAGATACAAACAGTATAGTATTTTATAATATATTACTATTCTCTTGGGGGGGGGGGGGGGGGCTCTCTGATGTCTTAAGACTTTTATCGAGAGGCCACCCAGTTTCAGAATTCAGTACCATTTCCAATTTGAAGCTTGGCATTTGACGGAATATAGTATGTCATCTTTTATGCCACCAAATATATCTTGATATTTAGATTATCTTGATATACTATTCCCAATGATAAATTTAGTTCTAATCATTGGACTACAATGCAGCGCATAGTATATGGATTTGTAAGTTAATTTTTAACGCGTTGGTGTAAAATTAGCCGGCAATCTTTGCAACCTAATAAGCTTATACATATCATAAAAGCTTTTAACCTGTGAAATGCTATCCAAAGCCTTGGGGTACGAATATACCAAAGACTCAGAAAAATGTTTGTGTAATGAATCAGTTTCCATTTACACAAAGGTAAAAGTCATAGGTTTCCCTTCTCGGTCGACCAGCCTTTGATGTTCCAACTTCACCAACTCAATCAGGACTTGATGTTGCTCAAAGCTTTCCGAGTCTACTTCAATTACTTAATAATAAATTTAAAGTGAAACCATACCACCACCTGATAGCATACTAAATCTGGCTTGCACTGGACCAACATTTTGTCAAAATGCCTGAATAACATGCCAAATCGGCTCGGCTTCGGCCAACCATCAGCTGTGATGTTTCTGTTTTAGTCCAACATCAGCCCAACCGCGCATGCTATTGGGGAAGTTGCCAACATTGGACAGATGTAGCTTGTTATTTTGTAAGCCCATCTGACTATTACAACCTCTATATTTGGGACCCAACAGGTGCCAACAAGGGCCAAAATGTAGCCCATGTGGCATGTTTCCTTGGTATCTCAGCACTGAGCCCACTGTGTTTTTAAGGCTAACTCTATGAATCGATATTTTAGTTTACATGTACCTGACAGTTCATGCCAGCTCACAATGAAGATTAATCATGTATTTTCTTGATGAAGTTGGTCGTAATGGCGAGGTCCTGCTGTACTCTCTAAAAGCACTAGCCTGTTTAGCTTGTCTAATGAGTTTTTGCTGTCATTCATGTTCACCTTATTTCAGATCAGATTAAAGGAGATCTACGAGACCCAAAACCAGATATTGATGATATTGGAGCTGGTCACAGGTGGAGAGCTGTTTGACAGGTGAGGTGTGGTCTGTCAGTGCTTCGGCAAGCAACTGATGTTATTTTATACATTTTTCGTATTTTTATTTTTTGACTTAGCGACTGTAGACATTGAAATATATACAGTCAAGAATTATTCGGAACAGGGCATAATTCCATTTTGTGTTCTTTATATTTCTGTCCTATAAGTTCTTTCCTAATCACCCAGTCCTCGAGTACTCCTGCATGACGTGAATGACCTGATAATGATTAACACGTTCTTTGTCTCACCTTACTACTATCAGTAGGATCAATAATGATGTCCACTCGTTTTAGGGTCACATTTTATCATAAACATGGAGTGGCACAAAATGGACAGATAAGTTACTAATACGAATCCAAACTTTCTAACCCATGAAAACCCAACTCAGTGCCAATCAACTTCCAAGTTTTCTATCTTTGCAATGATTTTTTTTTTCATTTTGTCATCGTCATGGCCATTTGTTATAGATATAGAGAAGCAGCTGAAATTAAAATTGAGAATATCGCAAAATTCTGGTTATTTGGTTCTGTTTTATCAGATAGAATGTTGGGATTGGACTTGTTGTCAATATTTCTCTTTTGTTGTGCTCCACGCCATTTACGGCAAAACATGACCACAAAACAAGTGAATATTTATTTTCAATCCTACTATACTACTAATAATCTTCAAAAATTACTGAGATGCCTGTATTACAGACTGACCGAATGAGAATCTACTCTTTCTATAATCAAATGACACTTGCATTGTAAAATTAAATCTCTCTCTTTTTCTCCTTTTTTATATTCTCTTGTCTGTGGCTAATTGCTTCATCAACTTTTAGATCGCGTCATTTTTCGGCTTGTCTGAAACCAAATCTGGAGGCAGCCTGTTATTGCAATATCAATCCAAGGACTTTAATGTAATAATATCCAACATCAAAATAATTAAAAGCAAGAAAGTAAGAAAGAAAATATCACACATTCCTCTTTTGCCGGAATAACTTCAACTATATGAGTTATGAAAGGCTTTAATTAAGCTAAGTGAAAAGTGTTGTAGGGTGGAGTGGATAGTAAGTTGCAACCTTGTATATACTTTGCCAATTACTACTCTATTACTAATTGAATTCTTGTGTTTTTAGGATTGTGACAAGGGGGTTTTACAGTGAAAAGGACGCAGCTAACTGCATAAGGGAAATTTTGGAGGCAGTTAAGGTAATTGCTCTTTTTTGTTTACACTGAAAGGGTGATCTTATCGAGCTCCAAATGACTACTGTTCAATTTCCTGTGTACAAAATGACAATGGATTATTAATTAGAATTTTCATGAGTTCTATACCTGTACACCTTACTAGTGTGTGAATAAACATATATAGTTTTTTTTTTTTGGGGGGGGGGGGATTTTCTTTCTTAATTCTTATGCTTAGCACTAAACAATTTGTAAATCTCAGATTTTTTATTTATTTTTATTTTTTTCGTTGGCTTGTAAAGAATTCATATTTTCGTGTCACCATATCAAGTTGTTTGACGTCATACCCAGTGTACATCTGGCCTTGAACGCCAATTTGCTCAGATTTGTATAATTTATTGCCAGAGGCATACCGAAATGTATTGTACACAACAAGTAGCTATTGGCTATTGCCAAATTGTACAGGGACTTTCGTAATCTTGTGACCAATTAATGACATTCACTATAAAGGACAAGTGCAAACTGTTTCATTCACAATGTTGTTGCCTTAGAATCCTTAGCAGAAAAGTGGTTACACTGACAAACAATGCATTGAATATCTCCAGCCAATCTTGACTGTTTATAAAACACAGTAATCGGTCAAAACTCTTGACTGGTTGAGCAAATTGAATAGCTTTTGGACTGCAATGATAAACGTCACATGAGCACTTTATTCAGTTGCTTGCAGTGCTTGCCCAACTCACTGTGTAACCACTAATATGCTAGGCACTCTGATGCCATCCCAGCATACATGCATGGATACAGTTCTGTTATGGGTACTGATGGATAGCTCCAGTCCCATTTTTTGCGTGATACAGTCATCTATACCATATTCAAACACTTTCATCTATAACGAGACAACTGCAATAAATAGAGTCATTCCACAGACAACATTAGAAATGTTATATCTGATGTTACAAATACTGTCTGTCACTTATTTACATGCTATTACTTTTAATTACAGTACCTTCATGACAATGGAATCTGTCACAGGGATTTGAAGGTAATTCAACAAAGCTGAGCTCTTCCAAATTGTTGTCACTGTCATCAATTCTATATTGCGTCTTTTTTCAATGGTTTATATGAATTGGTCTTAATTGGTGATATTTAATTATTTCAGCCGGAGAATCTTTTGTACAAAGACAACACTGATGAATCTAAGCTCAAAATAGGTTGGTGTTGACTGCATTGTATCCTTCAAACTCATTAGATATCGATATCAGTATTCCACTTTCGATATTGCAAGTATCTCCCAAGTCATTATGAAACCATTTACCTTTAATGTGATACGTGCTACAGGGTGCGGCATAAAAACTTGCACCAGCAGCTACTGCTACCTCTTTTGTTATTATCTCAATTGACAGTGATCGCATGCAGCTGCAATCATACGCACGAAAGAAATAATAGTCCTAAATTATCTTTGTGAATAAATTTTCTTGTTTCCTAAAGAAGGATAGATTAGATGATATGATCTAAATATAGCACACATAGGCCACACCCTGTAAGCCATTCACACTTATCACTCCTTCGGGTCATTTTCATCTCGGCCTTTGCAGTACAACCATTTGATTATTTCACTGATCAAACAGATGTGTTACAGACACCTGTCTTGACCTTTACCTCCACGAATAGGGCAAATAGATTAATTTTTAATAAGAAGGTAGACCATTGACACATTTGAAGCAGAAAGTGCCATTTTGTACTCTGGTAAATTTTCTGTCTTTTCTGTCAAGTTAACTGCATGGCCCATCCTCCTGAAAATCATGTTATTGTTTCCAGATTAAGTGCAAATTGAAATTGTATCTCTGGAATGGCATTATATTTCTCGGTTTCAATTTTATGAACTTGCTCAATCAAAACTGGAACCAACTTTTTCATCATCTATACCATAATATATATATGCACAAATAAAAAAAAAACACTGAAGGAGGATTCTGTGAAAATATTATATTTTCTGTGGCTTCAGAGGTGTAGTAACTAGGAAATCTTTTATTTGTAAACTTTTCTGCAACTAGAGACACCATGCAAGCAGACAGAAATCAGACTTCTGTGAAATGTGTCACTCAGAACAAGCCCTCCAGCATGCACCCTCTCAATAATTCAGACACTGATGTTGTCTGACATTATATGATCAAAAATAGCACAATGATCAATTGCTTACACCCCTAACTAAATGTGGCAAAACTTTAAAAGATCTCATAAGCATTTTAGCAATTCCGAAAGAGGAGATGTTTGGTGCAAATGTTTAGGCCGCACCCTGTAAGCCAATTTGTTAGGCAATCAGTTTGCAATTTGGGGTGGGGGCTGTGTAGTCAAGTGCTCATCATGGCACAAATGTAAAATTATAGGATAAACAAAGAATCGAAACATAAATTTTTTCGATATCAATATTTTCTTAATTTATCGATATACACATTGTACGACAAATCGATGTCAACCCTAAAACTCATTAATTTGTATTTAACAGTATTTCTCATAATAAAATATTAATGTCATTTTATTTTTTACTTGAAAGTTGTCTTTTTAATTATTTTCCAGCTGACTTCGGCCTTTCAGCCATATTTGAGGGAGATGTGCATATGCAAACTGTTTGTGGAACACCAGGGTATTGTGGTACGTTTACATTTGCTCAATGTTGGCGTGTGGTCAGTACTTCGGCTCACTGTCAGACCACAGTTGGCCTCGCATTAGCACTGATTAACCCAATGTTGGCCTAATTAACTTTGGCATGCTGAGGCAGTGCCTACATAACTTATTATTCCAGTATTAATTACGAAGAATTCCAATTGATATTTTGCAGAGTCAGAACATGACATCACTTCAAGTCGTGTTTGCTAATGCTTTTTTAATCCCCATTTTGCTGCTTTATGAGAAACTTGGTAAACAAAACGAAGAGTACAAAAGAATCAAAAATCAAGCAGATAACAACTAAATACAATAAACAAATTATTGGTCAAACTCTGTTTTTGTCATGTTCAGTTTCTTTCATCAGAAATTTTAAGGGTGTCGAATAACATGCTTTGAAATGCATGATGTCAGCTGTCAACTGAGAGCAAAAACATATTTCCATTCCACGTAATTCTTACGGGGATAATAATATTGGTGTTTTTATCGCCATTACAGCACCTGAAGTTTTACAAGGAGTACAGTATGATTCCGCAGTGGACCTTTGGAGTGTTGGTGTCATCTGCTATATTTTGTAAGTGTCAACTAATTGCAATTTCTTTATTTTTTCTCGCATTTCTTAGTAATTTACAATTAGGGTGAGTATAACCATGGCATGTTAAAGTCGATCCAAATGGTGTTAAAGACAAATCTTGGGACTTCAGAGAAATGTAAACGAGTAATGTGCATGAAAATCAGTAGATTGCAATACGTATATATGTGCTGTAGGATTTGCATGAAAAATGAATTGTGTAAATGTATCTAATTGCTTGTTTTCGAAGTACCAGTGTGATATTATCATTTCAATTTCAGGCTGTGTGGGTATGAACCATTTTATGCCAAGACGGACACTGAGATGTACCGACGAATACTCAAGTGCGATTACCATTTCGACTCCCCGTGGTGGGATGATATCAGCGAAAATGCCAAGGTTTGCAGCATATATGTTATTCATCATGAATATGTGCATAGCTGGATTGTGATGTGGAATGGTTTAAATATTCATGGTTCACAGACGTATGTCGTGTTGCCTTTTTGTAGGGTGTCTCCATGGACGTAAAAGCCATGGTATCTCGTAGACCAGATAAAGAATAATCTTCTTTACATACTCTATATCCATTTTGTTTCCATTAGCAAGTTTTTAATCAACTCTACTGAAGAGTTTTTTAATGTGATATTTCTATTAATTTTTTTTTATCACGTCCACATCAAAGCACTATCTTTGATTTTCATTTCGAGTGAAATTATAGGAAATTCAATTATTTGGTTTTGAAATTTGATTATTCAAAGTGCCTATTGCACCTGATGCAATCAGTGGAAAAGCTTCTAATCTAACACATGTCAGAAATAAAGTGGTTAAAAAGGCAGTTTTCTCACAACTTTTTTCGGATTTTAGGATTTGGTGCAACATCTTCTGGTAATCAGTCCTTCCAAACGGTTTAGCGCAGGTCAAGCGCTGAAGCATCCCTGGGTCAGCGGCATGGCGGCCAAGAGTTCTCACATGGAAGTCGCCCAGACCAAACTCAAGGAGTTCAATGCGCGGCGCAAACTCAAGGTGTGTTGGTGATAAGAAATACTTCTTCGATCAATATTGATAGCTATTTTCATTCCTCGAAAGCGCCTTGAAAATATAAGTTGGCATTTTTTCATCCAGGTTTAATGGCATCTAAGTTATTGTCGTTTTGACGGCATCCCTATAATTTTATTGCATTCTATTTGGTTGTCATTTCAAACTCTGAGCAGCTCACCAGAAAATAATCAAAACTCACCATCTCACATGGAATTCTATATAGTGAGGTTTTTCCGACAGTGAGGTGTTTTTAACATTGACTTAGAATAGACACCTCGTCATTATCAAGTCATCAATATCTGAATTTCCTTTAAATTATGTCATTCTCATCTCCAGGCCATGGCGGAGGTGGTTCTTGCCTGCCGAATCAAGAGGTCTGTGGTGATTGATCCAAAATCTGCGCAAACAGCAGTCCAGGAACCTTCGGACGAGTTGTACGTTCCTCCAGTGGGAGTCGGGGAGAGCTAGAACGACTTTGGCCTTTCGCTTCATTCAGCATCGAAACCACCAGCATCTTGATGACTCAGAGTGTCAAAATCAAAATCAATTCTTCTTGTTGTTGTCGTTGAACTTCTGTTGACATTCATTGCTATATACCATTTTCTGAGCTGCTACTTTCAACATATTTGTGATGTACAGATTTTAAGATATACAAAAAATGTGTCTAGTTTGAAGTCTAAACTTTTTACTCCATTATACTACTGTCAAAAGAGAATGAACGATATGTATGGCACCATTTAAGAATGTGATATTTTACGACGAATCATGAATTTTAAAAGACTTACATTAGCATTGTTTCATTGAATATGTAATTAAGCATGTTAACAATGTACATATGGCAAATCTTTGATTTAGTTGTGTGCTTCAGGGTTCATTTGAATACAAATAACATATGTATAAACTTTCAGGATAAATGATGGTGATATTTACTGGATGAAAACCACTTATGAGAAATATTCAATTAATCAGAGTTCGAATAATTTAACGTTGCCTTGTATGTACATTTAATTGATCAAATATTACCCGTTTTAACATGTTTTAATTAACCTGAATTACAAATATAGACAATTGCATAAAAACTGCTTAAAAAAGGAAACAACGTTTATTGTCTTTATTTTAACAAACAGAAAGAACATTTTTTAAACAATGGCACAAACCCCCCCAAAAAAAGTACAGCTTTTTTGAGTAAAGAAGAATCAGCCAAACTTTTTATTTTCACAACTTTGCTTACCTTTCCCTACTTTTGAAAACATCTTACAATTACTGCCATCTGGTGTTTTTGTTCCGGAAGCTTCTCCATCACCTCCACCATTAATACGTGCTAGGAGACGGGTTGCTGCTGCCACCCTGCTTTGCTGTCTCCCTATTGATTTCTGATATCAGTAGAATTTTATGCTTGAACTGTGTGCTTGTCTTCAAGTCCCTTCCTAAATCATAATGTTATGATCACACTATAACAATGAGTGAGGTACAGACCCCTAGAATAGATGGAATTATTAATGATTTTTTCAAATATTTGTCTGACTACTTACTTCAGCCTCTTACAGTATTGTTCAACTACATTTGGGAAAAGGGAGTTTACCCAAACAAATGGTCTGAGGGAATCATTCAACCCCTGAATAAAAAAGGTAGTTATAGTGAACCTGATTACCGTCTCAAACTGACTCCTATGGCGTGTATGGGTAAAATATTTGAAACCATTTTAAATAAGAGATTAGTCTTCCAAAGTAAAGCTACATACATTGTAGATCCTAATTAATTTGGTTTTAGTAAGGGTTGCAGAACTAGTGATAATGTATTCATATTAGACACAATCATATCTTACCATAAATCAATTCGTAAAAAACCCTATTTATAACTTTTATAAACTTTTCGAAAGTTTTTGACTTTGTTAACCGATTATTCCTGTATTAGAAAATGATAAAAAAAAAAAGACTGGCGGAAGGCTTGTAAAAATAATACAAAGTATGTTAGACATGTCCAGTGCTAAAGTTCGATGGTGAATTTGGGATAAACATTGATAGTACCCATGGCGTTCTTCAAAGTGGGATAGTCCAGACCTGTGGAGACAACATACACTCATCTACTATATGCTGATGACCTTGTCCTAATTTCAGAAAGTGCTGATGGAATGCAGACTCTATTAAAAGATCTTGAAGCTTATTGTAGAAAGTGGCATCTAATAATTAACTCTCAGAAGAGCAAAGTTATGATCTTCCGTAAATCTGGCAAATGTACGGCCCAAGATAATCATGATTTCATTATTGAAAATGAGAAATTAGAAATAGTAAATTCATATAAATATTTGGGCAATGTAATTAGTAACTCTAGCAACATACACAAAGTAATGTATGAGCATTTGACAACCCAAGCTCAAAAAGCAATGTATGCTCTTAAAGAAAACCACAAGAGGGCGCTAAAAACAGAAACCAACTTGTGTTAACTACGTGTATACCGAAATAAATAAATTAAAGTTTTGAGGTAAGATTGGCTAAATGTCACATCTCACATTATGTTATACCTATAGAAGGCATTAACAAGCAGTTGTTCAATGTAATAATGCGATGAAACTATGGTCATGTTCACACGATTCTGGAGTTGTTGTTTTTGTTGTTTTTTATTACACTAGGATAAAATTTTGGGTTTTGGGTCTATGTTCATCAGGAGATTGTATCAAACTTAAATTGAAACTCAGACAATAAGGCTCAGAGGCTGGCTGGTGTTTTATATAATAGCCGAAGGCCAGAGGCCGTAGGCTGTATGTTCAAGGTTGCAGGAGCTAGGTGGCAGCACTCACTACGAAACAAGCGACTGGTGGCAGCACCAGGATAATTTTGACTGAGCCTTTTCTGGAATTTAAATCTCACCCATGCGCAATTGTATACAAACAAAGTTTTCCTAACGTTGGTTACGAGATTTGGTAACATGTGTTTTTTATGACATTATATATATGATTTGATGTTCTTACTTGAATGACAGATATTTTTAATGAACAGCTCTGATTACTGCAGTCAAACGAAGGTGATCCAGCCTGTGTTCGAACGCCTGTTTTCCCACCTTGGCCTTGACCTTTTGCTCCAAACGGTAGGGCTCTACACCGGTTCGGTGATTATCGGTCACACCGGTAACAAGCAATAGATAAAAGAACCGGTATACGACGTGTGATTTTCGGTATCATATCGGTAAACTATAAAATATAGTTATTCTGTCCCTAAGATGCAATTTCCTTTCAAAACGTAGCTAAGATCGTCGTGATTAACAGTGACAACCACCATTTTGATTACTTTGTGTTATGCGCTGTGATTGGTCGAAATGAGTAGTCCCAAAATATAACAGCCAATCAGTGATTAGCTTGCTTGGAGCAGTATCAAGTCAAAACGTCTGACAACCAAAACGTCCAAACCTGAAATGTCCGATTCCCTAAACGTCCTATTTGAATAATAAATTTGTTTTACTTATATATAGCTATGAATGAGGATTATTCAGTGCGCCGAATTCACTGTTTTTTGCGCCGAATTCACTTTCATGAGCCGAATTCACCAAATTTTCCGGCGCCAAATTCGCCCTTCGGCATCATGCTTTGGCATTAACATATTAATGTGAGGGATGAGGCTAGTTTAATTTATTTTAACTTACCAGGTTTGTAATAACTGCAGTTACCTGATCCTAATACATCATGTTTTGCCAGAGATCAGGTATATGTACTAGGATTAGGAATGCAATTACCCATGCGGCTTTTCCCCGGTGTTAATTGTCAAATATGGCCCAAGGAGCTCTCAGGGAGCTGTGAGGGAGCTGGAACCAAGGAGCAAACTTCGCATAAGGTAGCTCCCTGAAAAGATCACCCTGTAGAGCAACTTGTCATTGCTTGAGATACCCAGCAATGTATTTCAAGGTCACTTAATAAACATTTGTTGAGTTATTTTCCATGAATTACGAACCTGCACTGTGATCAGGTAACTGCAGTTAATCAGGCAGAGATACATATTTTGACCAGGAAACTACACTGGGGTCTGGTAATTGCAGTTACCTGATCAAAATACAGATTTTGCCAGGAATCAGTTACCTGATTCCAATACATCAGGTAACTGTCCAATGATCAGTAATGCAATTACCCATGCAGCTTTTCCCCAGTGTTACTTGTCCCGTCTGGTCCAGGAAGCTCTCAGGGAGCTGTGAGGGAGCTGCCAGGCATCTGGGGAAGTTGGCTCCCTGAACGAAGCACCCTGCAGATCAACTTGTCATTGCTTGAGATACCGGCAATGTATTTCTATGTCACTTATTACAAACTGTTAAAGTAAATTAAACTAGCCTCATCCCTCACATTATATTCTGCACCTGATGAAGTTAGTCAGTTTTCCGCAACAGAGCATCTTGCTAATCATTAAATTCCATTGGCTTATTACATGTGAGGCAAAGCTGTGCCGGTGTCTGCAGTTACTCGAGTAAAGAATAGCATTGACCTTATCTCAATCTTCTTTCTTCATTGTCAGGGATCCAGTAACTGCACTAGTATCAGGTAATGAGGGAGCCAGGTGGAGCTGTGAGGGGAGCTGTGAGGGAGCTGTGAGGGAGCTGGGGCCAGGGAGCCAATTTCACATTTTCAGGGAGCTGTGAGGGAGCGAGATTCGGGGAGCCAACTTCACCTGACTGTGTAGAATGTGTAAGTTGGGGTTGTAAGCAATCAACCAAAATTAAATTTATTGTATTGTCTCAGTGATATTATATTCTCTGAGGCAGATGTAAAGATGCTTTGCTAGGGCTTGGCGTCCATTCCATGTTACACATTTACCCCATCATGGGTGGGGTCTTTTGCAAGGCACTCTCACCGAGTTATTAATGCATAAAAAATATTTTAGGAACTACATTTTAAACGTTTTATTTGTACGGGAACTGTATAAAATTACAGCACATGTATATAAATTGAAAACACAAATAACTAACTCTAATTGTACCGATACAAAAAATCAATACTTAGTTATTTTTTTTAGGAAAACGTGTTGGTGTTTAACCAAGAAAATTAAAAAGAATAATATCTGAGAGTTATACTTCAATACTGTTTTATGAAAAAGCGACAAAAACTAAAATTTTATGAAATTTCTACATGATACAGTAATTGTGCATACATAATAATAAATATATGACAAACAAGCATGTATGAGTATGTACATAATTAATATTATCATGTGACCAGTCGGTGCATAATCGTGTTGGCACATTTGTAATTGTCCACTATTCTTTTTACAGTGAAACAACATTGTTGAAAGAAAAACAAAAAACTTTTCAATCATCAAATTCCAAATATTACCAGAGCAAAATGTCAAAAAAAATTCCAACTTAACTTCTAAATTTATCTCAAAGCTTTAGATATCTCATACAATCTATGTACAATGAGTATTTTCTCAAAGTCCTGGTCACAGTTCAGACTGAATTACTAGTTTGAGCGATTATAGCTAGGTGGCGTTAAATGCTCACTTCCCCTTCCTAAACTCATGTGGAATATTTTCGTTTTCTATGGCTGTCAAACCTGTTGGCACAGCATCTGAAAAGTAAGAAATTATATCCAATTTAATCCCAGCATTTACTGAATTTGTATATCCCATCCAGAAAGGTTCGGTTCTCTTTGCATTTTAATTCCAAAAGGAACAACTTTAATAATTAAGGCAATACTTCTGGACACTCTTTAAGCAATTAAGATTAAATAGATGAATCTCAAAAGCATCATGTGCATCATCTCTATTCCTCTTTTTCTGTAGTTTCACACAGCAATACCTTGTTAGAAATCTTACTAATTGATTAAATCCTATTATTAGATAGCAAAGTAATATATTGAAGATCTAGTTTTTGTGTCATATATACTAACCGTTACATCTGTAGTTGAGATCTGACCAGATCACTGCCTCTTGTGAGAAGCAGAATACTCCCAGTCTACCTCCTCTGATGCTGGAGTCGTAGATGTTACCAGAGTCAGCAACCAGCTCAGTATCTTCATAAAGCCACACTCTGCAAAACAATAGTAGACCACGTTAAGCAAAAGAACATTAAAAATATCACTGTGTTTTGCATTATCCATGAATGCTATATAACTGTTAGAATTACAGTATGTTGGTACATCTCAACTGGAATGCTTGCACACACCATCTGATACATAAAAGGACAGATGAGCCTGTGTGTTATTAGAGTCCAGTCATACATGTACTTAAATAGATTGTCCTTCAGGTTATCATGTTTGTTTGGCTCGTAGATTTCCACCTTCGAAGCCTGCAAAAGCCCTGGGCCTCCTTGATCTTCAGAGTCACTTCATAATTCTAGCTGGCTTACCTAATAAGCCCAATGGCAGGTCTGTGTATGAGTTCCCATCTGTAAGCTGTCCTCTCCTTCCAGCCCACGTTCCTTGGGTCTTTCCACAAAAGTTTGACTTGGTCGTCGGTGTCTCCGGTGTGCCACAAGGAGTTCCTCATCATCTCACCTGGACCGGTCTTAGACTTCACTGCTTTCAGTTGGATTCCAGGTTCAGCCACAGCTCTGTAATGAGGGACTTATCAATTAATATTAATCTAATCTATAGCTTTTTTGTTGTTCTGGTTCACAAAGGTAATGTAAAGCTTGAAGTGCAAACTGTAGGGATGCAAGGTTTTGGGCCATGCCCCAATAGTGAACCAATACGTCAGGTTATCTTGGTAGTTCTTTTGGGAAAATATGTTAGAAACAAGTCATCTGGATATACATTGTACCTATAACATATTGTTTGTATGTTGGTAAATTGAATTACCTTATTAGCCTATGTTTTTCAAGTTAAAAGTGCTTATAGATATTAGAGATACCAGAGACACAATGCCAAATGTACCATGTCACATTGTCTCAACTAGTGACTGATTTATTCTGAGTGTAGGAAGCTCCTAGATGTTCGAAGCTCCTAAATGTTCGAAGCTCCTAGCTTTACCTGAAAGGAGTGCTCTGCCAATATGTCTGAGCCTGCTTCTTCCACATGACCACGTAGAATGTGCCACTGTCTTGGTAACTGAAGATGAAGCCAGCGTAGTCATCATCCACATCAGTGTTAATGAAGAAGGTACCGCTGAAGTCTACCCCGTTGAAAGTTGTGAAACCTAAAAACAGAAATAGTGGTAGATATAGTACTATGTGGCCTTTGTTATGCATTTTTTAAATATTTTATTAGATTCTCATCACATTGTATTGGCAATTTGTGACCTTCACATGACTGAGACGGTAATATTCATTCATTCATTGATCTTAAGGTCAATATTTTTCATTGTGAATTTTTTTTTTAAGCGATCACGGTTTTTGGCCCTTGTTAAGTCATCTTAAAAGACATATTGTTGAGATTTTGTTGTTTATAATTGTTCTGTTCCAACTAAAGAGCAGGAAAATAAGATATCTTCTGCATAGCAAATTTATTGTAGACACTGTCACCCCGAAGTTCCTCTTTGCACTAAGACTGAAAATATACAGCTATGTACCATGGTGCAACCAAGTTGCTGTTCCACCAAACACTTTTCCCCTGCAACCAGTTTGTGAGTTTGATCTGACCTTCATAACACAAAACATCACTCGACACCCTGGGTGGTATATGATGAAAGACCCCACCCTAAAACAACAAGGGTTTGTTTCTGTTGATGCTGACTCAAACAAAAACATCTCCACTCATGACTACACTCAGGGGTGACTGACCACTTGACCACTTACCCACAGCAAGGCCAGGGTCACTGTTCATTGTTTGGACAATCTCAGCACCATCGTTGAGGATGACCCAGTTGGGGTCAATCTGAGAATCTCCTTCGGGGTCAAGGACCACAGTCTGATAGGCTCGGAAGTCGGTCTGGTAGACCTGGTCGTTCTCTGGACAGACGTCAACGATATCTGGTTTGCCATCACCGTCCGCATCTTTATCGCAGACATCGCCTTTGCCATCACCTGCATAAGAAATTTACGATTCGTTATTAAATCATTTAGAGAATCAATATGCAGCCGAAAGTGTAAATGAGAGAGAGAGAAAGAAAAAGTGCAGCCCAGATTATGACAAATCAAACAAAGATTTCAACATAAAAATAGCAGGGTCTTGGCAGAGACCTCCAAATCCATTTGGAATGAGTATATTGAGGTTTTAAGAGTAAAAATCCACATGATCCACAATGGTCGAACATCGACTAGATAGTACAGTTTCAGAGACTACATGTGTAGGTACTAAACGTGATAAGTGTTGAGAGAATGCATAAAGGAGAAATATACTAATGACCTTCACATGTGAAACTTCTCTAGCTTATTTTATTATTGAAGGTTAAACATGTCAAGGGTAGCAATGCTTGCATTATTTGCTACTTTATAGGAATTTATTCGGGTATGTGTATGATATGCAGTTTGGTTTTTTAGTTTTTAATTCTGAATGATTGTCAGTGTTCATGTTTTTGGCAAAATCTTATCCTTCGGTTTTTCTGCAGTCAAACATTTCCTTACAGCAGACGGTCACCTGCAGTAAACGGTCTCTTCCAGCTCCCCCAAAATGAATTGCTATTGTATAATGTATATCCCCCCCCCCTCCCACCTATTAAACAACCACCTATTTCAAACTGCCAAATTTATCAATTTCCTTGGATGGTTGGCCGGTAGATTGGCAGCTTTTCCAGTATACACTCTAAAAAATTTGGGGACAAATTTGATTGTTTAAAAACAAAATGGTTTTTACAAAAATCCATTGAATTCTTTGGTTTTTCAAGTAAAGAAAGGGAGTTTTGAGTTTTTACCTATAAGCCTCTTGCGAAACTCCATTTCACAATTTCGATTGGTTATTATAGTTTTTAAGTGTTGTGAAACACCAGTAATTTAGTATTTTTTGTAACTACCAAAACTGGTATTTCCGATATATTGGTTTTTTTAAGCGGCATAGCATAGCCTATAGTGGATCGACAAGTAAAAAAAAAGCAAAGATTGGTTTTTTGGGCACGATTTTTTTAGCGTGTACTTTACCACTTACCATCAGAATCTTTCTGGTCTTTGTTGGGAATCAAGCGACAGTTATCGTTAATGTCTCTTATTCCATCGTTGTCATCATCATCATCACAAACGTCTCCCTTTCCGTCCTTGTCCTTGTCCAGTTGGTTGGCGTTCGGAGTTCGTGGACAATTGTCCTTGTCGTCTTGGACACCATCATCATCCCTAAAGGACAAAAAAGGACAAATGTTGGGATCTAAATGGGCAGTTATCACGAGTACTTGTAATAAAATCGTCATCAAGGATGGTTCCATTGTTGTGTGACATTGTTGTGACATTGTCCATTGCATTTAATGTTCTGGCGCATTTGTCGATCCGGCGCTGAATAATGACAAAAGGCCAGCAATAGGAGTGATTTAGAGGTAGGTCATTAAATTTGTAGGGCATGATGTCTAGCCAATATGAATTCCAACTACCTGTAAGGGGCATCACAGGTACCCAATCACAAACCTGTTAAATAAATATGACCTCGGTTTTTAATAACCACCCCCTGATTGAGACAATGCAGTACTGATAAATCTTATATCATCGGGCTAGCGACAATCGTCCTTTCCATAATATCCCCAACAAGTTATAGATCTTTCAGTTGAGTAGAACCAGTCTGTGCTTTATATCTCTCTCTTGTGTGATGTTTTTGTTCAACCACATTTAACTTACATGTCATCATTGTTGTCACAGAGATCTCCAACCAAATCATTGTCAATATCACTCTGGAAAAAAAGGAACAGGAAATATATGAATAATTCCATTGTTGGTCTGGTGTAGTTTTATTCATGAAGCATGTTCAGCGCTTTGTTCAAAGAGATTGTTTTTTAAAGGTCAGCATTTCTGGCCATGTCCAGAATTTTAGAAACGTACTCAACCAAGAAAGAAACGGTCAAGGTGTCCCAAATTACATTATGAATGTGCGAGCTGTTGATGGTAAGATACCATTGAGTACACAGCCTTCTTGCTTATCAATTTTACAACTATAATTAGCTCACACGATTTGATTTTATCTGTTCACTTATATCCAAAGTTTATATACTGTACAATATATATTACTCTGAATAAAGATATATAATGATGATATTAGGTCTGGTGTACCTGATCTGGATTGTACTGTCTTGGGCAGTTGTCGCAAACATCACCAAATCCATCACCATCCACATCCCGCTGGTCTTGATTGACCCTGTATGGGCAGTTATCACGAGTATTCAAGATACCTGGCAATGAAACATTACGCATTATCAATAGTATTGTCATTAAAGATTGCAAAATAGGAAAAAAGATGTGACAAACTCTGTTTTGGTGGGCAGCGTGAAGTATGCCCTAAATTTAGCAAACCGAGTTAGAAATAAATATACTCCCGATACATAATAGACAAGCTTTATTATATGAATGACCATAAGGCATAATGTAAATATCCAATAGTACCACATGCAAGCTCCATGTGTTTATCAAAACGCATGGAAAACGCATGGTTTTTGCCTCGTTATAATTAGCTAAAAACCATGCGTTTTCCATGCGTTTATCCTTCTCATGGAAAACGCGCGTGGCACATTTGGCCATGTAGTGTAAATAGCCTGTTAAGTACAGGCATTTTAGTGCCATTAAGAAATGACTTCTCACCATCATTATCAGCATCAGAATCACAAATGTCTCCCCGGCCATCTCCATCCGTGTCTCTCTGGTTGGGATTTGGATCGGTAGGACAGTTGTCGCAAGCGTCACCAACTTCATCTTTGGAATCTCCCCGGCTGTCGGAATCAGTCTGGTCGGGGTTCGCCACCAAGGGACAGTTATCCTGGGACACATTATATAAATGTCAATATTGTCATTATCATACGGTTTACCTAATAAAAATTCATTGTGTATAGAAAGGTATGTTGTAAAAGATAGCAGGTCTGTCTGGGACACAAATGAACGAAAATGTAGCAATGATTTAATGACAAATTGATACATGATATCTCTACTTTATTACTTGTATTGTAAAGAGTAGAAGTGCAGCTTGTGTTTTATTGGGGTGGTACTCACAGGATCATTACTAATTCCATCGTTATCCTTGTCAGGATCACATTGATCTCCAATTCCGTCTTTATCCGCATCCTCTTGACCGCTGTTAGGCACTTTGGGACAGTTATCCTGCAAGGAAACACAACAAACGATAAGGTCAATGACAAACTTCAATTTATAAACTGCACATTTTTCAATATTTGTAAGACATATTTTCAGCCTCTGTAAAGCAGTCACCCACAGGCGTGTGGTCAAGTACTGTACTTGGACTTAAGTACCAAGTACTCAGTACTTGTACTTGTACTCGAAGCTGTTCAAAATGAAGTAATTGTACTTGGACTTGGAAATGAAGTTCTTGTACTTGGACTTGTACTTGAAGCCAAAGTACTTGCAAGTATTTTAAGATGCAGATTTATGGCAGTTTATAAATAATTATTGCAACATAGATAATCTATGGGATTAGCAAATTTACCCTTTAAGAATGGTGGCCTTTTAATAGAAGAGTGAAACAAAGAAAGTTCAGCTCAGGGGAGTTGGATAACACAACGTTGTCAGTGGTTACATTATCACTTACACATTATGCATCATACTTACAGCAGCACATCTTGCGTAGTTGCAAGGAAGTCTTTCATCGGGCCATCCATCTGAATCCATATCTCTTCCACAGATTCTGCCAGTACCTGCCCAACCTGGTCTACACTGAAAACAAGACCATTCGCCATGTGAGATGTTTTATTTCCGTTATGTGTTAAACAGTTGTAAGACAGGATTTAAAAAAAAATTATTTCAGTCGGTCATTATAAAATCATGACTTACAACATTGACGCCTGTCACTAATTATAACTAATATGATAATGAGATTACATACACAAGTGAGAATGGTTACATGCAACGACATAATGCTACATGGCCAAATGTGCTTGAATAAACGCATGGAAAACGCGTGGTTTTCACCTCATTTCAATTAGGCAAAAACCATGCGTTTTTATCCTTCTCACGGAAAGCGCACATGGCACATTTGGCCATGTAATGATTTAGGAAAATTATGTTAATTTACGTACATGAAATTATAACACAGAGCATTAAAAGCTGGGTCCATATGCATTACATGCAATATACATGCAATGTATTCAATAAAGTCTTGATTCAGTTTTTTTATTGTGATCACAATTTTGTTTTTATTTAGCAACGCGTATACTTTGTAGCAGGTCTTTAGGACTGTCAACCACGTATTTGTTATAGCATAGAAATTTAGCTAACCGATGATGCTCCATCATACATTTGATAAATACCTCGCAGAAGTAGCCAGACAATCCTCTGTTTTTGCATTCGGCATTGACATCACAAATAGTATGACCGTCATCACAAAGTCCACGTTGCTTCTTACATCCAACCGTCTGGTTGCCAATGTAGCCAGGTTTGCAAATTCCGCAATTTCTAGAACCCTGTAAAAAATATGATGAATATATGTTGAGCAAAATTAGATTTTTGAAAGACAGTTGTTTTAACGCTTTCTTGCTTACATCATAATATTAACATTTAGGAATTATTTGAAGCAATTCAAACGGTAAAGGAAGGCTTTAGAAGTAATCGGAGATGATTGAAATTCAGTGTATTATTCATTGTAATTTACACCACTGAAAGTCAGAACTTAAGTCAAACAAGGAATCGACCAGTGTTAATCCAAATTATATTTCTGCAATTCATAATCACTTCATGTACAACAATTGTACGAATTAAGACTCACCGGTATGTTGATGCAAAAAGAATCAGGCACACAGCCACCATTATTACCATCCAGGCACTCATTGATGTCTTCACAGATCTAAAAGAGGAAAACAATGAAATGATTTCTTATTGTTGTGTTATTGTGAATGACAGCATTCATTTGTGAATGTCATTCTGTCATGCAAGATGTCGTCAATGGTCATTACTTGTCATAACAGGTGAGGAAAGGTCACAAGTGTCATTATAATTCATAGCAAGGTCATGAAATCGTAATTGTGCATCAAAACACGGACGTGCATGGACGTTTGTTCTCTGAATGAAGACCAATAGTGGTCCAAGATTTACTGGACTGAGTACTTAGTGCAAAACAGATATATAAGTACAACAATCATAATGGATGATGAGTTCATAATAAAATACACTTAATAGTGATGTTGCAACGTACTTATAGGATGGATTGAAAATAATGGAATCATTAACATGATTAAGTTTCAAGTTTACAGTTCTGTAGTACAGTTATATTATAATATTTAATGTCTAAACCTGATTCAGACATTCAAAATGATCAAATTCATATTTAAACAACACTAAAGGTCAACCAAGGACATGGCATCCACAGACTCACCTGGCGGTTCCTCATGGCATATTCAAGACCGACACCAGTCACTCGTGGTCCCTGGTATCCGGATGGACAAGGCGAGCAGGAATATCCTGGAGCTCTGTTCTGACACTGAGTCATAGGGTCACAAGGATTTGCCTCCAGGCACTACAACCATACAACACAACTTCAAATATCAGCTTGTCAATGAGATGATGTTGAACAACCTATCAGTTAAATTGTCCGATCAGATAATGGTCGTTGGGGACCTATAGCTGGCAAGGTCATTTGAACCGAATAAGTGATCATTTAATGATTGTCAGAATTGCCATTTACTCACAACGAAAAGATGTAATTTTTAATAATACTATAACTGGTCGTCAAAATGAAATCAACAGTAGATGACACGAGATTTGCTACATTGACCTATATATTATCTTTATTCTAAGTGCATGGCTGTCTCTTTTTTTTTTACCAACTTTTATAAAAAGCAAATATCTAATGTGTCAATTCAAACCTCATTAATGTCCCGGCAGATTATTCCGTCACCAGAATATCCAGCAGGGCAAGGACCACACTGGAATCCTGTTGCAGTATCACGGCAGGATACCCCAGCAAAGCATGGGTTGCTTGAACACCTCTTGACATCTCTTCGGCATCCGTTACGAGTACCATCACCAGTCATTCCAGCTGGGCAAGGACCACATCGGTATCCTCCACCATATTCTGTGCAGCTTACTCCAGGGTAGCAAGGACTATCTGCACAGCCAATTCTACGACATCCTTCTCTGGTTCCATCGCCAGTGTATCCGGCAGGACACTGGCCGCAACGAACACCTCGTGCAGTGTCCTGGCAAGAAACTCCTGGGAAGCACACGCCATCAGCGCAAGTGATCCTACGGCAACCTTGTTGTGTTCCATCACCAGTGTACCCACTTGGACATTGTCCGCATTGGTAGCCACCTCCTGGAAGATCTCTACACTGAACACCAGGGAAGCATGGGTTTGATTCGCATCCCAAACGACGACAACCACTACGAGTGCCATCTCCTGTCATGCCACTCGGGCATGGACCACATCGGAATCCACGGCCATTATCGCTACACTGTACTCCAGGGTAGCAAGGACTGCTGTCACATCCAATTGCTCTGCAACCATCACGAGTGCCATCTCCTGTGAGTCCGGCAGGGCAGGATCCACAACGGAATCCACGGCCAGTATCGCTACACTGTACTCCAGGGTAGCAAGGACTGCTGTCACATCCAATTGCTCTGCAACCATCACGGGTGCCATCTCCTGTTAGTCCGGCAGGACACGATCCACAACGGAATCCACGGCCAGTATCGCTACACTGTACTCCAGGGTAGCAAGGACTGCTGTCACATCCAATTGCTCTGCAACCATCACGAGTGCCATCTCCTGTGAGTCCGGCAGGACAGGATCCACAACGGAATCCTCCTCGGCCATCATCCTGGCAAGGGGTACCTGGGTAGCATGGGCTGTCAGAACATGTAATTCTTCTGCATCCACTACGAGTTCCATCACCTGTGTAACCAGAGGGACATGCTCCACACCTGAAATGAGTTGAAAACAAAGCGTTCAACTGGTCACTCTTTTACTTTAAAAAGTGGATATGACTGACAAAAATCCAATTAATTCGCAACATTTTAAGCTAAAACAGCAGCATGATCACTTCTTAGAACCTTAACTTTAGCAGTTGAATTCACCACCTAACTAAAAATACTATTTTGCTATTATACCCACTTTGCTGCCGCACCGAAAGTTTTAGTTGATGTGCGTAAAATATATTTGTTCTTTCTTTATTTTTGGGATTTTCAATTACCTATAGCCAGTTGCAGTGTCTTGACATTGCACTCCTGGGAAGCATGGTCTTGTTTCGCATCCGTTTCTCTCTTTTGAGCATCCACTTCTTGTTCCATCCCCGGTGTACCCGGCTGGACATGGTCCGCATCGATATCCTGTCTCAGTGTCAATACATTGTACTCCTGCAATAACAGAACATGATGAACATGTTATTCTGCATTCTCATACGACATATGGATGAAAGTATGTTTTACAGCATTAGACCATGACTTACCATCAAAACATGGTCTTTCATTGCAAGTGACCACTCGTTGACATCTAATTCCATCTCCTCGGTATCCGGTTGGACATGGTCCGCAGCGGAATCCGGTCCCAGTTTCTTGACACCTCACACCAGTGAAACAGGAGTCTGGTTTGCAGTATTTGATATCTGCTTTATGGAAAGCAGAGTGCTTAAGTTATTTCACCTGTTTTGACTTTTATTAGATAGATAACAAACTTCATTCATGATATCATACAATATCTATTACGATAAATGTGTGACTTTACTTGATTAATGTTTTTTATATGGTCACATCTCTCCAAGATGACGAGCCAATCCCGTGAAAGAGTTAAATTTTTAAGATTTTGTATGTACGAAAACCACGATTTTTTATCTTGACAGAAACACAAGCAAAATTCATTAGATGATTAATGTAATGTTAGTCAATACGACTACTTGATATTTTGGCTTATTAGGTCGACAAATCTAATCAGTGTCATCTTAAAATAAAAGAAAATGCATGTGTATCACTTTTTAGCTTAGTCTAGCACTTGTCCATACAAATGACATTTTAAGCTTCAAATGTTAATTCTACCATGCAAAATACTTGATTTGATAAATATTCTATTGCAAATCATGTATCACATTGTGAACTGTCATGCATTTCTGTACAATATTACAATAATTATTTATGAAACTTTCTTAATCAAGTATTGGATTTCTTATCACTTAAGGAACTACCATGCTTCCATTGGGTACAGTTCTTGCTTTAATTCATCTATCATAATGGATCTTTTCTGGCTGACAACAGCATTAACAACTAACTACAAATGCTTTTGTTTCATGATGCTGTTTATTTCTAATGTGTCGGTATGTGTTAGCCTTATGTCAGTGTTTGTCTCCTGGCATGCATTGTTGTCATTTTCATGTGTTTCATGTGTGTTCTCTGTCAGCCAGACTGATGAAGGATTGTCGTACCTGTATCCTTACACATTGCACATTGGCTAAGAGCATTCCTCAAGTCCCTGGTTTCTCTGATCTGGAAAAACATGAGAGCTAAATTTCAGTGTGCACATTTTTTTCGGTGGTAAGGTAAAAAGGTTAAGAAAACATTTGATTGCAGTGATAGGGTTTCTCGTTGTTTTTTTTTTGTTTTTTGGTGAAAAATGGAACCCTAGGAATTGCCTCATTGTGCAGTCAATTACAAAATATATTCAGACACCTTTGATTATTTCCTTCACAGATATAAAAAAATTAAACTTTCCATAATTGTAAACTACAGTGTACCATCAGGAATATATAGAAATCATAAAGACACCAACATTTGTGATTCTTTATTTGCATGGTACCTAAGAATCCAAGGCCCCCCTTTCTTTGACCACTTCTCAACAAGCAGCTGATAGAATTTTGAAGGGTTCACACAATTGTCAAAAAAGATCACCTACCCCTTGAAAGTTAAAACACTGGCAATGAACCTTAGGAATTAATTTTCCTTTGGTCATTATTTTCTAAATATATTTGTATCAACCTTGACCTGACCTAGAACACCCTGATTTAATCTCAGCCCTGACAAATTGACCAGTTTGGGGTCTGATACTCAAATATTTTTAATTTCAATATCCAATTTATGGATGTCATTTATCTTAATTAGCTACGTTTTTAACACTTCTAATATACTTTCAACTTGTTATGACTAATAATAGTTTCCATGGAAACATGTCACAAATATGACAGTTTTAATTACATCATTTACACAATAAAGGTCCAGGGTCAAGGTCGGAATGCATAATTGGTGTCATCCATTGTTTGAAGATCACGTGATATCAGTAATTATTACAATCAGGGATCACAAAATTTTGTGTCAATGGAACACAACTTCAGTGGCATTTTCCGTTGTTAATCATGTATTTTTTTTTTGTGTGTGTATAATTATTACTTGAGTGTGGCATAAAGTTGAATATTGCTTTAAGACCATTTTTCATCTTTGCATTGTGATATTTTGTGGAACGTTGTGAATATATACATGCATGTACTATTTTGGCTTTAAAAAAAGTACAATGTTCAATCCTGAGGTCTTAGAATAAACCAACAGACCTGGCATTTTGATATTTAAATATTATTATGTAAAATAAATACTGGGAGGAATAAAGCTGTTACCTGATTACGCAACTCCTGCTGCAGCACCGACATCTCGCGGGTAATCTCTTTCAAAGACATAGCCATGGAGTTGAGGGCACCTGCAAAGAAGAATATATAGATACATAGAATATTGCTTTAAGACCATTTCATCATAACTCTTCAACACATTGTGCAAGTACGGGACAATAGAATACACATACACAACAGTAACCGGGTTGTACGTTCTGCTTTGAATTACAAAATAAATTTAAGTAAAGCTTGGTAAGACGTGTCTGTTTGATAATAGAATTAATTATAGAATGACTGTTGTACCACCTCACTATTTAGTTCACTGAATTAACGTTAGTATGCTCTGGAGGCGAAGTTCCACTGTATAAAAAAAAGAGAAAGTACAGCTTATAGTGTTCTAGTTTAATAGGCCTATTAGTTTCTAACGGTGCCATGTGTCAACCTTTTGCCCCTCATGATAAACTTCACGACTTTTTCTTCAGTTTTGACTTTAGAATTTAATGGGCCGTACTTCCATGAAATGCGCTCTATGGAAAATTGTTGTTGCGTAATGCCAGTAGGCTTAGCAGGTGTACATATTCAGTTTCAATTTTTAAGATTTTGTGAAAATCGACCGAGCCATTAAAATATATTGCCAATTGACCTGTATATAATATGAGATAATTTACAATATTTTCCTATCAGTTCAGCTGAAAATATTTATTGTGTTGATGTGGTCCAACTAAGTGCAATGAGACTAAAAACTTTTGTGTGTGTAAATTTTTGTCACAAATAAATTTAATAAAATCAGGAGAATGTGTATCTTGTATACGAGATGCTGAGAGGGCAATTTGGTGGGTCTAAGCCATACCACTTCATCATTACATCTGCCTCTGGGAGCAAGTCATAATCAGATGGTGCTTCGAATCAGTAACATGAGACTAAATGCAATAATTCAACAATTGCAAACAATACAACAATTCTGTACATCACAAATGCTTTCCAATTGTTGGTGTTTTTTAAACAGCCATAAAGACTACCTCACTATTAAGACAATGAAGTTTAAAACACCATTCTTACACACGAGGTTCAACAGCAATGAGAATACATTGAATACACTTAATACCCATGCCAAAAAAATTGTCCTTTTCTCAGACTTGTAAAATGTGTAATTTCCGTGCTTGTCCACAAATGCGGGGTTGTGAAGCTGTTTGCAGATATTTATGGAATTATGTATAAACACTGAAGGAGAAAGTTTGGCAATGTGACCTAAGCTAACATACGGACAGATGAAAAACAACTAAGTTTCGGGGTAGACATTTCGAATGAATTTTGATGTCTATATTATTTTTTCAAATTTATGTTTGCATGTAAAAAAAATTGTCTATCTATCTGTCTATCTATCTCTATCTATCTATCTGTCTATCTCTATATCTATCTATCTATCTTTCTTTCTATCTTTCTATCTATTTGAGACTTTCTCACAGCAGATTTTCTGACCCTAGGTAATGTGCTTGTGGCGCGTGGCGATTCTTGGGTCAGCTGTGAGATCTAACCCCCTGCTAAGATGTATCGCCCAAAGGTCAAGACAAACACATTCAGATGGTGAGATTTGTGACCGCTGGTCAGTGAGAAACAAACAGCAACTGGCCTGTCTGTCAATGTCAGTTGTAGGTTTAGGAGAGGGACCCTCTGAGGCTCAATTGATGTGCTCATGGTTCAGGACTCATTCAGGAACTTTCTACACACAATATGATGATAATTAATATCTGTTTAGAAACCTGTTATCCGGCAAAGTGGTCTTAGAATTTCCCTCATATTGGGCAGACTGCTTTTCTGTTTTACTTTTTACTAGACTCGTGTGATTAGCGTTCAAAGCATGAGAAGGAACATCTCAGTTTGTATTCCTGGTAAAAAAAAAAATGTACTCTTCATTATATGTTGACATTCTTTTCATGATGGCTTTGCCAAGGAGTACTCGTGGAGAACTCATCTCAGACATACAATGTTGTAGATCTACATGTACTGTATGCAGTCCAGGAGCTTATTGTGTGAATGATGAATTGTGCCTTGTGTCAGCATATAATTCCAACTATAATATTGAGGAATATTTGCAAACATTATATTAATAACAAAAGAACACCAACCCCAGAAACCCTGGGTTAAGCTAAGACTGAGCTAGAAGTGGAAGTTGTAAATTTGGGATTTTTAATTATCATTGTCTTAATCAAATTACCAATTTCTGGACATATATTTATCACTGTGGCTTCTATGCCTCTTTATCTCATCATTACATCGGTCTGTGCTAGCTAACCATACAAGCTGTCCAAGATACAAGGAAAAAGGGTTCAAGATAAGGGTCAGCCCCCACTCCTTTACTGAAGACCACTAGCAGGCCTGGTACCCTCCACCCTTTGCTCTATTTAACGAGTGGGGTAAGTACCAAAGGTCAATGAGTTGTTAATTGTTGCAGATTACACAAGTTTTACAACATTGTCTACACAGATATCAACATCGGAAGCTATTGGAAAACACCCAGCCCCCACTCGAAAGTTAAAAGAATCGCAGGCCCACCAAGGGTTCTTGAGATCAGTCTCTCTTGCTTCAGCATAAATATTGTAATATATTCTGTTCCACCGGTGGATAATTGTTTGATCGAATTTGTCAGCAGCTAGAAGGGGTACAGAAACAACTACCCCTTCCTCTGTATATTTTCATCGACTTGCTTAGATATTTCCTAATTTATTGTAACCTCTTACATAGGGATGGCAAATACGCCTTGGGAGCTTAGTTCTAAGTACAACCAAAGTTTTTTTCTAAATGCTTCAATGATCCAATTCAACACTCAAACACACAGTGAGTACGATGATCTCACATATATATTATATTGACTTGAGTGTGATAAACTTTGGCAGAGATGTTGGCACTGCCTTTCGGGACGTTCAGTGAAATCTGCCCGTGTTGGTTAGTTTTTTTTTTAGTAGAATTTGGTTAAATTCAGCACAAAATAATTGTAATTGGCGAGGTTAAGATAACATGGCTATAACATCTGGTCGGTTTGGCCATGGGGTTTCCATGGTTTAGCCAACTGCATAAAAAGTGGGGAAACAGCCACCTAAGTCATTGCCAAAATACTATGAAGTTCAACTGGAGGTATGGGCTGTCGAAAGACAGATAAAAACTGTGTACAACTTTGCCATTTTGCCTATTTTTTGTACATCACGACCATGAACATGTGTTGACAGATTTTCTAGGTCTCCCATCTCAAACTTCCTGAATAGTATCTCCAGAGAAACAAAAACTGACTGCAAACAAATTGGTAGCCTGATCTTGTACTGGATATGCTGAGACCCGAGTACCGATGGTTTAAATTTATTACAATATGAAAAAGACTCCTCTGAACTTTTGCTCAGATAACAATGTTATCTGTTATCAGAACATGCAGCGTCAGTTCAACGTACCCGACGTCCACTGAAGATGGTCAATGTTGGACCGACATTGACCCTAACCTTCATGCTGTCTGAATGGCTGCTTTTGTAGAGGTCAAAATGCTTGCTTTGTAGAGACTGTAGAGCGGTGAGTGACAAACAATATCAATGGTTATTTTGTGGAAATGTAAAAATGGATTTTGACAATTTTTAGAGTAACAGTGATGGTACATTGCACTGGTGTGAGCTCTTACGCAGTTAACAACCGACCAGAGTTTATAGCCATGTTACTCCCAAAAAGTAGGCCCTACAAAGTTCAAATAACTTGCATTTACATCTGGAAAACAATTCGAATGTTTGCGCAACTATGGAACCATGAAACATACAGATAATGTGCCATCGGCTCAAAGTTGGCCCAGTATGTTATCGGCAATGTCGGATCGACATTAAATCAAGGTCTGTCCTTACAACGTTGGGCTGACCATGGACGTAAAAGGGCTTTGGCTGACCTTAGCAGTATTATCATGGTTTTATCCATAACAGAATAAACTCTAAACATCAGTTCAGAACTGCACCCATCCTAGGTTGTGTGGGTGTTTCTGAACTCACTGCAGCTGACTGCACACAAATTATAAACACATGTAATTGGCTGTGATGCGCCAAGTGAAATATTGCCCACTGCACAGCCAGCTATTTTGGAACCATATTTCAAACTTTTTGTAGCATATATGATACCTGCTCTTGCATGTTCTTAACACATTGAGAATGATCTCTGTCTAGTTATTCTTTTTCAAGTTGAGACTCTCATAGGCATGACAAAACACATTTTCTCTTCACAGAATAACACGTAAAAAGACAATTATAATTGATGATTAGTCTGTAAAGTTTCCCAGATACATATAATCATGGAGGTATCTATAATACCTCCATGATATAATGTAACTTCAAAGCCCTAAATTTGCAAGTTATCTTGGTTGCATGATATTTCTCTCCTTCCTTTTATAAATGATCACAAAAATGTTAAAGTAAAGCAAACAGTTCGATTGACTAATATTGAACCAAAAATTATTCGATTGCTTGATTAGCTATAAGACGAATCAATGTCATAGCGAGAAATAACCTGATATATTATTAAAATATCATGTCATCTTGTTCTCGACTGCAAGTTTTTTTTTAATCATCCTTTTGCAGCTGCAAATTACGCTATGAGGATTAAAAAAAACTGTGAAATACTTCTTTACTTGTAAAACTTCAGTAAATATGAACTAAAATGTACTTACCATTTGAATCTACCCTGTTGTTAGCCTCATCCTGGTAGGTGCTGGATTGTCTGAGGGTACTTTCCCGACTTAACTGTTCGGTAGTCCTACCACCGGTGGCGCTTCCTGTTTGGTATCCTCGGCTACCACCTGTACTTCCGCCTTGCGTGTATGTGGTATGAGTTCCACTGGTTGAACCTTGGGGTTGAGAACCGTCACTGGTACCATATCGGACAACACGACTAGTATAACTGCTTCCACTTCTGCCAGTGGACCCCCCTGAGGAGCCGGAAGTCTGGCTGGGGTATGAGCGTCCGGTACTGCCGCCACCAGCCGATTCAGTTTGACCGGTTGATACGTATCTGGTACTTCCACCACTTCCACCACTTCCACCAGCATATCCGGACTGGCTTGCTGATACGTATCTGGTACTTCCACCACTTCCACCTGCAGATCCGGACTGGCTTGCTGATACGTATCTGGTACTTCCACCAGCAGATCCGGACTGGCTTGCTGATACGTATCTGGTACTTCCACCACCTGCACCTCCTCCTGATGATGATGATGATGATGATACATATCGAGTAGAGCTTGATGATGGATATCCAACCTGGCTACCACTTACTTGCCCTTGTCCGCTGCTGCCATGGTAGGTCATCCGGGTGGCCCCTCCACTTGAACCACCAGGGGTCCCAGCTCCTCCGGAGCTACTACTGCTGTAATACGTTCTTGTACCAGCAGCCCGTCCAGCTTGGTCAGCTGAATCAGTATCTCCTCCGTAACTGTAAGAAACTTGCCTGGTCCATTTTGATGAACTGGCCTGATCGCTTGCCATACATTCGCGAAGAAGAACATCGCTAACTGGTTCGCCTTCAAAGAATTCAAAATTCTTGGTCAGGTGGGCTGTCTGAAAAATGCAACAAGAACTTTGATTGACACATGTATAATTTAATTTCAAAAAGTTATATGCAGATGTATAAGAGATCACCAGCCAAAAGCTGTCTCCTGAGTTCTGAGAAGTTTAAAATCTTAAACTGTGCAAATATGTATCGAACTCATAGCTGATATGTGAGCACTTCTACAACAAATATTGGCTTTATTGGCAGTTAGTGATGTTTCTATACATCTGTCTGGCAAGATATTTCCAAATTTTGTATTGCGTACAGAAAATCAAAATATGTTAGCAGTAAGTCCTCTGTTCAACAGAAGCTTGACACGGTCTCATGATGGGTAATCTTTAGATGTTTACAAGACCACACAGAGAAGGTGATAAAAAGTTACACAAATAACACTATGTCTTGTGAGATTGTGGACATCAGTGGAATACTTTCAATTTTTTTTTATAAAACAAAGATCGTGTTTGTAACATGTTTATATCGTAGACAATTGGTTTCTCACATTTTCTGTGCAAACAAACATCCCAAAACTACGCACATTTGTTTTCATAATGGACCACTGGCTCTAGTGTCAATATTGACTTTGACATCTACAAACTTTTTAACTCCCTCGGGTGTTCTCTGTTTTCCTTTGAATGTTAAACACAATTTTTTTCTTTTTAAAGAAAAAACACACATGTCGAGGTGGCACCGTATACCTAATCACAGGCTGGGCATTTTCGTTTGGTAACACAGTCTTGTAGATGCTGACTATGTAATGTTTAATGCAGCCATAGTGCTGCGGCAAGCACACTTCTTTTCTTTAGCTTAAGGTCTCGGGACAGGTAAACAGCCGTGCTACAGCATTTATGAAAGGATAAACAACTATAATTTTTTTGGGGGTGGGATAGGTGTAGTAAACAGTGGTGGGGACACTGTTTTCTGCACTTTTTGCGGGTGGGACAGCACTTTTTGGCCCACATGGCTTGGACCATTGCCTAACTGCAGCTAACAGGGTACAGCATATCTTGTTTAATTGCATAACAGCTGGATCACCTACACAGACACCTGTGGGACTGTTCTATTTGCTTTCTTGCATTGTTGTCTGTTGCTATTCACTTGTGCTGTTCTGTTTCGAGCAAAATGGATGTATGGCAGATCATATTATTGCATAATTAACAGCTCATATATCCTCAGAACTCAGGTACCTGCCTGGTCAGCTGCGATTATTCATGGAGTCACTAGTGACGCCATGGATTATTATAGTACCCCCGGGCCCGGCCCACCTGAAGTTCATGATTTAGGTCCTGATGCCTCAAACCCAAGTGGCCACACAGGGCTTTGTGCAATGCACACTCTTGTCCAGCTATCCCATACTAAATACAGAACGACTTTTCCATTTAACATGTCCTTTAACATTAACTAATTGCAGCAATAAGACCACAAAACTAACTCTGCTACATAGCGGATCACCATTTTATGATCGCGTCTGGGTTAAGACTTGACATTGTACAGCTTTACATCGCCCTGAAAAATGTAAGAAATGCATTTATGTTTTTGGAGGCTACTTCTCTACCTAAAAACACGTCACTGCTAAATTATGGTCTCAATTCTCTGAACAACATTTATATCATTGACAAGTACATAGGGCAATTACTTTGTCAGTAAGCCAGTCATTGAACTAGTCAGTCAGCCTACTCTTTCTTTATTTCTTTTAATCCTTTGTCAGGACAAATGTTTTCCAAGTATTTATTTCAATAAAATTGCCATTGCAAAAACATTTCCAGCACGTGATGTTTAGTGTTTAATTTAAGTTCAGTCGCATATTTTGTCTAGTAATCTTAGTTGAATAGAATAGAATGGAAAAGATAGATAGATAGATAGATAGATAGATAACAGTCACTTTCTAAACATAATAATAAAGAACAGAATACAACAGAACAGAATAGAATAGATATAATATAATATAGTATAGTATAATATAATAGACTAGAATAGACTAGAAAAGATTGGAATAGAACAGAATATAGAATAGAATTCGAGTCCAATAGAACAAAAAAGAATCAGTAGATCACACCATCTTCTACGTTATTTTTTTTTTCAACTGGTTTTTTTACCAAAGGGTGTAGACGTTTGTCTGTTTGCATTCCCATTGCTACAATTTTTGAGTGAAGGATTTATACACCTGTTGTGATGTATCAAAGGAAAAAAGACGCAAAATAACCTGAAGTTCAGTTATGATGGTGATTGTCATAAATTGAGCTTGGCATATATTCATAATCTGTGTGGTTCACCTACTTCGTTTGCCTCCGAGGTGGGTAATTATTGCTCATGAAAGGTCTGACAGTGAGTCAAGTGTGATAAACAAAAAATCTAGATGTCAGATGGCAGTGCGTTTGGTGCAAATTGTTTTGATTAAACTGTTTTAATGGTGAAGCAGCCCCTAAATAAATGTAAAACAATTGATATCATTGTGTTGTTGTGTATAGCAAAACCCCACAATTTATTAAAGAGACAGATATGTAGATATCATAGGAAACAATACAGTCGTGTGGATGTTTAGAATAACCCGCATTCTGGTTGATTTGATTGCACTAGTTTGTAAGTAAGGGGTTATGACCTATGTCAGTCTTACGGCAGGGCAGACTATCTTACCCTATTGTTGCTGAATAGGACAAAGGTCTAGCTTTTAAGTCATATTTATGTACTTTGGAACCTCATAATTAAGGCTATCTGACATTTAATGCAGAAGGGCTAATGTCCAGGTGATCTTAATTATGTCAGTTCCTTGTATTGCAATCAGTGTTGTTATCGAAAACATGGCACATCAGCTGCATGCTGGCCCACATCGATGACAGTCCAAAATTGGGCCGACCTGGCATTCTATTTGAACAGGTTGACAAAAGTGGTCTTGATATTGAATTTTCTCAACTTTGGTGTTCCAAAGTAATTAAATCTAACAATTATATGATATACACAATTTCAACCGCTGCGGTCCAATATTTTACTGCCTTGCTGGTGAGAATTTGGCCCACGTTGGGTTGATAGTGTCAATGATGGGCCAACATTGTGCCGATACTCTCGACTGAAGGCCGAAATTGAGTGCATTTGGCAAGCTACTCGGATGTCTGTATTGTGAGGTGGCCTTAATAGTGAAATAGTCATATCAACAGATATGAAGAACTCAGGAAACTGAGGAGTGGCGTAGAACAGCAACCTGTAAGACTGATGAGCTTGCTACCTGTGGATTACATACTCGCCCCTGCATAGGCACAGCAGTGCACGGCAGGTCATCACTAATCTGGGACATACATACCCCAGATAAGGATGACCGACTTCCGCTGGGGTAACCTCATATGAAACCAGCCTTGGGGTGATTGGGATAATTTCTGCTGTGATCTCAGTTGTATTGCCAATAAATTAGGGAATATGACTGACTTAGACTAAACATTGAGGCAAGTAAAAGACAACGAAGTTTGTGTATTAGATGCAGCATGGTCATCTCATTATTATGTCTGCCATTTTATGGTTCTCTTTATTTCCTACCAGAGCGACAAAGTAGTGCATCATGATTCATATATAATTTCGAGAGAGAAATCAGTTTAAAGATTAACACTACATTTTGTCAAAGTATGAAAAAAGGTAAACGAAAGTAGAGTAATTAATTTCAGTATATATATAACATTTGTAGACTTCACTAAAACTACAGGAAATTGCTGATCATGCTTCATAACTTTCTTATCACCCTCTTCCTGTTGAGGGTTCTACATTACATGTAGCAATGTGTTGCACTGTACCCCTATGCTACCTGTAAACTACAAAGGAACCCAGTCTAAAGACCGCCCGACTACCACTATCACAGTCTATCATAAGTCTACCTTGCTTGGGTGGGAAGAAGCAACTACATCGGTTGTAAACAGGCCAATGATTGGCTATACCATTCAAAACAACGTTGATGTTGCAAGCACACAAAGCATGCAAAGTGAACTGGACTGCTATGCACTTCCAGGTCCCACTGCAGTTATGTATCAGGTACACTGTCTCTATTTATATGAACTGTGTATTGTTGAAGACCGAGAGGGGCATAACAGATAGCAGAGGATCCAGTGAGGATCCAAGCTGGATCCCTGGCATGTTTCTTGGATCACGTGACATGGGTTTTGGATCCATGACACAGGTATCCATGTGTAACCCATGACAACTGTGTCAATACTCAAAGTACGAAAATATGTCGAGGTTATTCAGAGCATATCAGTTCCCAGCAATTGCTGTTAATACATTTAAATTAGTATCATATACATTTTATTCGCAAATAATATTTCAGTTTCATTGTGTTTTTAAAGAAAGTATTTGGCGGGAATTCATTAAATATATCAATCATATTTTTAAATTCTGATCAACACCTTTTTTCACAAGACTATATACCGCTGATCCTGCTATTTATATGCTATTAATATTATGCAATAGTTTCTACACCTCAGTGTGTGCTATGAACCATGACGCTGCTGAACAAAATTAACGAGCTCATTTAAATTTGCACTTAAGACTGGTTTTTGGTAATTATGAGTTGTTTGAATCAACAATAGAGGCAAATATTTTCCTGTTAGTTTGATGATGATTTATTTGTAATTCTATAGGTTTATTAAATTGTCTAATGTTATTTGTTAAATTGTTCATCTTATTCCGTAGGTGACCTTTGGGCAACAAGAGAACATTTCGATTAAATATGTGGAAAAGGAAAGTATTTTTACTTAGTTTATCGCAGATAGCAGATACACTTCAGTAGATTTTCTTGACGCGACTATATGCTTCAGGAAAGTGGATGACACTCTGCTACAGTTTTACCTCGTTAACATGATACTGTACGTATGAGGGTCAAGGGAAGATTCTAATTTGAATTTTATTGCTATATGAATAGAACCGGTTTCAGAAATTGTTTCTGCTCACTGGAATTCTAGCTTGGTTGTCTTATGGATATTGAACAACCTCAGTCAGTCAGTCTAGTCAGTGAGACAGTCAATTAGTCAGTCAGTCAGTCAGTCTATAGCCGTTCAATCCAACAACCAGTCAGTCAGTCAGTCAGTCAGTCAGTCAGCAACTGCACATACTACAAGAAACCACTTACCAGGGTAACATTGGTGGCCAGTAGAGACCTCATTGAGGGCATTTTTGCTTTATCAAGCTCTGTTGGTACGCAGTCCACGTATACTTCTATCGTACTTTCATTTTCCTGAAGATCTCCAAAGAAAATGAAGAATTTCCGGCTCTCTTCCAGTGAACCGGAAGCAGATTTTTCCACAACCTGGAAAGTCTTTTTCAACATCCGGTGCTTCTTGTGTCTTAGATGGTGCTTGTGATGTGACAGGAGAGTGTCCTGTTCAAATTCGGTGTTATTGCTGTGTGATAGTCTGTTGATTACGACTGACACTGAAAAGAAGTAAAAACATACTTAAGAATATAAGTGGAATAAATATTGATTATAGAATGACAATAATTGCTAGAGCACCACAATCAATCTAAAGCATGGAATTGTGATGACAGCCAAATTCTGAAGTATGAAATAGTTTCAAACGGAGTAGTCATACTCGTACAGTGAACCTCACTTTGTGATCACTTCATTGTTGGGGTATTTTCTTCACTTCAGACTAATGGCTCTTTTGGACCAACTGTAATTTTGCTTTTTATTTAAGTTGCTAAGAAGACCACCCCAGTAAACATAATGCTAAAGGTGATCTGAATGGCGATGTTTTTCTGCACTTTAATATCCTATGTGGAGTCATGGACACACCTACAGCGTTGTATCTCCACCATACATCAGGTTTCTTTTTATTGCAAGGAACATAGATCAAAACTTTCAGGTTCGCATTTGCTACAAAAGACACAATGCTGAATAAGATAAAGCTTAACCACCTAACAACAACTTCAATTTAAGCTAAATTACACCAATTTCCTGCTATAAAACGACAATACATCACATTTTGAAAGTAATTTTGTGCCTAAAAAGCAAATATAAACAGTCACATTTCACTTAAGTTCATTTTTCTTCCTTTAACTCAGAAAAAAAATAGCTGTGTCTAGAGTGTCAAGTGTAAACCCAGTAAAACCAATTAACCACAAGAAACTGTAGACCTTAGTTCTAGCTTTAGGCAATTTGAAAACGGACACTTTTACTTTGACAATGTGGTCTGATGTTCTCACCCTTATTACACCATGTTATGGATTTTGGTGTTTTGTGAAGTTTTTGATGGAATTCCTAACTGAGCATGACATGAACCTTTCGGATCACCCCCTAGGTGTCCTAGGGGGATGGGGTTTAAATTGAGTGGGAAGGCAAAAGAGAATATGAGAAACCATGAAAAAGACAAAACAGAATGATTAACAACCAAAAGATGCAGTATGATGGATGGTTAATGGCGATTGAACCTAGTGTCAGTACTGGGAAATCGAGCAATTACATTGTACCAATTTCTGCTTTGCTGTCCTATATATTTTAGCAACTCTAGTTTACTATACTAAATTGTAGAACCTCGCCATGAAGACCATTATGGATAATCTTATGAGTGACTTCTGCCTTATGTAACAGCATTATGTTTTCTAGAAATACATTGTAATTTGTACAGTATGCAAGTCCATTTGAATGAAACTACCTATGTGGCAAATGTGTGAAATGATGTGGCCTCCATGACGTTGGTCAAACATTTGTCCATACATATGGGTTATCTTCAAGCAGTATCATCTCATCATTACTTTGGCCTTATTAACTCTATAACCTCATCATACTCGTGTTTCCGGTAGTTGCCCCTGTGAGCTAGCCAGATTCCAGGATATTAACACTGAGACAATGAAATACAGCAAGAAGCACTAATAACACTGACAGAGATTTCTACATCAGTTTATGCTATACCCTTGTTGAAAGCTATTACCCTGGTCTGTTTACCATTCCATGAAAACCGATGCCTGGAGTTGGGAGGTGCCCTCTGGCTGGTTATGATGTTATAGATATGGGGGAATTTTTTCTTTTGATCAGCAGGTGTGCAAGATTGGCACATGTTGTCCATACAAAAACCATTGCCCCTAAAGTCACAGAAAGCTATTTGATTTACTGATATGGGGAAAATTGCTCAGAATATTGTATTTCTTCATCCAAAAAACGGCTGTAAAACATACGTATTACAAGACGTGGTTTTAAATGATGAACTGAATTTTGTATTGTGAAGTACATGATCATTGTAATCTGATGATGCTTTGCTTTAAAGATGTTTATAATGATTATTGGACCATTGCTCTAGGCCTCGGTCTCAATTTTACACTTATTCTGAGAAGCACTATGCAATTTATTGTATTTCAGTTGTTATACATCCATGAAACGGCATAAGGCAATATATGAACATATACGCGCTGAAACAAAAAGGCAAAATACCAATAAACTAATAAAAATAGCCAAAAATTTGGACGAAGTAGAATGTATACGAATGACATCTGTCACAATACAACTGCGAAGCACTTTATTGTTCTAAATCTCATAATTTCATTCAGTTTATTTTTCCTGCAGTGCCATTAATAACATGCTCTATGGCGTTACATGATTGCTGAAATGTATTTCATGTGAAATTGTAGATGAAGTTGAAGTACTTGTCACGTCGGGAAGCTTTACAGTTGAACCCTGCTTTAAGATCACCTCACTATTAAGACCACCTACATATTGGACTGAACTACACTGTATTTTTTACCAATATGTCTTCTGTGTGTCTATCTACCTATCTACCTACCTATCTATCTATCTATCTATCTATCTATCTATTTACCTATCTATCTATTTACCTATCTATCTATCTATCTATCTATCTATTTAGCCATCTAAATACTATACACCAAGGGTGGTCTTAATAGCAAGGTGCCATTCATCGTGCAGTGAAATCTGACACCCTGTTTTAATCCTACCGTCGTAATAGCCAACACTCCGCAAGTTATGTTTATTCCATCTGGTTTGGGTTACTCAAATGCATGAGAATAAAGAATATGGAGTCATTGTCTTCTTTTAGACCCACTAAGGATGAATTTGTTGATCCAACTCTTTGTATATTTATGGGATCCCCATCTGTTCACTATTTCTCATGATAGACAGGAAATTCCAAGATTTTTGGGGAATTCTTTGAGACTTTTTGCACGGTTTTTGGTTGACACTTTTGAGGAAGAATATTTAAAAAAAGGATACATTCACTGTAGGTTCTACAAGAAGAACATAAGTTACATTTTCCCCATATTACAATGTATACGTTTTGGTGATAGACCTACACGAGGTAATGGACACCTGTTAATACTACCAGGCAGTCCCTAAAGGCAAAATCCCTGACGCACACACACACAAAAAGATAACTTAATATATTACTTAGTGTCCATAAAATGATAATAGATACAATCTAACCATTAACACTACTTATTACAGTGCTAGTGTTCTCCCACTTCTGTGCTTTTTTTCTGTTTTTCTTGTACTTTTTGCATTGGTGTAAATCATACAACAATTGTCCATTGTCGAGACCTTGTAAAAAGATTCCTTTATCCATGTGCAGCGTGTAATTATGAGCTTGAACTACACGTTGTCTGCTCAGTGTGTTTATTTCTGACAGCACGTGGTGGAACTCTTCACCTAAGGAGGTCCTAAACAGACCTTGGGGTCACGTGGCCCTATTTTCAGGTCATTTGCAACCACCGTCACAGCGAGGGTCTGCTGCATTTGATGGATTTCATGGGGGTGCTGACTGGCAGGTTGTTTAAATGTTGTTTTCATTTGTTCTTATGATTTATTATAGGACAAAAGTTGTGTCTATCCGATAATGATAACTGAAACACTGTAACTGTAAACAGTTACTAGGCTTTACCAACTTCATGTATAATAATAATGGCAAAACAATAGTCTTCGCCTATGGTAATAGGTGAAGCTTAATAATATGGCCAATGCTTTAATTGATTGATTAATAGGCAGATATGATACAATAAAATGCTAAGACAGGTAAAAGACTCCACCCATAGCGTAAATGTGCAACGTGGTGTGGATTCCTGTCCTTATCATCTCATAATTACATCTGCCTCATGGTCATATAAACCGAATAATCTTCAGACAAAGCAGACTTGCACTGAGACATAGATAAAACAGAATGGAATAATATGACACTGTTATGATGAATATGCTTTTTTTTTATCGTCTTTCATAATTGATTCATGTCAATAAATTTAAAAATAGAAAAAAATATACTAATAATAAATCAAACGCATGGTGCTGTCCTTCTCATATGATATGGTGCACAAGTAATTTCATTTAAAAAGAAACCTTTACAATCTTAGCAAGGGAACAGTATCAGTTGCTCCTGTAACACTTGATAACATCTTGTATGACATTAATTTGAAATCAAGACAAGTAAAAGAATGTACAAGATATCACAGGTTGTTCATGAAGTCAGGTGTAGAATACATTATGGAAACGGGAGACATTTTGTTTCATGCTTGGGTAAAATTGGGCTACTTATTACAGATCTTATGGAGGGAAATTCTGTTATATCTTAAACGTGTATTCTTTGCAAGCAGTTTTGTATGGCATATCTATCAAGCTTCGGGCAGCATTCAAGAGAAGTGTTAGCATTATATGGGGCACTCCTACTTTTTTAACTAATGCTATATTCCCATGACAAATGGCCAAAATGAAGGCAAAGAAAAATCATAGGAAAGATGGCAAAATCAGTTTATTTAATAATGTGTGTGTATTCATTTTGAATAAAACTATATTGCAAACTTGTCGATAGCGGTATTTTTCATCCATCTTATCTTAATTATCATAACCAGAGGTCTTAATTTTGACCACTGTCCACTTTGAGCTACTCCTGTCTTCGTAATGTTGCAAGTATAACCGCCCAACTGTCCTGGACATCAGTCAACTATGTCATTAGGAAGCAGAAAGTGTAAGTGAGATGGTGCACCTGAAATTCTAGCTACACTAACAACAACTACCTGCCAGTTATCCCTTGCCTAATGTACTTTTGCTTGTATTTTGGACGTAAATACTGCACCACCTAGGAACGCTGTTATCTAATGTACTATATGTTTATTTGCTTTGGTGCGAGGCTGTGAAAACAGTTTTCATGGAGGTGGTACACGGTTTTTATAGCTACAAAGTGGTAGTAACAGGGGAGGGAAAAAAGGTGCTGACAATAATGTATGATTACAGCATTATCATACTGACAGCAAATTTGTTACATTCTGATGTGGAGTAAAAATAGACCTAGTAGTTCTGTAGTGGAGGAGCAGTTATCTTGTATATTTCTTAAAGAAGCCATGGTTTACAATCATGTCAATTCTTATACACAACAATCATTGATTTGCAGGGCATATGTATTGGTTATAGCACAAACCTCATTTGTAGTTCAGTAGTTAGTAAAAGTACTTTGCTAATGTTGGGTTTCCGTTAAGCTCACCATAAGGTATATAAATGTTTAAAAAGCAACGAATTGATTTGAAACTCACAAGTGACATTTTCTGGTGTTATTTTTGGTAATATACATTTGATTCCACATGAAACTATTCTTCCTGAACTCATGTTACTTTAGATACACATGCAAAGTCTAGTGCATGTACCTCGAGTGCCAATGAACCTTGTGTAGCTCAGGGGCAAATGTCATGTACTATTAGTACCTCAGGTTTAATCCATGCCTTGCGGTAGCTGCAACATGACATGTGTGGATTTCAATCATGTCTCAAGGCATACATGCTAATGTGCAGTACATTTCATGTCTTATATTCAGTATTTTACAAGCAACAAATTATACAGCCATACTTTTGACATCTACTGGAAGCTGTAAATTAATGTATTCCATTTTGATTAATATTGTGCTTAGTGTTATAAAGAATTGTGCACATTATCACCACTGTTTCAATATTTATGAATGAGCAAATGGATGACGTGTGAATAGAGCCTATCAGATGAATTTACCAGTAGAACCAAACTACATGTGACATTTCATTGGATATTACAAATAGTGGATGGAACGCATCTGATATAGAGTTGCTTGGATTAAATATTTACCACTTCAAACACAGCCAAAGAATTCATATAAGTTTCCTTGCCAGTCTAATATACTGTTAATATTTTACTATTATAAAATAATTTTTTACTGAATGACCTTTCTACATAATTTCAGGTCTATTAGGAAATAGAGAATCCTGGATCGTAGCATCATGATCATGCTGGCATTCCATGATTACATGTGAAGGAATGTGACATGTGTCCTAGTCTAGCATGAACATGTATCCAGTTCATTCTGTTGTAACAACATACAGTCTAACCTGAAGATTAGGACCACCTTTGGTGACACCTTTTCTGGCTTTGATTTGGAGTGGTCTTAATAACGAGGTGACATACAGTAACAGAAACATTATAATATGTATACAGCTTGGTCCACAATAATAAAGTCGCAATTGTGAGGTGGTCTCAATAGTGAAGTGATCTTAATCTGGGCTCTATTCGTCCTGTGATATGCTGACTGTGATGATAAATTCTATTCTATTGTAATGCTGTTAGTGCCACTGACTTGGTTACTAGGAATCTAGGTTGTTTCTTGTCTTTTTTATTATTGGCATTGATAGAATATATATCTAGAATATAGCATAATATAATATTGGCATTTATTGATAGAATATATATCTATATACAAACTGCTAAGTGATGCAAAAAAGAGTCGTAATCTAGTTACAATGCCTGTGTATCTAGATTACTTTTTAGCTTTAAATCTCTGATATAATTTTATAACATGAAAATGGGACTCTGTTACAAATCTGTTGTTTGTCACATTGCTACTAGGTTCTGTTTTGACTGACTGCGAACGTTTTGTAATTTCACCACGTATACTATACGTATCATGCCATACATCCATGCTAAACCAAACATCGTTTTCAAGAGGTGGCAAAATAAGGCACTACACATGATTTGTCCGCAGATGCACAAATTATCACCAAGAAAAAAGATTTATACCTTAGAATCACACAATAAGGCTTCCTCGTAAACCAAAATCATCTAGTAATTTCGGCTTTATCTGACAATTATGATGGCTGTAAAAATTGTACTTAAAGCCATGCACTATCATTACCACCGAACAATATTAGCCTGAGGTGAGATTTATAAATTGGGCTTCTCCTATCAAACACTTAACATGAATGTACTTGAAGGGCTCTTCAGCTCTCTACTGGAGATTTAGGACCCCCTGCACCCCTACTACTTCTATAATTTGCACACTCAGCAGGCCCGGCATCCCCTCATCACTGCAGTCTCAGCAGCAGGATGCAGGATGAAGATGGATGGATGCTGGTCAGTACGAATGAAGCTGGCCATCTGGTGACCCCATGATTTACCTGGTCAAGTTTCTGAGTGATTGCTTTGCTTGGTAGAAAAGGGTATACTGTTAAGTTGGGGTAGTTTTCATGAGTCATAATTGGATGGCGGTACCTGAAGTCATATGTGTACGTTTTTCAGTGTTTATTGGTTCCGTTGAATAAAGACTGGGCACAATATCACTGAAAACGTGATATTCTTCTGAATGTGTATTAGATATGTTTGTGTGATCAAAAATGTGATACAAATGCTGATGCAATCAAGATCAGTCAGATTGGCAAAGTGTAGACTGACCTTATGAAGTGCACTGGCAAAATGGCCCATGCATAGGTACTAGGTAGTAAAGAACTTCAGTTATCTTCTATGTTGTTCATACTGTAAGTTAACTTTACCTTCAACTTACTTTAAGGAGTCAGATTTACTTATAGGTATGATGAAAGTTTGTTTATTTGATTTTTAATTTTCTATTCTTTTTAAGCCGCAAATAAGCAGATATTTCCTAGGGGTTATTGAATCGCCTTGCAGCTCCTACTTCTTGAGTTCAAATCTTGCAGGACTGTTCAAGACTGACAGTTCATGAACTGCTCATCCTCAACATACACAGCTATCATCGTCACTATTACATCACTACTAACATGCACTATACAACCCCTTATCACACTATACACAGGGATATTTTGATGCACCCTGACAGGGCATTCCATTACCTCTTTAACCCCTCTCATCACCGTCCTTAGCAACCACCAGGGCCGCCACCCCATTTCAAAATAGACCGAACGACCAACTGAAGATTATCAGCTTCAGACCTGATGGCCCATCACATCATGATGAAGATCTGTCAAGCCAAATGCTCACCTGTTGCCTGCAGCTATGTGCAATGACCACAATGAAGATTAAATGCAGGCAGAATTGGGGAAAGGTACCGTGCAGGGGATGGTCGAACTACATGACCTCGTCAAATGTATAAACGAGTTTCTTTAAAGGTTTTTATAAAACAAACGCAAAAAAGTTCAATTATATTAAAACATATTATAACCCAAAAAAAAAGGCATGTGCTGAAAAAAGAGAGGTACTAAAGATATTGGTGTACATGTGGCAGAAGCTAGAATGACATGGAATGCAGTGTGTTTTGTCAAGTCCAGAGCTTCTTTTTGGCAGGTTCTGTTGATCTTTTTCAGGCCTTCTCACTGTCAAGTTTGTTTTCTAAGCTACTAAAAATGTTGAGAACATCTGGACCAAAATAACAAGTGCTTCACTCATTGACTCCTATTCGTACAAGTATTTTTGCTGATGTCGTGAGCTTACAGAAAATGCAAGTAAATCGTAAAAGTATTCATGTATTGTACAATAGAATAAAAAAATTTAAGAATGGAATCCACTGGCCGGTGTTATGTCTATCACATTCAAAATGTGACGAATGATCCCCAGTTACCGTATTTACTAGAACAAAGCCCCCCCCCCCTTAAAATAGAAGTCCACCTCCCAGAATTAAGCAGGTTTAATAAAGAAACTAAGGTATTTTAGAATTATTTTCGTAAGGTCCTTGTATTTCTTGGTGTTTTTCATTGCGCTTAGAAAAATAGAAGCCCACCTTGAATAGAAGCCCGCCTCAAATAAAGGCCCTGCTGAGGTGGCCTCTAACAAATAGAAGGGAGGGCCTTTATTCGAGTAAATACGTAAGTTTTGATGAGGTCAGAAGGGGTTTGCCATTGGACCATGATCTCAACGAAATTAGCAGATTGCACTGAATTACTGATTATTTAGCTACATCTTTGATTTAAATTGCAACTTTTTCAACCTCTCGCCTTTGTGCATCAAGCTGGGAACTCCATCAGCTGACTTGAGTTTTCAGTAGCTAACCAGCTTTACCAACAAGAACAAATAATTTTTCCAACACATGGCGGCCAGTAACTCAGAATCCCAACATGGAAGGTCATTGACCCCCTCTGGAGAGGTCACGTGACGGGGGTGCTGCCGTGGTGGGGTTAGTTGGCCACCCTTGGGCAGACAAGTTGTAAGGGATTGTCTCTCCATGATCCTAGGAGCTTGGATCTTAGGACACCCTGCATGGGACTTCATTGCACATAAATTTTTGAATTGCATAAAGAATAAAACCTTCAGTAATAAAGAACATTTCACACAGCTATCCTAAAACATATCTACAAAGATGGAGAACACTAATTTTCTTTTGTACTGTATAAACTCAGCCAAAATGCATTTATAAACTGTGTTTTGTACAAGTGTATTATGTACTGCAAAAAGTAGTCAACGTGCTCCACAAAAAAATAGTCAATGAAGTCACCACATGTAGCCTGGAAAATAACTATGACATATGTGCATGAAGTATATACAGTATGGCATATATATGTTTGGTATATTTATATATACAGAATGCTCTGTTTCTATAGTAACCCGATATGTAAACCATCATGGCTGTTATGTCATTCAGTCATCTGGTTTGGGGGTTATTTTGGACGTGTAATCAAACAAATTGTAGTCATTTGGTCCAACTAAAGAGTTGGCCACAAAGCCTGTGCCCTTTTAATGGTGTCATAGTGATTTTTTATACCGAATAATTGTTGTGATGACAAATATAGTTATTTTGTTCAGTCTGTTAAAACAAACAATGTAACACAGTGGGACTTCGCCATTAACAGGAATATCAGATTCATTATTACAGTCGGGACTGGTGTCATGCGGTAATGAGAAAACAGTGATGGTTCTGCTGTAGCTATGTAACTGGTACAATAGTCTTTTCATTTTCTTGTTCAATTTTATTTTCATTATTTTTCACTCAAATCATTAAATGCCATTTATTGAGTCTACCTACCAGATCAGGTATTCAACAAACACTTTTCATCACATAATACAGAGCTCAAGTGGTGCCGATTTGACTAGCCATTGCGTCCAAAAATAACACTGAGCGCGATTCTTCACACGCCTGATGAATTCGTGATGCCATGGACGTTTTGACTATCATATTATACACAAAAACTTGTGTTCCCATTTTGTCCGAAAACATTCCCAATCTGCCCAAATCCAGATGCACGGAGTTCCATGTTGACCCATAAAGGGTGCAAATATTCCATGGATTGTGCACAGTTACTATAAAGATTTCTTTTGGATGTACAGTCAAACTAAGGACAACTTAAGAGACATTTTAGCAATCTAGTAAAGCCAGAATCTAAACAGTCTGAATGGTTAAGTAGTTTAAAAATTGACTCCATAGGTTTTCAAAAATTCGGTGGTCTTAAATGGGAGCTGGTCTTAATGTTAAATTATCTTATAACCTGCTCTACTGTAGTGTTATTGATTCTATTGTGCAGTTTTTAGACAACCGCACATGCATATAACCCTTCTATTTGGCCTGAAGTTCTAATGCTGTTTTTGGTCTAAAGTTCTACTGCCGTTTCTTAAAGTTACGTAGAGTGAATTTTCATTTGGTAAAACTTTCTAAATAAGTTTGAATTCTTCTATAATATGGCAGCGTCATGTTGTAGCGCATGATATGTAATTACAGACATCTTCCCCTACAGTCAAACAATTACATACATACATGGATCTATACATCCTTTAAATCAACATAAAATCACTAATGAATAGAAGAACCCTGTTGTCTGTGCTAATGACAGGATTCCATGAGTGCTAAACACGTTAACACCGTGTTGGCATCTAGCTTTCCATTGTCATACATTGAACAGTTTATTAAATATCGGTCCTAATTTACATTTGGTGTGATGGTACTATCAGATGCCTCTGGGTTGTTTGGATTCTAATTTAATTGCACATATAACTAAAGGATTGGTGACGACAATTTAAAACTTTCATACGTGTAATTTTCATTTATAAATACATCCCCCCCCCCCATATTGTTTGTTGATTGCTTGTTTATGATATACAATATGTTCCTATATCAAAAAGACATTTACTGTGAATTTATAACAAAGCGAAAGAAGGCACGCAGATTCGTTTATTTGTAATCATGCATGCTTCCATTATTTGAAAATTAAGTTTAAAAAACATACACTATTTATGTCACACAAAGCCTCAAACAAGTGGCAGCCAGAGAAAAATGATACTAAATCATTCTCCTGTGATATACAGCACAGCTGAGGATAATTCTAAAAGGTCTCCCACTATTAGTCATCCAAACATTCTTTTAATTCATTTAAACCCATGTACAACTTTCAAACATTTCCTAAGTATTCCAGGATTAGTGGCTACAACTTCCCAGGTGCAGACTCTGCAACTTTTAACAATATGAGTCATCTGTAGGTCAAGTGAATCTCTTCCCAGAGAAAATAAACATATGAGGGAGGTATAGGAAACCGGATCCGTTAGTTACAAGTTAAAACAGATTCTTGAACCCTTTTTCTATCAATAGAAGTTAGAAAAAAACTGTAGAGCCAACAGTTATTGTTGTGGAGTTGGATCAGTAATTTTTTAACATGATTAGCTTGTTATAATACTGTATTTATTTTAAAAGTACAAAAGTAACTGTTTATATCGATAAATTTAGAAGTTTTTAAGTTGTTTTAGCCTCTCCAATTTAAGTTGTTATATTTTTATACAGTACTTGTGTTTATCCTGAAAAACACAATTTCAATAGAAAAACCTGGTTCACAGATTGATTATGTAAAAGTAAATAAGGTAATAAGCATGGATATATATAGACATTAAAAAAGCATGCATATATCAACATCAATTGTCCGAATCTCTGCAGGTAGGTCATTCTACTAAACCTGTTATGTTCTTAGCTTATAGTTCTGCACACCATCATTCATAGATCATAAGTTAATATCACTACAGAAGTCTGTACAGCATGGAATACATTCAGTATAGCATATTCTATAAAGCATTGTCTACCTGATTGTTATGCTGTTTAGTCCTTAAGGTCAGGCAAGGTCAAATCTGTGCGTTGTAACGGTTTTATGCATGTTCTTGGATGTCATGTTTTGCCAAAAATACTCATACGACACGTGTGTTGTTTCCATGGTAATAATGAATATTTTTGGCACTCTTATTAATGAGACCCTCCAAGATCAGTTCATGAAGGTCACACGTGAATAAATAGGTTGTTTTGGCACTGAATGAGTTATTGTTTTTGTCTTACCATCTGTTTGTTTTAGTGTAAACCCTGGGTGATTAATTAAGTGTAATTGGCATACAAATGGAATATTGCAGAATTAATGAGTTAGTTTTTAAATTTCACTCGTTTGACCGATCAATTAGCATGATAAGTGTCTTTTAAATTTTACCCTTTTTCCCCCATTTTTCTTGTATAATATTTCGTAGAAAACCGGATTACAGACTTTTTAGCATTCTTTTCAACAGACTAACAAAATCTAAAAGAAGTTCAGAAATAGATTTTTATATTCCTCCAAACATTCTTTTCATCGATATCAATTTCCATGAAAATTTCTGATTTTCGTCATAAAATAGCTTTTCAGAAAATGTCCTCAAATTCACAATTTCTCATACACACCAAAATACTATCACAACATCCTGGTCTGATGCACGTCAGTGACACAATTCTTTTCTTGCCCATCTTTAAAAATAAACACAAAAACTAACATGTTTGGAATCCCTAATTTGTGACCGCATTGGGAACTGTTGTCTCCTTTATATTACGAGCGTTGCCACCTTACCAACCCAGTTTTAGGCCTCAATATCGAAGTCCTTTTAGTATCAGAAGGAGTGGTCTCATTTCAGGGTTTTGATATTTTCACTATAAACTTAGGGGTCAAGAAACTTAAAATTATTATCATCGAGGTGGTTCTATTATTGGGTCGTCTTAATCGTGGGGTTAAAATGTATAGTTGCATAACACCCACCACGCACATCACAACTGCCCACATCTCGGAAAGTCCTCTGTAACCCTCATCAGTTTTTTGTGGAGTTTTTTTTGTGTGTCAGCTATTATTGTCATGATTGATGTCATGCTTTTAAAGTTCTTTCTTCATCATGAGGGACCAGCATAAGCAAGTTCAAGCACCTGTCAGATGAAAAGCTTGAAGTAATAATTCTTTGCCATAGTTCACAGGTGGTAATGTTTACATTCTTTAGAATTTGATTCACATTAGTTAAGAAAAACATGCAAGAAATACAAAAATAACGCCTGAGGTTGTTGTGCCAAATTAAGACATGCGCACAAAATAAGAAATTTTGAATTAAATTTTCTTTTTGCCTTGTTATTCTCAGTAGACATTTTTTATTTCTAACATTAAATGAAAAACGAGTGTTTTATGTTATAAAAACTATCCATTATTTCTTGAAAGACCAGTTTCTTGGTTACAACTGAATTTTAAGTTATAAAAAGGAAATTTATGTTTCCTAGGATATGTAGTTTTGAATTTATTGGACTATTCCAAGGTATAATTGGTGGCATAAGAGCAGTTTTATGCAATTATTATTAATTTATATACCTGTATTTAAATTAAAAGTAATCTGATGACAACATTTAATTGACAATCCATGCAATTTCTGTAATGTCCTTGACTGCCATACAATGACAAATTATTTGACCTTTTGACCTTGCGCATGTGAGGTCAAGTGACTTGTCATTGGTGAATGTGTCTAACAGCATGGTTCTGACATTTACATTAAGAAATGGTTGATCTTTTAAGGGTGCAAAGCTGTTCTGTTATTTTGCCCTAAAGGTAATGTCCTCAATGACCTTAAGAAGCAATAAAGCTGGAAAGGTACACATTGAAGACTTAATGGGATATGGTAGACTGAAAGTTTTACTTTAAACAAATGTATAAACAATCATCAAATTGAATTTAGAACGAAACCACCTCGTACATAAGACCACCGGAGATTGTAATATATATTTTATGATTGCAAAGAACCTCGATATTAAGGACACCTCAGTATTATGGTCGGACCAGTCAATATGATGATATTATGGTAACTCAATATTTAAGTCCATAGCTACAACTAAGGGTGACTATTATGTGCAGGGTAATGTCGAAGTCTCCCATTATAAAACCACGCCTCAATTAAATCCACAAATGAATTTGCATATGGAATAAATAAGTATACAATGGAATCCCCTCTCTAAGATCACCTCACGATTAAGACCTGTACAATCTGCACCAATGGTGTTCTTAATGGTTAGGTTGCAAGTTATTAAGTAAACACTGAGAGATCATCCATTCATTGTATACTGGCTCTGGGAATAATCTTTGAGGAGCTGAACAAACAGTAATGGACTCAACTTAAAAGGTAGAATGATCCATCAGATTTCATTTGAATCTATAAGTAAATAAAATAATATCACCTTCCTCTTGACCAAATAAAATAAATGCAATGGTGGCCCTCGTATGACTTGTCCTGAGAGACAGGTAAAGTAGAGCACAGTGTACTTTACTTCGGGACATTTTCTCTGCAGATTGAATTGTACTTAATTTAAGATTATTAATAAAGTTATTAAGAAAGATGAAATGGAATGGATTGCTCACTATATGGCAATTAGGCAATTATTTGAAATACCGTTCTTTGTGTTATGTTTTATAACTGCGATTACTTACGATCACATGGTATTTTGGGGTCCAATATACTGTGATACCGATGCTTTCTCCGAAAATCTATTAAAAACCCATCAAAGCTAGAAATTTTGATAAGTAGTTTGTACTAAATAATGGCTGCAATATACTGATACTTCTTAGTGAATAGATCAGTCAATCAAGACAGATCATTCGGACAGATAGAAGTGGACATTTGAGTCACATAAATGTCAGTTATCGCGTTGCATGCTGTCATTGTGTGACTGACAAAGCGGCATACTCCATTGTGATTGATATGATTAATTTAAAGATGCATTAGCTATATCATTAAATATAATGATTATTGATGAGACTCACAGTACAATTTGTATGGGTGAAACCATGACCATTAATGGAAAAGATTCTTATACGGATTTGTAGATGATACTTAATACATATACAGGTATATATTCAAGGTTCAGACAGCATGTCCTTTTATGTGACTTGAGTAAGACTTATGATTGGTAAAGATGGTGGTTTAGTACAGTTAACTATGATAGACTGCAAGATAAGTATATTGATAACTGTAACTAGTAACTTAGTAAATGTTTCCTTGGTAAGGAATACTATATATGTAGGGAATTTGACCTAAAGTGTGTAAATTATTACTTATATACCATGATTCAAATATGGTATTGTCTGTGCAATTCAAGCTATTTTAGTTAAATATAGATGGTCCTAGGCATAATTTAGATTATTCTACCTTATAAATTGGTTTATAGCCAGACCCGCTTATAACAAACTATGTGACTGCCAAAACTATGCTGGGTTTCATTACAGTGGCTGGTCAAAATGGTGAAGCAGTGACAGAAGCATTCGTAATAACAGGTGATCCAAAAGCTGGGTTTCAGTAAAATTATTAAAAGCAAAGTAGTCTACTGGATGTTATCTGAGAGTGGAAAGGTGAGTCTCGGACCATCTGGAACCTTTAACCCTTGATAAACCAATTATCCAAAGGCAGCCTGGGGTCACATGAGAAGGGAAGCCATTTGAACTCTAAACATTTCAAAGACAATTTGAATCGTCTACGAAGATGCTTATCTTCGGTTGCCTGGCTTCAATTTTCTGCAGTAAGACCTTCTCGTGTTTTTGGTCTCCCCCATTGACCCATGAGGACTGTTATTCTGATGGGTCAGGTTGGTTGACCCTGCAATTTGAGCTGACAGGCCTCGGCTACAGATGCTACTGCTACTGCTACTGCTGCTGATGTTGCTGGTAATCTGCAGCTGCACCAAAGTTCTAACCGCCTTGTGAATGATTATTCAATATTTGCTTATATTTATTTACTGGACTGGAGTATAGGATTCTTGCTGCCCAGTGAACCAATATTTTTTCCCCATACTTATTCACTGGGTGACACACTTCCTCCAAAGAGTGCATTATATGTAATATTATGAAAACCAGTCAAGAATTGATTTACTTTACTTCTCTCTGTGCAGTCAAATTCTCTTTTTTATTTCTCCATTTCTGTACTTTTGCTTTAGAGTTATGTAAATAATTATGCTGTGGACCAAGTGAAATTAATATTGTCTATAAGAGCCAGGACCTTACAGGTCCTTCATAAGAGGGTGTACCCTCAAAAAGACAGAAAGAATGCAATTGAACTGGCAGTAAACCAGAACATGTCTAGCTATCAAATGTCCACTTAACATCACAACAACATTCAAAAACAGATACACTGACTGAAGGACCATTAAAAATCACAGTTCGTTGACCCTTAAAATCAGTTACAGGTGCTTTGAAACCAAATCTCAGAGAAGAGCCTGGAGGCCTATGGTGTAAGTCTTTGGAAAACAAAATTTTTTCTTGGCTAAAATGTTGTGGAGGAACACTGAATCTAAAGGTTTTTGTTACTTTAATGGTTTCTTATTATTTTCAGAATGCAGATTGAATAGTTGCTGCCTGAGGCAGATATAACGATGAGATGATAAAGTATCAATGAGTCGAAAGAAAATGACTCCCTCATGGCAGGTGGTCTCTACATATATACCTTAAACACCATAGACCACCAATAAACAACAATCACGAGAGTTGGACTTCACTATTAAGAGTGCTAGATTTATCAGCTTTGAATGGCAGAGGTGTTTGTATACATGTGCAACTTACAGTAATTTTATGAATTTCTATGAATTAAAAGCTTTCTCCAACCAGAATAACCAGTCAAATAAATTCTTAGTGTGCTTTATATGCCATATAACATCCCATGAATTGAATGAAGTGGCAGGGAACAATGACGTGTTGTGAAAAAGTTAAATGGTGACATTCATGGGACGTGCCTCCAGGTCTTGCATTATTACACCACTCATGGTAGTGTACCGGTCTGGAATATCAATTTAGTCATGGGGTGAAGGAGGTCTCCAAGTGTCAAGAACACAGAAACACCTTGCCTGAAGATCACCTACCTATTAAGACCACTAATTTTGGTTGAATAAGCTAATACAGCTTAAGTAGAAGCATGGAGTCTCTGGTGACTCCATGGTAGAAGGTTGCCATAAAGTGCCATGTAGTCAGATGAAGTGGTCTTTTTACCAAGGTGATATACATGTTAGGTAAGAAAAATTGGAGATCTCAATGGCAAGGTGATCATAATATTGAGGTATTCCTAACGTGGTTTCAATTTTATTGATGTCACTTTTTGTCACTTACAATCCACCTCATACTATTGTTGAGTCAGAGTCAGAATTGCATTTATTCACCCACATAATCACACAAACAAACAAAAAAGGTGATCACATCAAAATAAATACATAAGTGGGAGGTGACACCCCAAAGACAATTACATGTCGCCACAGGGGTATTGACAGTTTGTTGTCAGGGTATCGTGGTTTTTCTGTATTTCGGAAAGTTATAAAACGTAATATGATGATGCATAAGTGATGGCATAATTACCAGACAATTTATACAAGTAAAAATTTTGTCAGGATATGAGATGAATAGAAATGTGTATTAATTCAGTATTGTATTATGAGGATGCTTTGTGTGGGACTGATATATAAGTCAATAAGTTTGATCATAAAATGGTGTTTGAGGGTTAAGTTTAAAACTCCTTTTTTGCTTACAAAGGTGAGCTGTGAATCAAATTGATATTAAGACCACACTTTGTCAAATTTCTCTTTTCTTAGCGCAGATATAGCTGATAATTGTGAGGTAGAATAATGTGCAAAATACTGCCTGATAATCTTTGGTCAAAATATTGAAATATTTTGCGATTTTTCAGTACATCTCAAGAAAACTAACTGCACAAATTAATTCGTAACTGAATGTTGAGAAAAAGTAGATATCTTTAAACTGACCTTTGCTGGACTTTCGGTGCCAGATGACTTCCATAAGGTCCTGTCCATCATCGGCTTCGATGGTCAAGATGGATGAAGTGGACTTGCCCTGGACTGGCAGGTCACCCAAAAGGTAAATACTGGGGTGCTTTAGCAAGGCTATCAGCAAGTCTGGTGAAGATTTTTCTGAAATTAAAACGATGAAAACATAAGCTTTTGATTTGAGATTCAGTGGAGTACAAGGCATCAAACCAAAATTGACCACATGCCGGACGGGGTTGACATAGCTTCACATCGGCTATCGATGGCCATCATCAGGCCGATGGTGAGCCGATGTTGAGTCGATGAGGCATTATATCTAGAAAACCCATCATTGAGAGTCACCCAGGAATCACTGAAGTTGGTTTGATTTTGGAGAAATAATGACTCCATGGTATGTAACTTAATCTTGATTCTGAACGTTTGACTCAGCGACCCCCTGCGATTTGTGGCTCGGGTGGTCCTACTTCCCTAACTACCAAAGATAGGTGATGTTAGATTTTGTCTTGTTATTACCACAGAGAGGTCCATTATTATTAGAATAAGCAGTAGAAGTATATTTCAACTTTGGTTTATTATCAATCATATTGACATTTTATCATCGTCACAATCAAAGAAGAAATTATATGATTCTTCCAAAACAAATCATTCCAGGGGTTCGAAACCCCTACATGGCCAAATGTGCCACATGCGTTATCCATGAGAAGGATAAACGCATGGAAAACGCATGGTTTTTGACTAATTAAAATGAGGTAAAAACCATGCGTTTTCCGTGCGTTTATTCAAATGCATGGAAAACGCACATAGCACATTTGGCCATGTATCAGGTCAACATTCAGCCAACCCTCCTACTTGTCACTGTCGTTTTTTCTATTATCACCCCAACTATGACCTTTAAAGGGGTATTACTTCCATGTGCTTTACCCTATTGGGCCATTTAAGACCTTTAAACTACCAGACCTCCTCAAAGTTTACTTTTTGAAGTGTTGAATAAACTTCATATGGGGACATCACTCATTATATATTTGAGTGCACTAACCATGTGGGGACAGACCTTAGAAAAATCAATGCCACCTTTGAAGAGGGGCTTCTCAACTTTTTTTCACAAAAGGTTGCCAGGGTAACCATCAAATATTAATCTTGACAGTTTGACACGAGCCTTTTTGTAAACGTGTCATTTGTAATAAAATCAGCATGGCGACTGTGCTGCAAATTGATAAAATTCAAAAATACCTGCACATGCTTTAGAACACACAGGAAGATATAAAAAGGCTTTTTAAGGGCTATAATTCTAAAACTGATGTGGAGACCATCTGACCTTAAGTATACAATTATGTATAATGTTAAGAAAATATTATTTTTTTTAAATACCGTCTCTTTATGAAACAATATGAAATTCAAATTTTCTGAGGTACAAATCTTTCCCTTCTTTTAATTATATTGCAGTGTTACATTCGAACTTTTTAACACTATACAACAACTTTATATAATTACTTCGTATAACTCCTTAACTTAGCAACTTCTTATCTACTTGACTCTTCAATTTAGGACCTCATAAATTTGGATCCTCATAATTCCGTGGTGTCAAGTGAATCATGACCTCTTAAGCCTTCTTGAAATGCATTCTCGAGACTCTTCCATAAATCTGCACAAGCGATGATAGAATTGACACTGTTCGAGTCTACAAGTCCATGGGGTCTACTTTCAGAACAATAAGTTTGTGTGCTTATGTACACCATTCACAAAGGGGTCTTGTTCTAAATCGCTGGGGTCTGGGTTCTTTCCATACATTGCCTGACACTGACAGTTTCTTGGTCCCCTGCCATCCTCGTCACCTTTCTGTGTAAACTAAATATTCATTGTTAGGTGGGAATAACACACAATCTGTCTTTTCATTCATCATTTCGACGATGGCATGTACAATCTACACTATGAATGACTATGCTGTGGTAGTTGTTTTTAATCAATAAAAACTTTTAAAAGGAGACCATAGAATGTTATTATTCAACACTGTCTTACAGGAAATGCACAGGCCATGATACATTTGACTTAAAAGTGTACACAGTACCTAACTGTTCCATACATTTAATGCCTTTAGCATGATTTATGCATAATTGGTTTCAAGGAAGTTCTAGCATCAAAGGTGTCTGTGTTTTTATTGTGTAGTGCACCTTGACTACCCTCTGTTCCTAAGGTTATGTTTTGCAAACTTGTCAATCACTTTTGCAGAACCTGGCCACAAGTACTGGCTGTTGTAACTGAATTATGTTTATTAATGCCCAGGATACATCCTACACTGTATATTGATGTAATCTGGTAGCCGTGCCATCTCATCATTATTTTTGCTCATGGCTAGTTATCAAACAATTTGATCAGCTTTACTAGACTAAGTATCACAGTAAATAGCCATGACACAACCTGAAGATACCAAAATAATTCAACCGAAAATGCTATATTATGTCAAGCGCCTGAGTCGGAAGTCTGCACTTTCTACCAAATGATTCATCCATCTGCTAATTGAAACAGTTGTAAATATCACCCACCACATGTTGATAGTTCGTTTCTGGAAAATCTCCTCAGGTACATGTCGAGTACATGTTGATTGTCAAGGGGCAACCTGTTGAATATCACCTGTTGGTTACACAATATACATAAAAACCTCGCCTAAAGACCACCTCATTACTACGACCATGTGTCTATTTAAACCACTGAAATATACATTTTTAAGCCTAAACTATAATTTCATAATAGAACCACTGTCACGTCCACCTGCAATAAAGGCCATTCTAGCATGAGACAAACGTGTCTGACTAATTGCAATAAGGTGTTTATCAAAGAGTTATTATTACTACCTATATAAATCAATGGCTGTTAAGGCAGATCGTCTGAATACTGAGGTGATGGACTGAACAATGAAGTCTTTACTGTTTAGTGAAAGTGTAATTGATGTGGCTACGTCACAATTAGAACCATCCTTAGTGTGCAAAATCATACTGTTTAAGATGTGCATTGTACAATTTAATATAATAGTGAGATGGTCTTTATAGTGAGGTTGTTGTAAAATAAGGTCCCAAAGTCTTACTGACAGTCAGACGTTGCACTTTTTGCATCATTGCCTGACTGACGGACAGAAAACAGAGCATCAGAGTGTTTATTTCCAGCAGCTAGCTAGGTGACTGAGGTGGTATAAAAACCACTTCTGCAGATAACTTTCAGATAAGGAGAGATAAAGTAAGCTTATCTTGAGATAAGAGTGTTGTGGCATCTCCACCTAAAACCTGTCACTGGATACCTAGCATCCCAGAGAAAACATTTGTAAACAGATGAAGATAACTACTGGGGTTTGATGGCCCTGATAATGGCTTGAATAACTGTTAGCTGACAGTTAGATAGCAGTTATATATGAACAGTTATATGTTTGTGTGTTGTGTCTGGATTTATAGATGAAAAAATCTGGACGTGGGTGGATTTCAATAATCTTAAGTGAGGTTTTTTACACAGGTGAATATAATACCTCTCATTTTGTTGGCTGCACTAATTTGAAAATTAATAAAACTGACAGTTTTATGTGTTTGTTTTGAAACTTCATCCGTTTAACTAATTACACTGTAGATTCTACACTTTGGTTCAAGGTCTACAATTAATAAAACTACAGTGCAAATGGCCAGTTTATCAAAATTAGGATGTTTCTGAGCAGCAGTCAGTCACCAATAGTTTGTTTGAGGTAAAAACACAACTAATTTTTAATTATGGAGAATAACATATACTCCCTCTGCAAAAAAAAGAAGTATTATATATGATGAGGTTTTGCTGTTTCCAAATATTATTATGATATTGTTGTATCAGAAATGGTGTATTAGATTTTGTGCACGTAAGATAGATGATTATTTTTGCCTGCTCTTATTAATTAGACTTCCTGGGTCACTTCCAGTTGGACATTGCTTTTAGAGTACATGCAGAACCCTGTTTCAAGAACACATCACTATTAAGACCACATACAATTGTCATTGCATTTTACCTCACTATGAAGACCAGTCGAATACAGTCTCTTTTGTTGGATACTCTATGAATATGCATATTTACTTTTCATGATTATTCTAAGCAGGGATGTATTATAGATGTTCTAAGCATGATTCAGTTGGAAATTGTCCAAATCTGCTACGTGCCACCCACTAAGTTGGCCAGAAAAATTGCTGTACCCCATTACATCAGTTCCTATGGGGTGTACCCCTCAATTGTGCCCCATTGACTTCATGTCAAATTGTATCATTTGTTACATTTGACATATTGGTACAACTTACAACCCAGACAGATGCTAAAAGTACCAGGTGTGCATCAAACCAGGTGATGATGTTAGGTGGCCTAGTGGCTAAGGTACATGGGCATCTCTCAGCTGTGGGTTCAAAATCAGTTTTAAGAGAATCATGTTGTTATGTTGGGTTATTGATCCACTCATAAAAACTGTTAGCTATCCAGAGCTAGGAGCAGCTACCTGAAGCTGATTCTATCCATACCTACAGTCGGGCCCAAGAGTTTACATACACTTGAACAAGATGTCAAAATATGAAAATGTGAATAAAATCGTCCATGCGGAAAAGGATTGTTAAAATCCTTTAAAAATATCGGAAATTGGTTCATAGAGTACCTCATAGCGTGGCTGTATTTAGTAGAACCTCAGTCAAAATCAAGGTCTGCATTTGTAATTTGTCTAATTTTGGAATCCTGTTTAGTCCAGGGTCTAATTACCGAAGCTTTATTGCTGCAGTCATGTTTAGAGGGGGGGAGCAACTCAGTATTAATTTTTTGTTTTTTGCGGGACTTACCTGTTATACAAATCCGTTTCATTTCAACACAACAAAGACCGTGTACAATTGTATGAATACCCCTAATACTGTGATCTAGCATCATGCACCCCGATTCGGGTGTGGATGACACCCCTCTGCACCCTCAGTGTGCCACCCCAACCCCTGCAGGTCTACCACCCTCCTACCTATGCTCAGGTGGGGTATATTTTTAGCTGAACTGCCTCGATCTGCTATAAATACATAAGCAAAGGGGTTGTGATCCCGTCCATGCTTTGCTTACTGTTTTAGTGCAACTTCCAGTCAACCTTGCAGTCCAGAAGGTTAGAGTAAAATGCCAGATGTTAAAGTTACACTCAAGACCCACAATTTGTATTTTAGTAGTTAGGAGAGTATTGTATTTTTCTACACTTATGATAACATTAGAGTTTCACATTATGGCAATCTCATTATTAAGACACAAAACTGGAGGAAAAATAAATAAATAAAATTGAATCCCATATGAAGACCACCTATCTATTCAGACTACCAAATAAATGGAAATACAGTATAACTTCACCTTCAAGTTGGAAACTAGAGATCACATTAGGATCTTCTCAGTGCTTTATAAGACCAAAAAGCAGTTACAACCACTGAAATATGAACTGATTTGTATCCAATCCAAGCTATTGTGTATTAGAGTTATGTGTAGACAAATATAGAACCTTGTCCATCCCACCTTGATACCGCCTCAATGTTAGAACAACCTAACTAATTCAACTTCATTATTTTACCTCACTATAAAGGCCATCTTGCAATAAGACCAATATTTCACCAACGGTGGTCCTAATACTGAGGATCCTCTGTACAGTTTTTACACATACTTGGGTATGTGTTTAGGAAAAAACCTGGGACTTGAGGGCTTAGTGAAGGGTATATTCTTGAGTAAATGGAACCACCAGTTTTTCACTTACTACTGAAGTTCAGGTTACACTTCATATTTTTATAGCTCCTGGA